>CM052798.1:14359847-14388692 GCA_028533885.1 Nasua narica | reverse complement strand
CCCCCCCCCCCCCCCCCGACCCTCACCTCACTCCCTGCCCGCCCCGCGGCAGCCACGTCATTTCTCAAACACACTGAGCTTTTCCCACCTCAGGGCCTTGGCCAGTGCTCTTCCCTCTTCCCAGAACTCCCGCCCCTCTGCTCCCCCATGAATGGTCCTGGGCTCAACCGGATGGCCACCTCCTCCGAAAGGCTCTCCTGACAAGCAAGGACCTTGTCATCTGTCGTCTCAGCCCCTTGTTGGTTTTCCTCATGGGAGGCAGTTGATTCAAGATTTCTTTGTCCATGTTCTTGTTTTTCGCTGGTCCTCTTCCTCGGCAAGAATAAACAGCCACGGGAGGGAGGGAATAAGCGAACGAGTAACTAAGGACTGAGTGAGGCCCGGAAGGCTGGACCAATATTCTATTCCTTCCACTGACACCATTAACCCCTGGCTGTCCATGGCTGTCCTTTGCGAGGGCTGCTTTTCCCTGGGCTGGGTTAGAAGGTGCTGGTCTAAAGGCACCTGGGGTCCCCCAGTCCGGTGGGGGTCTCCCACTAGGGTGTGGGCCCTCTGGGGGCCCAACTGCATCATCAAAAACATTTTCGAGCCATTTCTCTTCAAGCAAAATCACACAGCCACGACGACGGGACTGAGTGCCCGCTTCAGGGCCCGGGGCCTCACGGCCAGGCCACGCTGACTCGGTCAGACAGAAGCTATGAGAATCATGCAGGTTCCTCAGAGGGCGTGATGAACTTCTCAACGCTCACAACGCTCATCCTCTCGGAGGGGCTGTGGGGCAGAGATTCTGATGTCCCTCTGACAGATGAGGAGACAGGGCTGGCCAGGTGGCCTGCGGTGCCCAGGGCACCCTCGTCTTCGCCTCTCTGCACTGTCGCCTCTCTGCACTGTGACCCTTCCCCACTGGCGCAGGCCCGACACCTGGGAGCCGGCCTCTATGCCTCCCTCTCCCTCGAGTTCACAACCAAACAGCCCGAGCCCTGCGGGGCTGGCCTCCCAGCGCCCCACGCCTCTCCCCTCCCTCTGCTCCTCCCGCTCCGAGAATGAGTCCTGGTAAGGGCTTACCGTTATCAGCCCGAACTTGTCGGGCCCCAGAACAGCAGGCAAGATGGTGGCCCCCGGCGCCACCTGGGGAACTGTGTCATCTTATTAGCAGCGAGTGAGTTTACGGAGCTCTGCAGTGGTGTATCATTACGCTCTCATTTTATTGATCAGCAGCTTGAGGTTGGAACTTTCTTATCCCTTAATGGAAACCCTGCTGCCCCTCTCCCACCCATTACTGTGGAAATTAGTGGCTACTTACATCTGATCGAGCTCATGAGCCATCATTTGGGGCCAATGACGTGTGAACCATGAGGCATAAAACCACAGGTCTTCAGATGGGGTGTCCAGCAGGCCTCCCGGCCAGCACGCACTTGCCCTCGCAGAGGTCTTCGGAGGGCTGCCTGGCTGTGTGGGAAGAGGGGAGTCTGCTGCTCCTGCTTGAAAGGATTTGTCAGCATTCTCTCATCCCCGGTTGGGTAGGACGGAGATTAGTGGAGTGTGTGGGCCGTGGGGAGAGGGGCGAGAAGGGATCCCGGGGAGGAGAGCTGAGGCGCCCCGACAGGAGGGAACTGTGCGGGGAGGGGCGGCGGAGGGGTGGGGCGGGGGAGGTGAAGAGTGTCTTGGCCAAACCGCCTCTCAGCCCTGGGAGTCATGGTACCACATCCCTCCCATGAACAGGCTCCTGCGGAGCGCCGGGGCCACAACGTGGAGCAGAATGGGCAAGAATATCTGTGGGAAGCCTCGAATTCTCGTGGGCAGCGATGACAGCCCTAGGCGAACCCCTAATAACCGTGGGGTACGGGGTCAGGAACGGAGAGATCAGTGGGGAAGAAGGAGGACAAGTCGAACCTCAAGGATGAATGTGTAGGTCTGAAAGGGAAATATGTTCATGATCTTGGGTAGGAAAGCCCTTCCTCAGCAAGTCCCCAAATCCTGAAGCCAGAAACTAAGAGACAGAGGAATTTAAAAATACGTGAACGTTAAGACTTGCGGAATAAGGCCTGGACAGGAGGGGCCGAGGGCGTGGGGGGGGGAAGCCGTGTCCCACCGCTCACAGTCAAGGGGACGCCCCCGGACTGGGGTAGGACAGACAGGGGCCTCTTGGACACAGTCGCACCCCCCTTGTCCTTTCGCCCCCTCCCTGCCCTGCCACTCCCCGCTCTCCTGGATTGCCTGCCGTGCCCCGGCCCAGCCCGCAGAGACATACCAGGGGCAGGAGTTGAGGTCTCTCAGCCCTGTGCTCGGCCCCACCGCCCCATCTCGGGACTCTGGGCTCTGGCCACCCCTGGCCTGGGCAGTGACTCAGCCCCAACCCCTGCACAGGTCCCCCCCGAGACGGCAGGTAGAATGGGTCACTTGGGCCCCGAGGAAGGCACCTGCCCTGGCTCTGCCCCTGGTCTGCCCAGGGCATCCCTCCCAGGGCTAAGGACGCCACCCCTCCCTCTCCCTGGCTGCCTTCGCCAGCCCTCCGCTCCCGCCTGGACATCCTGAGGGCCGCCCCGCCCTGGCCCCAGAGCCCCCAGCCTCCTCGCAGACCCGCAGGGCATCATCCCTCTAGTGTTCTTCCGGGATCTGCCAAGAAGCCCTCCCCAGCCCAGCAGCTCGCTCGCCTGTGGTCACACAGCCAGGGGGAGCAGTCGGAATTTGAACCCAGCTGTGGCCGGCTCTACCCTCCTTGTGCCCGCGGCACCTGCCCACCGGTGACCAGCCTGCAGGCCGTGCCTAGATCCTGCCTGAAAGCTGAACTTCTCACCTCTTGGAACCAGAGACAAGTTGAAATGGGGGGGGGGGGCGCAGGTCCCTTAAAACACCTAGAGCGGGGCAGAACGCGGGGCAGGGAGGCGAGTGTGGGCCAGAGCCCCAGCAGCGTGCCCGGGACCCCGCCGCACAGGACAGGAAGCCCTCACCACGCCTGCGGTGGCACAGGGAGCCAGGCCATTCCGTGACACGGACAGGGCAGCAGGGGCCGGCCAGGCCAAGCGGGAGAAAGAAGCTTCCTGCACCCCAGGGTTACCAAACCCTGCTGCCCCAGGCCAGCCCAAGCCCCCCCCCCCACCCCCGCCAAGCCTCCCGCTGCAGCCCCCAGGTGTGGAGGAGGGCGTCTCTCCAGGGAAGCACAGAGATCAAAAGGAGGAGCTGGGGCTAAATCACCAGCGTGTGCCTCCCTCCCTCTCTCCACGCACCAGGAAGCCTTCCCATAGCAGCTCAGATGTGGTTCAAGGCTCCCGGGAGGTCCCAGCCCCTCTGCCAGGCTCGCCCTTTCTCCCACACAGGTCTGACCTACTCTTCCCCACCCCACCGCCCGCCATCGCACGCATGTGTGCACCGCCGTGCCCAGGGCACGCACACACCCCACACCCCACTCTCACCCTGCCTGTCCAAGCGACAGCCACCTCGTCTCGGAGGACAAGGTGCCTGGGGCCCACGCTACACGGATCATCCCCCCCGCCCCTTCTCCCTAGAAGCTGACCTTTGTCCTAGGGAAACTGGATTGGCATGAACACCCAGGACCCTGCGGACGGGAGAACAGGGAAATGACAGTAGGGGACACTAGCCAGCCTTCACCCCCAGGCAGAGCTTCCTGACTGCGCGTCAGTCTTAACTCCTTCTGCAGCGTCCTGTAGCTTCCCGGGCGGCAGCGGCCTGATGCCATGCGTGGGACACAGCGTGGAGTCAGCTTCGATGCCAACTAAACCCTATCTGTGTGGCCTTGGGAGACTCTCTGAACCTCTCTGAGCCTCAGAGTCCTCACTGATAATTATAGAGGAGCCAGGCATATAGGAAATACTGCTCTCCTAAACCCTACCCAGAGGAAGAAAGTGAACCGATCAAAAGGGCTCTCCCCACATCTTGGGGGTGATCGGAACCGTAACGACAGGGACCCTGCCTCGTCTAAGTTCGGTACCCGCGCCATCTCATTCGGGGCCCACGGCCACCCTGCAAGGGAGGGACTGTTATGATTTTTACTTTGCAGATGAGATGGCACCACTCAGAGTGGTTGACGTTGACCTTGGTTGTCCAAGGTCACACCAAGATGCAAACCCAGGTCTGTTGGACACGAATAGCCACGTGCCCTCCATCGACCTCCAGGACTGTTTCTGCAGCTCATCTCTGCCTGCCTTCACCTTACCCTTCATAACCCACCCCCCCACGGGGCACCATGTGTGACTGGGGCCCCACTGCTTGAGTCCTCTGGCCCCATCAGGGTGTGTGCACGCGTGGACACACCCGACCAAATGCACCATGTGGCTCCCATGAAAGTGTGGCTCCAGATACTCTCCAAACGCTGATGGCTCTGACATTGGTCTCTCCAGCTCCGGGTGTGGGCTATCAGATCCCCTGAGGTCTAGTAATTATGCTGAACTCAGCATCTCTGAAATGGAGCTTCTCTTACCCCCCACCCGACTCCCGGCCAAGGCACCATCGCCACTGTCACACATCAGCCTCCTCACTGGTCTCCCCACCTCCCCCTTAGTCCCGAGTGATCCTCCTTCAAGTCCTGCCGCGGCTCCCCTGTCACTCAGAGCGAAAGCCAAAGCTCCCCACACACGATCCCATGGTCCCATGACTTTGCTGACTCCTCTCCTCCCATTCACTCCGCTCCAGCCATACTGACTTCTCTACTGTCCCTGAACACCCTAAGCACATTCCGACCTCAGGACCTTTGCATCTGCTACACCCTTGCCTGGGACATCCTTCCTCCAGATGGCCAGGGGTCTCCCTGCCTCTCACCCGTCAGGTCTCTTGTCCCTCAAATGTCCTACCAATGAGGCCCTTGTGCCCAGCCACTTAAAATAACCCTCCCAGTCCCACAGTCCCTTTCCCTTCACCCTGTTTAACTATTCCCCAGCACTTGTCACCACCTGGCATGTTACTAATTTCCATATTTGCTTAATGCCTATCTCATCCCGGGAGGGCATATGCTCCTGTGAGATCAGGAATCTGTGTCGGTTCATCTATTCATGCTCGGAGCCTATAACAGTGCCTGGCCCACAGAAGACCCTCAGTAAATATCTTCGCAGGAAGGAAGGGAGGAAAGGAGGGAGGGAGGGAGGATGGAGAGGAGAAGAGAGGAGAGGAGAGGAAAAGCAGCAGAGTGGAGGCTGAGGAAGGTTGGATGGGGAGAGAAAGGGAAAAGGGGAGGGAAGGGACATGCATAGGAACAGTCAAGTGAGAGAGACACGGCTGTGGTCAAGCATTCAGGGATGGACGGGTCAGACACCCCCCCACACACACGCACACGCACATGCACAAATGCACTCCCAAATATACATATACATGCCTATCCACCCTTACACACATGCATATCCACACAGAACCCCTCAGCGGCACTCCGTTCTGGCCCCGCACCCCTCCACCCCCTCTGCCCCACCCCTGCCCTACACCCCTTCCCAGGCAGGGAGAGATGCTTCCCCGGGTGACCTCACTGAGCGGGCATGAAACCACCAGCTCTTTTCCAAAGTCTCCCTTGTAATCTGCTCCTGGATCAGTGCTCCCGGGGGCACTGGCCCTGTCCTGAGGGCAGGACCCCTCACCTTCTCCCAGGAAGTCCCACCGAGTCCCTCCCCCCACAGTCCCCACTCAGCTGCGGCCCCTTCCCCTTCCCCTTCCCCTGACCGGTGTAACCTGCTCAGCTGAATTCTTGCTGCGCATTTTCAAACAATTCCAATTATTTGGGGGGAGGAGGGAGACTGTGACTCCCAGGAGGGGCTTGCTGGGAGGGGAGGGAGAAGAGGGGTCCCCCTTCAAGACGGGACAGCCTCTAGGGTGCTTGTTCTGCAGCCAAGAGCCCCAGCCCTGCCCCTCACCCCCACGGCCTCAGTTCTCTGAAAACACGATTCAAACCCCCAGGGCTTTGAGCCAGCAGAGCCTCCTGCCTCTAACGTCCTCCTCTCACTTCCCCGCCTAGCAAACTCTTCCACATCCTTCAAGGCCTCGGGCAGGTGTCTGACCCCCTCTGTCCGTCCTCATCTCCCTGTTGTCCTTGCCTATTTAGGTGTCCACCTCTCCCGCTGGAGGGGGTCTTTGAGGACAGAGAGCACAATGACGCATCCAGACCCGCTGCAGGTCCCAGCACAGGACTGGCTCAGAGCACTGGCCCCCGGACATTTGCTCTCCGAGTCGGGGAAACGGATGGGGAGGGCAGGGAGAGGTCTGGACCCGCTGCCAGAGTCGCTCACCCCTTTGCTTGTGATCTCAGGCAAGTCGCCCACCCTCTCTGGTCTGCCATCCCTGTGAGCCCGGGCTCCCGGAGGCCGGCGAAGGGCTGAGAGGTGACCCTGACCCCAAAGGGAGAGGGTGGTGCCTCGAGGGAGCTGTCCCGGCCAGGCCAGGTGCGAGCCAGGTGCTGCCCCCGGGGTTGAGGGAGTGGCCAGACAGAAGCAGAAGGGAGAGAGAGCGAGAAGGTTGGGGCTCCCTGCTCACTGCATCCCCCCCAGTTGCCAGCACCGTGGCTGCGGGTCTCCGTCCCTGAGACCACAGTCGCTCTCTTGGGGACTGCCACTGTCTCGCCCATCACTGCCAGCAACCAGCGCCACCACGGGCACCGCATCGCCCTGTCTGCACGCACACGGGCTTCTGCCCTCCCGAGCAGGACGGCGCCCTGCTCCTCTTGGGCCCCCTATCGCCCAGCAGAGATCCCGGCACATTCTGGAAGCTCCGAGTTGTAGGTGGAGGGCAGCACCTCGTGGTTCGGTCTCACTCCCTTGAGCCGACGTTACCAGTAGAGAAAGCTGGAAGAGCGCAGGGCAGGCAGCTAAACGACTTCTGTCCGAGTCCCTGCGTGTTCTGTGGGAGCTGGGGCGAACCTCCAGCCTGAATTCTCAGGGATCACAGAGCATGTCCGAGAGCCCGAGTCACAAGGAGAACTCAGAGCGTAAGGCCCCCAGCCTCAGTTTCCCTGCTGGTATAAAAGGGACCACGTTCCTGCCTCTCAAGGCTGTTGGGAAAACGAAGGGAGTGACGGCAGAGAAGGCGGCCAGCCCAGGGCCGGGCATCTGCAGGGGACACCCTCAGTCCTGCCAGCCCCTGGTCCCCAGCACCACATGGCCGAGGGCAGTACGGGTGTCGGTGCTTCTCTAGGGTTAGGGCTCTGGGAGGGGGGGTTACAGCTTAAATCGCATGACTCTCGTCCCAGACACAGTCCCTATGTTATTTCATGGGCCCCTCACACCAGCTCTGAGACGAGAAGCCTGCATCCCCGTTTTACAGACATGCAAATGGGGACTCTCTCAAAGCCACCCAGCCAAGAGCAAAGACCCCGAGGCCTTCGGCTCCCATGGCCCCCTCAGCAGGGAAGAGGCCTCGAGAGATGCCGTGAAGCCCCTCAGCTCCAGGTCAGACCTGGTGCCTGGACCCAACACCACCACCCTGCTGGGCAGCAGGGGGCCAGAGCCTGGAAAGATCCAGCGTGGAAGCTGCCTGGGAAAGGGGTCCGCACGGCCGCTTAGACTGGGGAGCCCGGGTGGCGCAGGCAAGTTCTTCCCACCCACAGCTCTCAGTCAGGAATCGGGCGACTGTGTGGGTTGGGGGTCGTCCCTGCTGTGCCCCCACCCCCACGCTCCTTAGGGAGACAGGAAGACAGAGATGCCAAGCTAGGCCCCACCTCCCGGACCACTTCCTGGAGAAGATTAAAGAGCCCAGGTCTCCCCCATGCCTGCCTATGCCTCCACCAGTGCAGGAGCCGCTTCCTGTTTGCCGGGATGGACGCCCCCCGTTGCTACGGGGACAGCGGGGGGGGGGGGGGGGGTGCCCCCTCCAGGTGGCTGATACCAGGCCCGCCCCTCCCCAGGCCTGCCCTATCACAGCCGCAGCCTCTGCAGCAGCTGGGCTGGCAGAACCCTCTGGTCTGTGATCAAAGGGGCCGCAGGCGGGCACTGCCCTGGGGCCTGGGCAGGGCACCCCTTATCTCTCCCAGGCCCGGGGAACTTTCCAGACTGAGGACAGCAGGAGCCCAGCGGGGCAGGAGGGGCAGGTGGGAGCACCTAGGAAAGACACTCCCTGGGAGTGGCGGGAGGGACTCGAAACTTGCCCGGAATGAGGCCTGAGACGGGAGCCAGGACAGGTTGGTGGCTGGTCCCTGTGGGGCTCTCTGCCCACTTGTTCCTCATCCCACTGGAGCCCCAGCCAGCTGTGGGACTCAGGGCGCAGCATTCCACTTCCCCGAGCCCTGGTCTCCTCTGCCGCCAAGTGAGAAGCAAAGTAGTTGGGAGGACCCCCATGTGCAAGGCCTGTAGGACACTGGTAGGTCGTAATAATAAAGATGTTAGTAGGTAGGTCGTAATAATAAAGATGTTAGTTACCATTTATTAAGGATAAGCCCTTAAAGTGCATTAATCTCATTTAATTCATATGGATTGTGGCCACCTGAGATGTGGTCCCCACTATCATCCATATCGTACAGAAGAAAACCCTGAAGGTCAAAGAGGTCAGGAAGTTGCTCCAAATAGCACAGATCCTACGTGGCTGGTAAATGTTAGCCACTAACACTGCTTTTTTTTCCCCCCCTCCTATTACATTCTAGCTGAGCTCACAGCCGCCCTGACCGGTCCCTGACTCCATCCTCTTCCCCTCAGTCCCTCCTACTAGGCCACCCACACAATCCTCATCCATTGGTTCATTTTTTAAATCCATCTAATAATAGTTATTACTAATGAACAACAATCATTAAAGACTGATATTTACTGGCCCTCGATAATAGCCAGAAAGCGGCGAGCCCAAGGCCCTGAAACCTTTGTGACGGCCCTAGGGGGTCAGAACCATAATTAGGTATGAGGGAATGGAGGACCAGCCAGGGGTGTGCACGCGCACACACACACACACACACACACTCACACACACTCACCGCTCCAAACGGACTGAACTTCCATTCTGGAACATACTTCACTCTGCCTCACCTCTTGGTCTTTGCCAGGCCATGGTCCCCACCGGGAACAGCCCAGCCACTGGCAGTCTGCGTCCAGGCCGGAAGCGAGGTTCCCAGAGGACAAGGACGATGTGTCTGCTGTGCGCGGTGCACCAGCCCCGAGACCCCAGGCCGGAGCTCAGGCGGATGCGGTTTTGAGTACGGAGACCACGCAGGACTGAGTAGTAAGGGAATAACGGCTCGGGATCTTATTCTTCTACACCTGACGGAACCTGAAAGACCGTAATCAAACCCCTGGGTTTTCCGGGTTCTCTCCAGATAAAACACTCCCAGCTCCTTGAACATTTCCATGTGATAACTGTCAGGATGCCCAGCTTCCAGGAGAGGAACCAATGAATGAGGGAGGGAGTAACCGGATGAATTCTCAGGTCAGTGTGCTAGGGAGCAAGTAAGTCCGTGAGCTAGAGCATGAACTAGAAGCTTGTAGAAGCAGCGCAGTAAATGAACCAATGGAAGGAGGAGCGAGTGGATGGATGGGTGGAAGGAAATGGAAATGAAAGAAACCCCAGCAGGGTCAAGTGCATGAGAACAGGTCAGGGGGCCCCCCAGAGGGACACCCGAGTCTCCGCCCAGGGACCCCAGAACCACAGGCTCTACAAGGTTGGCAAACTGCGGCTCACCAGCCAAACCTGACCCACTTGTAAATAAAGTGCTATTGGAATGCATTCTTTCTGATGTCTTGCGTATGGTTACGTTCACTCTACAAAAGCAGAACATGACCGTATGACCTGCAGAGCCTAAAATATTTTCCACCTGGCCCTTTACAGGCAAAGTCGGCCCATCTCTTTAGTAGAGCTTCTTGCTGGAGGGACCTGAACAGGCTTCCTGCCTGAGATCCTCCCAGGGCTGACCCGAGTCCCCCCTGCCTTCAGAGGGTCCTCAGGACCCCACCCGCACGGCTCGGGACCCGGGCCCTCCCTGCCCCTCTAGACAACCCTTCTTGCTCTAGGCCAGCTCCGGCCGTCAAGAGCTCTTCCTTCCGCTGAGTGGAAATGTTCTGTCCTCTTTCTTGTCCCCACCCTCAACCCGACCTCCCGCCTTGACCGCGGGTGTTTACCCTGACCTCTGCCCTGTGTCTCGTCCCCCACCAGCCAGGACGGCTCAAGCCCGGCTGGATCCATTTCTCAATCAGGGAGGCAAGTGAGTCACCGAGTCCAGAGAGGGGACATCTGCTGGGCTCCGGCCTTCAGCTAATCTCACTAATTCTGCGAGAGGGGCCCAAAGCCACCCCTGCTGCTTCGTGTATGCACTTGGATATGCACTTGGACATGGCGTGGAAGCCAGCCAGCGTGAGAGGATATTCATTCGCCAAGAACTGTGGGGTGCTTGGGCCCCAAGTGTTTATTTCAAGTTGGGTTTTGTCTTCGGCTCCCGGGATCATTTCCCAAAAGAGCTGAAGACATCTGGCCTCGACTGAGCACGTGCTCTGGGAGGCAGAGGGGTTCTCATTGGACCCGCACACAGATTTCTGGGGCCCCGCTCTACAGAAGAACACACCCAAGTCGCCCAGGTACCAGTCCAGCGTGCCTGCTTTCCTGTTGCCGCTCTCATTCTGGAATCTTCTAGAATCATTCAAGAACCACACAAGCCTCGATGGCTGGCTTTGCCCCCATTTCCACTCTGCTCCACTGACACGTTAGCCCCATCCCATAGGTGGGAAGATGGACACGTGTGGTATGCTTGGACTCAGGACTCGGACTTGAGTAAGCATGTCACCGATCAGTGGGCACCATGTGGAGAGGCAGGCTGGGGGGCTACAGAGCACAAGGCCTGAGTTCCTGAACCCAGTGGGAAGAAGGAAAGGCATGCCAGGAGGGGGTAGCGTGGGCAAGGGTGTGGGGTCCACGGAGCTTCCTTCCCCACAGATTCTAAGTGGGCTTTTTACTCTGTTCAATGTGCCCATTGCCTCTGTTACTAGGACTGCATGGAAAGAGACCAGAGGTTTGGGGAGAAGCAGGGGGAGAGAGAAATAAAGAGGAGGGAGAGAGCCTAGTAGTTACGAACACGGGCCCTGGAATCAGACGGACTAGGTGCAGGCCCGGCACTACCGCTTTTCAGCGAGCCTCACTGGCCTCGTCCGTCCAATGGGGCTCGTGATGCTGAGCTCACAGCTTTTTTAGGGCAAAATGAGGTAATGTGTGTCGAACACCGGGCCCCGGGTCTGGCACGGGCCAGGCGCTTGGCCCACGGACACCCTTTCCTTCCCCCACGGACACGGCGTGCTTCTCACTTGCAATCTGAAGGGAGAGCTTCTCCCGAGCCCCCGAGCGGGGTGATGTCCAATCACCGGGGCGCGAAGCCTCCACCATCCCCGGGCTGACCCGGCGAGCTCCGGGGAGGGGGCCGCGCCGCCGCGAGGGCCTACCTGGCCTGCGTCTGCCCCCGTGGCGCCACCTGCGCACATTAATGAGAAATTCACGGCGCGGCGCAGAGCTAGGCCAGACCAGGAAATTGCAAAGTCGCGGGCGCCTTACCTCAGCCCCGCTGCACACGCTCTGCTTTTATAGCTCCACGTGTAATAACATAAAAGCATAATTTATTGAAGTATCACTTTAAGTGGGGATGGCAGGAGGGGGTCCGTGCCCAGGGGGCTGTGAGTGCCCCACACGCTGGAGATGCCAAGGGAGGGGCGGGCCGTCTCCGCGCTCGCCTGCCCATCACAGCTCCCCGGGCGGTGGCTGGAGGGCCAGGGAAGCGTCAGGAGCTGTGGGCAACAGAGGGGGCGTGGCCTGGACACGTGAGCCAGGCTGTGTGGGGCTGAATTCTGTCTTTGTGACCGGGGATGGATCAGTGGTCCCCTTGGAGCTACAGTTTCCTCATCTGTAAGTGGAAGGCTTGCGGCGAGGTCCCAGGTCCCTCACCAGCAGCTGTCCCACTAGGCCTGCTGCTCCCAGAGTGAAAGAGGCTTCCAGGCGCTGAGCCGTGCCAGGAAATGACCCTGGGATTGCCTCATTAAACACGGAGGGGTATTTACACTGGGAGAAACAAATATTTATCTCTGGACCGAGTAGGAGGAAGGTCTTTGGAACCCCAGACTTGTAGCTGGCTCAGCCCTGCCTGGGAGGAAGGGACCAGGTGGGGAGGGGGAGGTGGAAGGGGGCAGGAGGGGGGCTGCACGGACGGAGTCACGCAAGCCCGGGTTCAGATCCTAACTCTGCTGCCACCCAGTGTTGTGACCCCGAGCACGGGTCCTCGTGCCGCTGTGCCTCTGGGTCCTCGGCGGAAACACGGCTAATGAGAGCCTGAAACGGGGTAGGCGTTCAGTTATTGCCGACTCTGTGCCAGGCACTGTCGGGCTCTCGAGCTCCTGCAGGAAGGCAGGCAGGCAAACAGCGGGGATTTTTGTTAGGAACATGAGGCGGGGGGAGAAGGGTCTCACTGAGGGACCCACCACACTCTAAGCTGGAAGCCGCAGGGGGATGGTGGCCATTTGGCACGCGGAGCACACAGTTTTTAAAAAGCAACAAATATACACCAAATGGCTAGATGCACAATAGCCCCCTTCAGACTTTCACCCGTCCGCCTTCCCAAAGGGCATAGTGGACGGGCTGCCTCCCAGGGACAGGATACAAATCCTCAGAACCAAATTCATGAGCCTTGGTTGGCCCAAAGAAGTATATGGTGTTTCCTGCATGGGGTCTGATTGGTGAAATGGGAGAATTTCTCGGATCCAGCTGGTTCTCTCCCACCTGCCTGGCTACCCCCGATCTAGGCCAACACCCTCTCCTGCCTGGCATCCTGGCTGGGCCCCCTGCCTCTACCCTTGCCCCCCACAGTCTGTTCCCAGCTGCAGTGTGTTCTTGTACCCTGGAATGGGTTGAGGGGGGCTGGGGTTGGCTCCGAAGGTGCCGTGAAAGGACTGAACTAGGAGATAAGGACACAAAGCTGGAGATGAAGTGGTTGGATGTGGGAAGAACTTGACTTCAGGAAAGAAGCACCATTAATGCACCCTCGGGAGAAGCTAGGGAGGGTTGAGCACCCCCCCGCCCAGTCCTGCATGAGGGGATTCGGTCGCTTCTCAGTGGGGCCCAGACACAGGCTGAGCCCAGAGGACCTCACAGAGAGTTATGGGCCCCAGAACAGTGACAGACTGGTCAGATGGGAGCAAAACTCTTCCCCGAAGCTTCTGGGCTCAGCGGCCACCCCCCCGCCCCACCAGACCTTATTTATTTAAAGCTGTGGTTGTTGAGTTTGCTGTTTGTTGAAACAACTCTGGGGTGCTCCTCCCACGAGCTCCGGGCCCCACTGAGAACTTGAAAGTGACATTCCTCGGGCCAGCTAAGAGGAGGGCAGGAGCCCAAGCCAGAGGAGAAAGTGAGGGAAGGGCTGGGGACAGGGAAGGGAGGCACATCAGGGTCTGAGCAGAAAACAGACTCATGGAAAAAGGATAACAGGAAGGGGGCTTCAGGGGAGGGGGTGAAGGTCAGGGAAACCAACAAGGGATGGTGGGGTGCCCAGGGACTGGCAACAGCAGGGCGCGATTAGCACCCCTCTGCCCAGGCAGCACCCCGTGTCGAGAGCTGTAGAGGAATAAGGCAGCCCGTGGAGACTCAGCAGAGAGGGAGCAGGCCTCCCTTTCTGCTCCTCCTCTCCCGCTGGTTGGACCCAGCCGAAGGCCAGAGAGCAAGGAGCCAGGTGACACAGAGTGGAGTTGGCGGGTTCCAGAGCCCAGAACAGGCCCAGGAGGGGGCGGACTGAGTCTGGGGGCCGGGGCCACCCTCACAGGCCCCAGGGCTTCTCCTGGAGAGTAGATTGAAATTCCTACTCCACCTTGACCCCCAGGTCTAGGTCTTCCCCAAAGACCCCTGGCTGCAGGTAGCTGTGTTCCCTGGGGGAATCGGTAAAAGCCCACCTCCCTGCTTTTGTTCAACCTGAGCCCTCCACCGGGGTCCCCCCTGCCCGTGGAAAACCTGCTCCTCTTGTCCAAACCACTCCGACACCGCTCGCTAGCCACTGCTACTCACGGCTACTTCCCCCCCACGAATACGTGCCAGGAGCCAATTAACAGCTAAGATCTCCTCGAGTCAGTCCCAAATCTGCCCTTCCGAACTGTGTGAGGTCAGGCAAGTAATCTCACCTCCTGCGCCTCCGTGGCTTTCTCTGAAACAGTCCCACCTCCCTAAGGGGTGGACAGGAGGAGTGAATAAGGCCTCGAGCACTGGCCTCGTATCTGAAATGTAGGAGGAGTTCGAGACTGGGCCACTGGGCCACCCGTACTCACCTTCCTCACAGGGAAGAAACCGAGGCTCCCAGAGGCCCGTGACTTACCCAGGGCACCCAGGCCAAGGAACCAAGCTGCTGGCCAGATCCTAGTCTCAGCCCGAGCCAGGCTCCTCACTGCACCAGGCTGCTGCCTTCTGCAGGAAGCCCTCCTAGGTTGCTCAGTGAGAAAAAAATCTCTCCATTTGGATGTGATTTCTACAATGAGAATCACAGCTATCACACACATGGTCCTACTATGCTAGGCACTGACGCTTGGATTCACTTAGTGTTTGTGACAATTCTCCATGGTTGTCCCTGCTGTCATCCATTGATGAGCCTCAGAGAGACTAAGGAACATAGCCACTTGGGTCAGCATCTGAACCCAGGCAGCCTAGCTCCCAAGAGTCTGTTTTTGACCTCAGCCCCGTCCTGCCTCTTGCCGGCGTTGCCCTGACGGGCCCATCTCCCCACTATGGGGAGGAAGCCACCCGAGGGGAGAGCAGCTCGCGTGCAGGGCCTCTCCGGGGTGTGTTGGGGTTAAGACCCGTTTGTTAGAGGAAAGATGACAGGAGGGGGTGAGTAGTGAGAAGGGCCAAAGCTGGGGTTGCCTCCACTTGGCAAGCCCGTCTCCCCATCCCATCAAACCCTCGACTCTGGCTTAGACGGGATTCAGCCTCCCGGGTGGCCAACCCCTCCCTCGCCCCACAGAAGCCAGGCTCTCTTTCTGAAACGGGAACCTGCAGCTGCCCCGTCCCCCCGGGCCCAGCCTTCCACGCCCTCCCGGTGCCCCTCCCGAGCAAGCCGAGCTCCCGGGCCGGCCGTGTGGAGCCCCGCGATGCAGCCCGGTTCTGCTTGTCATGGCTGCCCTGCCACCCACAACGCCACCCCCTCCCCGCGACATGCTCGCCTGCTTCCTCACGGCTCCGGGAGCACCTCCGGGTCGGGGACGGCTCCTACCAGCCAACCACCCCGCGCGCCTTCAACTGACCCTAGGCCTGGCCCCGGAATGAGTCAAACTGGAACCACCAAGGGCGCGGAATGAGTCAAACTGGAACCACTGCCCCAGGAGGTCTGAGTTCTGGTCCCAACCTGGCCCCACTCATTTGTTCAGATGCATCCCTTCCCTACCCCCGAGCCTCAGTTTCTCCATTTGCACAAGGAAGGATGTGAATAGCATGCTCTTTGGGTGGCTCAGGTGCTGTGGAACTCTCTCTCTCTCTCACACACACTCTCACACACTCTCACACCCATACTCTCTCACACACTCTCACGCGCTCATACTCTCATACACTCTCACTCTCGTACACATTCTCACATACACTGTCACACATTCACACTCTCACACATTCTCACACGTTCTCTCACACACTGTCAACACACTCACACTCATTCTCTCACATACTCACATACACTCTCACACACACTCATACTCTCATACACTCACACACATTCTCACATACACTGTCACACATTCTCACACTTTCATACACATATACTCTCACTCAGTCACTCACACTCACACACTCATTATCTCACTCTTACACATTCATACTCTCATACTCTCACACACAAGCTCACGCTGCCATATACACACTCATACACTCTCTCACACTCATACTCTCACACACTCACACATTCTCACATACACTATCACACTCTCACACATTCTCTCACACACTCTCACACACTCACACAGTCTCACATACACTCACACACCCACACTCTATCGCATATACACACACATAGACACAGTCTCTCACACACTCTCAGACACACATACACTCTCACACTCTCATGCACACACACACTCACGCTCTCACATTCACTCACATTCTCACTCTCACACATACACACAATCACACGCACACACACACCCCATGCCAACCTCTCCCCAGGACACTGAGTATCTCCGTGGATTGAATTACCAACATCTCATCAGTGGGAGGAAGGGAGGCAGGGCAGGGGAAGGAACTGTGAATTCCGCACGCCAAGCCTGTCCCCGAAAGGCCTGGACCAAATGCCACAGCGTGTCTGTGCCCATCTGCCCCTGGGGTGGGGAAGAGGGTGGAGGTGGAGTACAGACAGGGAAAGGTGCTCCAAAAACTGGAATACCAAAGAAAGGACGCCCAAGGAGTCTCACACAGATACACACACTTTCCTCACAGACAATACCACACACCCCTGCATTCACACGTGTGCACACACGTGCTTAAAAACACATGTATGTATCCCCCACACACATTTACCCACATACACTGGCCTCTCTTTTATTCAGTCAACAGATATTCTGCCACGAAAACCTCGCTCTCCATCTCGCTCTCTTTTGTGGAACACAGCCTCACACTTGGCCACACCCTTACACACGCATGCGCACGTTGCCCACACAGACTCACACACCCCAAGGCTACGCTGTGGGCTCTTTCCAAGACCCTGCCAGGGCCTAGAAATGTGTTCACATGGTGGCGAAGGCCAAAGAGAGGTAGAGAGAGCCAGGAAGTTAATTAATAAAAATATTATTATATTTTCTGGATTCGGTAATGTTTGTCGTATCTGTCAGCTTTCAGAACTATCGTAATTTGTTGTGGTTCCTTTTCTCATTTCACAGTCTTCAGTATTTGTAATTTTGTATTATCTTTCACAAAGAAAGCCCCCAAAATTGAATACATTTTTGGCCACGCCAGGCCCGATTCTGCCCCTGTGAGCCCCCAGATGTTCAAACAATCACACCCAGCCTCTCTCACGTCCACAGCGCCCCACACATACTCACATCCCCACATACACTTTTGAGTCAAAGCCAGTGTCACCCCCCCCCCCAGACACACTCAGTCTCTCACATCTGCCATCTCATTCTCACGGCAGACAGATGGACGACCCAGGGCTCCCGCAGCCCACCTGGCCTCAGGGCAGACCCAGTCGCTCCATCCCTCCCAGGCTCCTGCCCCGACTTACGACTTATGAACACTCAGCAGTCCCTGGGCCACACCCAGCACTCACTCAAGCACACGACCGGTCCCCAAGATGCTGACCACCCACACACCCTGACTCTGCCGCACACGGCTATGTGCCCACTGCCACCTCAGCAGGAAACTGCCCAAACCCACAGAACATTCTGGAATTCTCTTGGAGACCTCCTTTTTGCCCAAAGGCAGCTGGTAGGGACAATAGGACATGAGAATTAAAATTATGCAGTCTTTCCTGGTTTCAAATCCTGACTCTAACACCTGCTCTATGCTCACAGGTAAGTGAGTAAACCTTTCAGAGCCTCAGTTTCCCCATCTGTAAAATGGAAGTAATAATCATACCTCATAGGCATGTTGTGAGGATTAACTAAGCAAACACAAGCAAAGCACAGAGCAAGAACCCAGTGCGTAGTGGTCATTCTATTCTCCTCTCACGACAGCAGGAAGGCGGGATGGGACCCCTGTTCCCTCTGGACGGGCCCCTCCTCCATCAGCCGGCCAGTCCACACCACCCCCCAGCCCGCTGCCTCAGTCACATCACCCTCTCGGCCACCCGAGTGCTGGGATCACCAGCGCACCTGCTTCCAAGGGTTCTAATTTCCTGTAAGTGTAAGAATTCAGGTCAGACACGGCCTGCAGCCTGGGGCCCCCCTCCCGGCGGAAACCCATAAATAGCCCGGCTCAGGCTGCCGGCCCGGGGCACGAGACTTTCTCTCCTCCCTCACCAGCACGCCGGGCCTCAGCACAGCCCTGCGAGGCCTGGACACAGACTGCCACTTACACATGGGGAAACTGAGGCCGTAGGGAGGTATCTGAGTTTGAGATCCTGACCCGTCATGCACTAGAAGTGACTGCCTTTAGGACAGGCCCTTCCCACAGCCGCCTTCAGGCTGAACACCCTTCGGCCAGTCCCCCCCCAGCCACTGACTTACACCTGAAATCCATCTATCAGCGCATCTTTCCTGTCAGGGGCCAGAGAGAAAATATCTCCAGGGCTTGAGGGCCAGACAGCGTGGCCTTGACGAAACCATCGAGGGAGCCACGGACGATACGTAAACGAACGGACACGGGTGGTGCCAGCGATGTGTTCTTAGAAGAGCAGAGCAGCCTGGCTTGCCCACCCTCGCACTGGCATACCAGACCCCCCACCACACTGTGCAGAAGTCCAGTCTCGAAGCCCAGCTTGTGGGAGCCCAAGGGGCCCTGAGAGTGAGAGGTTTCAGCTCCGCCCGGGCTAGAGGATGGAATCTAGGCCCCTTCCTCAAGCAGAAGACCCTGGCTAGCTCCTCTCGGGTCCCTTGCTCTGGGGGTCGGGGCGGAGCTGGGCCCTTGTCCGTCTCTCACACCGGACCTGGGTGGGGAAGAGGGCCTGAGCCCCAGGATTTGACGTGGGGCCCTCTCAGGGTCTCGAGGGCCCAGTCTGGGATTTAAGGAGAACAAGCAAAATGGGGGCACCAAAGCCCTGCTCTAGTCCTAGGCCCAGGTTTTTCAGCTTTGGGGTTCCTGACATTTGGGGCCAGATAATTCTCTGGGGGGGGTATCCTGTTCATTGTAGGAAGTTTAGCAACCGGCTTTTACCTTCTAGGTGCCCACACACCTAGGATAGCACGCGCACACACCCACACCCACACCCACAGTCCTAACAACCCAAACGTCTCCAGGCAGGGCACCCGCCACACGCCTGGTTGAGAGTCACTGCCCAAAGCCAAGGTGAGGGCAAAAGCACACCCTAGGGAGAGGGGCTCTCCTCTCCCTGCCCCTGCCCTGCACAGCTGGGAAAGCTGCAGCCACCCCTCGGGGCCTCAGTCTCCACAGCCCGGGATGGGCCCGCGCCATTAGCAGCAGCTCCGGCTAGAGGGGGGAGAAGGGCGGGGAGGAATGTGGCCACAGCTGCAGGGTCCAAAAGTGCCGAGGAGACACGAAGACATTTCTCTGTGAGTCAGGAGCCAGGAATGTGTCGCCCAGGGTGGCCACGAGCCAGAGCCCCCAACAGGCCACCCCGTCCACCCCCCGGAGCATCTGCCTTTAATTAGAACAGAAAAAGCAGCAGGTGCCAGGTCTCCAAGAGCCCGTGAAGGACCCAATAAAGGCCGAGAGCGCTGGAGAGGGGGCGCTGGGCGGGCGGCACCCCGAGGAGGAGAAGGATGGCGGGTGCGGAGATGCGAACCGCCGGGTTCCGATCCAGCTTCATCCTGCTCCAGTCCTGGCCGTGCTGCCCCGGGCTTGTCGGCATGGCCTTCTGATCTGCACGGCCTTCTTTTTAAAATTATTATATTTTTATCTTTAATTGATCGGGGGTTTTTTCTTTCAATTTTGCTATCACGAGGGCCGACATACCACAAGCTAAAACTGTGAGGCCGAGACTCCGCCCTCCCCTTCTCTGTGAGGCAGCAGGGTGACCGGCTGTGCCAGAGCCCGCGGTGGGCCACAGTTTTCATACCTGTGATGGTGGGGGTCACGCACGTGTCACCCCTCCACACCGCTCCCCGGTTTTGGACAGACCCGGCAAGCCCCTCCCCCCAGCTCCCCACCAGCCCCCCAGGGCCGGGCCAGCAACTCCTCAGCTTCCCCAGAGCTCCCCACTTCCCCACCCAGGAGCCCAAGCCCAGCTCCTCTTCCCGGGCTTGTTTCCACAGGCTCCCACCTGGAGCCTCGAAGGAGACACCTCCTCGGGGAAGCCTACCTGGATGGCTCACCTCCCACACGAGTCAAGTACGAACTGTAGGAAGTGTCTCCAAGGACCGGGGCCCTCAGCTGGGACATGGTCCCCATGCCCAGGGCCAAACCAGGCCCTTCGAAAACACGACCACCTATAATCCCCAATTCCGAGGCAGCAAGGTCTCCTCCCCACTTCCGGACGTGGACGCTGGGGCTTAGAAAGGTGGAGTGACTTACTTACAATGCCAGGAGGCCCGATACAGAGGTTTTGAAAGTTCACACAGGCTCTAGAAATTTCTGATTGTCTTATATCATTCACCTTATAAATATTTCCCACAGCTGCATCAAACCCTTTGTGAAGCTCAACAGATGACATTTAAAGAAATGATAGGAGATAGGATAAGAGCGATAGGCAGTCAGGGGTGCCTGGGAGGCTCAGTAGGTCAAGCGTCCAACCCTTGGATTCAGCTCAGGGCCTGGTCTCAGGGTCGTGAGATCGAGCGCCACATCGGGCTCTGCGCTGTGCGTGGACCTTGCTTAAGATTCTGTCTCCCCCTCCCTCTGCCCCTTCCACACCTCCCCCCTCAAAAAAAAAAAAAGAGATACACAGTGAGTTAAAATAGCATTCCTGTGTACACGCACACACATGCACACCTGAAATAATGTGGCCCAGGACACGCTGGGGCTCAGCAGCGCCCCCCCCATCACCTCTCACCTTTCGGGGTCTCAGTACCACTGGAAGAAGAAATGCGGGGGTTTCTCCTGGTGGGCCTCCCCACACCTCAGGACAAGAATCGTATCTTTAGTCGGCTTCCCACACCCAGCTGCACAGCCAGCTGTAAGTAGGGACTTTTCATTTTTAAAAACTCCGGAACAAAGGGAAAGGCCGCTGTGAGGGTCTCCGAACCGAGTCCCGGGCCACAAGGCAGGAGGGTTTTGGCCTGGCCCTGCCGCCATGGAAGGCCCTGCGGGTCTCAGTTCTGAGGCCCCTCAGCCGGCGAGTCCCTCCTCCCGTCCCTGCCGGCTGTCCCCCTCTCTACCCTGCACACTCCCGGGAATGTCGGGTCTGCAAGCCACCGTCCACTGCTCATTCAATGCAGGAGTGCTGGCCCCTCCTACAGATGAAGACGCGGGGGTTCCAGAAGGGTCGCAGAGGTCATGTGCCGGGGGCACGGGACACGGGCCGGGTGGGCAACCTCGGAGCTTCTCCCATTTGCCACCACCCCAGACCTCGCCCGGGCCAGACCCACTCTCGCCTTCCTCCCCGAAGCCCTGGCTCGACAACGTTCAGTGAGATCGTGGGCCTGAGGAAGCCTTCCTTAGGGTCCGGGCCACCCCAGGAAGGCAACCAGCACCCACGTGCGAGGCCACAGGGAGGGACAGGAGCCTGGCCACCCTCAGAGGCTGCATGTACACGTTTACCCTCTCATTCCGGCAGACACGACCCCAAAACAGCAGCCCAGCGGCCGCAGGGCGGGTCCTGGCGGGAAAGCCCGAGCCGGAAGGGGAGGCAGCTGCTCTCCTGGCCGCTGCTCAGCACTGGGATGAGCCATCCCTTAGGACCCACCTGTGCCCGTTGTGACTTCCAGCAACAAACTGACCTCTGCTGACCCTTCTATCCGCCCCCTCCTCACACCCCAGGGCTCTCCACTTCCATGGGCTGTGCTCCGGATGTAAACACGCCTTCTGGACCATGTGGTGACGGTAAGAGCCCCAAGGCCACTAGTGCCAGGGACCCGGGGAGCCCCCTTTCCTGAGTCTCCGCTACCTAATCATTCCTCCCTAAAACCCAGAATGTTTGAATCTTGCTTGTTATTCTTAGTCTTAGAAAGTTAGAATTCCTCCTTTAATCTTAAAATATTTGAACCTTCCTCCTTTGTCCCGAGAGCCTTAGAGCATGGGGCTTTCCTTTGTTGCCGAGACGATGGAAGCCCAGAGCTGGACAGGACCTGAGATCTCCAAATAATTCGAGGCCCAAAGAGAGAGTGCGCACGACTTGCCCAAGGTCACACGGCGAGATAGTGGCAGAGCTGGGACAAGGACCCAGGCATGCGGTTTCTCTGGCCATGCGTGTGGCCCAGGAGCCTCCAGCCCCTGGAGCAAGGACAACTTCCTCTAGGGACCCTGCCAAAGCTTCCCAGGGAGCTCCAGGAGGAGGTTCCCACGCCCTGCCCTTGTCCCCAACCCTCCGGAACGGCCCACGGCCTACCCCCTTAGCCTTTAGCAGGGCAGGCGACACCCCTTCCCCCAGCCCTCATGCCTGGGCCTCCGGTGCCACCCCCAAAATAGCCCAGCTCTCCGGCCCGCAGATCAGGTTGCGGCCTCCCTGTCCAGATGGGGCGCCCGGCAGGGCGGGAAGCGCTCCCCCTCGCTCTGCCTCCACCTGCTCCCCTCTCTCGCGCGTCAGTGCTTGGGCCCAGCCTTAAATGGGCTCCCAGCCACGGAGGCTGTGGGCACCTGAGTGATGGGAACGTTGTCTCGAGCTAGGCGAAGGGGGCGGAGGGGCAGTTTGACTCCCGGTAACAGGAGAAATGGAGGCGGGGATGCTCCCGAGAGAGCTGTGGCTTAAAAGTTCTTTCGCTACGCCATGGACCTGCGTGTGGTCTCCAGAGAGCCAGTGGTCCTCTCTGAGCCTCGGTTTCCCCGTCTGTCACACGGGGAAAGTGCCCGGGGCTGTGCTACAGCGGCGAACAGACCCAAGGCCCCGTCCCCAGGAAGTCCGCAGTCCACGACCAGCAGACTCTGGCCCAGCAGTCAGGTTCCAGAGCCCATGTTTGTGGCCCAGGCAACAACGTGCCAGTGGGAACTGGGAAGCCAGGAGGAGCAGGGGCGGTACTATTTTATTTAGAGTGGCTCAAGAAAGATGTTTTGAGGACCTGAACAGAGATGCCCCACCCTGGACCAGGGAGGTGGGAGTGCTGGGTGGGACCAGCGGAAGCTTCTCCCTTCCCCGGACCCGCGCTGTAGGCGTGGCCCCTCTTCTACTGCAAGCCTGAGCCGGCCTCCCATTTCCCTGAGACTCAGCAGTGCCTGGGCCCTGCTATTCAGAGAACCCAGCTAGAAGGGGGCTGGAGAGGTCCGGGGCCAAAGGACTAGAGAGCCCAGGAGTCCTGACTGTCCCTAAGGCCCAGGAAGTAGTTGGAGTCCCAGGTGACTTCTCCAGTCCCAGGGAAGCGTGTCCCAGGGGACACAGTGTGAAGGCCACTAGCCTCGAGGACATGCATGACAGCGCTGTGACATCGGTCATGGCTGCATGACAGGACATGCATGGCATAACCCCTGCATGACAGGACTGGGACCCTAGAGCTTCCGGGGTGCAGGTATCTGTGCTGGGAGCTGTGGAGGCCCCCCGGTGAGGAGCTCCTTCCCTCCATGGGCCTCACCTGCACTGCTCCTCTAGCGTGACTGTGGCGGTAACACCCCCAAACCCTGCGAGGTTACAGGTGGGGAGATTCAGACTCAGGGAAGCAAAATGACTTGCCTAAGGTCACGCATCAGGGAAATAGTAGAAGTGACTGTCTGAGTCCAAAATTTATATGCTTTATTTTTTAGGGAGGAAAAAAAGGACAAATGCAATTTAAAAAATTCCCATACTGGGGGGTTTTGTTGTTGCTAACGTATTGGCTTATTTAACCTCTTTTTTCTTTGACGATTTTCTTTTTTTTCTTTGTAAGATTTCACTTATTTGAGAGAGAGAGAGAGCAAGAGTGGAGAGGAGGGACAGAGGGAGAAGGAGAAGCAGGCTCCCCGCTGAGCAGGGAGCCCGACACGGGGCTCGATCTCAGGACCCTGGGATCCTGACCTGAGCCCAAGGCAGACACTTCACCAGCTGAGCCATCCGGGTGCCCTGTTTGAAGATTTTCTTACCTGCCTTTTCGAAACATGAAATAACAGACACATTTGGGGACACGTGACCCAGCGTCATACCAGACGCGTGAAGGCAAGTTGGCCATCTCTTCCCCACCCGTTAGCAACCCATGAGGCTCCTCCCACACCTTTCTCTAGCCCCAAGCACCCTCAGCTCCACCTGCCTTCCCGATGGGTCTCTCCTTCCTCAGTAAGGAAACCTTTCCTGAGAGCCTTCTGTGTGCCGAGCTTTGTCGTGAGTACCGGGCAGGCTCCCAGCAAAACCCCGCCTTCCTGGAGGCTTCGGGGACAAGTGCGCCAGTCGATCACAGGAAAGCACCTGCAGGTCAGCTCCAAGGACGGGACGTTTGCGTCTGTTCACTGATACGCCCCAAGCCCTGGAGCGGGATCTGGCACACAGTAGGTGGTCAATAAATACTTGAAGGAATGAGCTCGCTAAGATGGAGAACCCAGAATATGAGTCAGTTTGGGTGCGGTGGATATTGAACTTGAGATTCCCAAGGGCCGTCGAAGGGATGGGGTGGTCAGGTATTTGCAACGCCGCGTGTCAGAACCCGCAGCTTGGCAAAGTAGGGCAGGGACAAGGGCCTGGCTCAAACTCAGCTTCCTCGCCCACCTCCAACCCCGAGCTGTCCTCTCGCTCATGCCCCGCACCCTCCTTCCCAGGGAACCGAGAGGGGTTCTGAGTGCCGTCCCTCCCCATGGAGCCCCCCGAGCCCCAGACTGGCCAGCCCTGCCTCCCTCCCTCTCCTAAGCTGCCCCAACAAAAGCTGCTCTTGTAGGAGCCAAGTCCATCGTAATTAAAAAGGAAACATAATAAAGCCTCGCTCTGAAGCCAAATCCCCATCCCTAGAGCAGACGCCCGGGCCGGCCCTATACTGCCCATGGAGGACACACGGCTCTTTTGTGAACCCCCGGGTGAGGCCGCTCCTGCCCTGCCCCGCCCAGCCACTACCCTCCCTCCCCTCCCGGATGGGCCTAGCTCCCTGCCTGGGAGGGCCCTGCCTCCTCTTTTCACAGGTAGGGAACTGAGGCCCCAAGAGGCCTCCTGACTCCCTGCTCGGCCTTTGCCCAGCGAGTGTCCTCTCTCCTGGGCTCCATGCCCCGGAGCAGGGGACCCGGGTGGAAATCGAGGAGCCCTTCTGACACAGCCCAGCCCCTGCAGACCTCAGCAGTTGGGAGCCACCCACCCCTGGAGGGACAGGATGCTGAGGTCACACAGGAGGGAGGAGGAACACCTGGGACCAACCCCCTCCCCCCACCGGTGGCTGGCTTCTCCGAAGCAGGGGCCCCGAATGCAGGCATGGGCGTCAGGGCTCTGGGTGAAGAAGGGGGCTAGAGAGGAGGGCGCTCCCGGCCCTCCTGTGTGGCTGGAGTCAGGACTCCCGCAGAAGGACACAAGCTCGTCCGGAGGCTTCCAGAGGTGCAGGGCAGGCCTCCCCACACGAGCAGCAGGGGAGGGTAGACCATGAGCTTGCAGTGAGCACAAGCCTACGTCATCCCTTCTGAACACCCCCCCCCCGGGGGGTAAGGAGTCCTTGCACAGCCCAGCTCTGCATCTTCCCCCACGTCCGCCCACGGCAGCCACCCTGGCCATCTGAGGGGCCACGGATCCGGAGGTCAGAGCCACCTGCTCCTCTGGCCTCTCATGGGGGCCTCTCCCTTCATCCCTGGGGCCACAGCTGGGAACAGCCTGTGGCCAAACTGAGCCGCGGGCTGAGGCTGTCCCCCTCTACCCTCCCCCGACCCCCGTCTGCCCCACGCTCCTGCCACGCCTAACACCCACACTCATGCTCACCCCGGGCTGTCAGGGACCCCGCCCGCGGGGGAACACGACCAGCAAGGGGACAGCATAGTCTTCAAGTGACCGGGGAATGGGCTCCCTCCCCCACGGTGCCATGCCAAGGGCTCTCTGGGGCCTGGCACGCCTCCACTGGGCGCATACGGAGACCCCTGGACAGGTGTCTGCTCAAGGCGTGGCCGCCGCGCGGTGCGCAGAGAGGCAGCCTGCGTCCGGCATAATTGTCTGATTAAGAAAATGAAACCACCACTGTTTATTCGCATCTGCTCCAAGAGCTCTAGTTTGCATTTATGTCCCCCTTCCTTTCGGGGAAAACATTCTGCTTATTCCCATTTTATAGAAAAGAGAACTGCCCAAGGTCACAGACCAGGCGTTGGGGGAGTCTGGCATCAGAGTCAGGCATGTGTGACCCCGACCCCCGCGAGGGTCACACAAATGTTTGAAGCCGGCGCGTCTGAGCCGAGCTGGTGTCATCAATCCGGCCCTTTGTACTGTTGACGCCTTCGGAACGAGGTATGAGCAGAAAGGGCAGGGACAGAGATGCTGTCACCACCCTGTCCTCTCCGCGAACCCCAGAAAGTGTGCACCTTTGTGCACTGGGAGGTGCGGGCCAGGCCAGGGACCTCTCCCCGTGGTCCAGCCCCCTTGGCCAGAAGGAGTGAGAAGGGGACACCCCTGGGCACTCAGGGCCAGGAGCAGCCAGGAGGGGGGGCGGCATGGGCCCCACTCACTCCTGCCCCCACCCCCGGGGGGGGGAAGCCAGCCGGCAAGGGTGGGGGGGGCGATGGGGTGGAGGGATTAGATAGATAATGCCTCTTGTCCGAACAAGGGATTGATGCAAAGGGGATGCAAGTGTGGGGGCAGGGGGGACAGTTCAGATTTCTCCTGGGGTGAAAACCGAGCCCCCCGGAGGAGGTGCCCCGCCTGCCAGGCCCTAATCCCTGTCGTTCTCACCAAAACCCCCAAAGAAGTGGCTGTTCACAGGCAGCAGATTCCTGGGATTCATTAATTCGGGATTTGCAAGAGGGATGGCCTGGGGTTCCTCCTGCAGGCAGCAGCCTAAGCAGGGCAGGTGGGTGCTGCCGGCGGGGGAGGGGGCGCCCTGGGAGCCATAGGGAAGGGCGCCAGGCCTGAAGCTTCAGGCCTTTCTGGCAGAGCTGGGCCCCCTGGGCTGTGGGGCGAGAGGTGTGCGTCAGGCGCCCCAAGGGCGTGGAGTCCACCCTCGGCCGCCCCAGCCCTTTCTGTCTCCGGTTCCCAGCCACTGAACTCACTCTCTTCGCTTTACAAGCTGTGACCTCCACCTGGGAGTGCACGCGGGTCTTAAACGCACAGTGTGATGAGTTTTGCAAGGCTCCAGAGCCAGGCGGCCACCACGATGAAGATGTGGCACATTTCCAAGCCCGCAGAAGATTCCCGGCATGCCAGGCCTTCAGGGTCCAGCCCCTCCATCTCTAAACATCACCCACGGGCACGTCCCCTCACCCTCCGGGCTGCACCCAAGGAACCACTCCAAGAGGCCAAGCCACTCTTCTTTTTTTCCTCTTTCTCTTTTCCATGTCTCCGCCATGCTGTTCCCTCTGCCAGGAACACCTTCCCCAGGAGCTGTCCAGACCCAGCTCAAGTACGGCCGTTCTAGAAAACTTGCCTTTACTCCCTCACCCCAACAGGGTCAGGGTCCCACCCATCCCTGCCCCCGCCGCCAGGCCTCCGGTGCCAACCCCGCCTTGGTCTGCATCCCTCCCCCAACTTGACTTCCAGCTTCCAGGGATGGCGTCTTGTTCAGATCTGGATCTTGGGGTCCAACCCGGGGTTGGCACATAATAAATGTCACTGAGGTCCTGCCACCCCATCTCCCCTTACCCTCCTCAGCGCTGGCCTGGCACGTGTCCAGCCACCGAGAAACCGGACTGAATCAAATCGGATTGAATTGGACTGAATCGAATCATGACACTGGGGCAGAACCGAGATCCACGGTGGGAGGAAGGGCAGGAAGGAGGGAATCCTGTCCCATTCTCCGAGGACCAGAGAGGTCAGGGTTCAGATTCTGCCCCAGCATTCACGTGATTTCAAGAAGTCACTTCAACTCCCCGAGCCTCAGCTTCTTCATCTGTAAACTGGGTGTGCGTATGGGACCCACTTCACTGCTTGGCTTGGCTTGTTTGATTTAGGATCCATTGCTATTCCGTGTACAAAGTTCTTGGCATAAGGGTAACTGACTGTGGGAGGAGAGAGGACAGGGAAGGGAGGTCTGGATGCCAGTGGTAACAGGTGAAGAGGCCCCACCCCTTCAGCCAGCCACCTCTTCCCCCCCAGCCTCCAGAATCGTGCCGACACACGAGTCCCCGCTTACCTCACCGCCCTCCCACACCAGCCTTCCTGCCTCCTGCCTCCTGCCTTGGCTCAGAGGTCAGAGGCCAAAATGATCAAGTCAGGCAGAAGCAAGTGGAAAGTAAGGCCCGAATATTCATCACTATTCACAACGGCCGAAACATGGAAACAACCCAGATGTCCATCAGCAGACGCGCGGATAAACAAAACGCGCTATATTCACAGAGTACCCATAAGAAGCACGGATGTGTGCTACAGCGTGGGAGAATCTGGAAAGCGTTACGCTCAGTGCAAGACGCCAGACGCATAAGCGCACACGGCAGATAACCCCACTTATACAAGCTGTCCAGGACGGGCACACGGAGAGAGAAAGTAAATCCGGAGATTCGAGGGGCTGGGGCTGAAGGGAGTGAAGGAGACGGGCTCTTTATGGTGCTGAGAAGGTCCTGATCGTGACCGTGGTGATAGTGGCACTCTCTGAATATAACGAAGGCCATTAAATCATGCCTTTTAGGGACACCTGGGTGCCTCAGTCAGTGAAACCTCTGACTCTAGGTTTTGGCTCAGGTCATGATCTCAGGGTCACAGGATCGAGCCCCGTGTCGGGCTCCGTGCTCAGAGCTTGGGATTCTCTCTCCCTCTCCTGTGAGTGCACTCTGCCCTCTCTCTCTCTCTCTCTCTCAAATAAATAAATCTTTTTTAAAAATTGTGTGCTTTAAATAAGTGAATTGATTGGTATGTGAATTACAGCTCAATAAAGCTGTTTTAAAAAGCACACAGGAGGGCAGGGGAGGGAGTCAGCCTCCAGCTGAGGGAGAAAAGGAACGTGACGCAGGCTAATCCAGAAAGCCAAGTCTTGGATTTCAGAGTGTCTTATTTTATTCTCCTCCCGATCATGCGGGGAAGGGTGCCCTCATACACATTTTCCAGAGAGGTAAGCTGAGGTTAGGCCATGCCACCAGAGATCACATAGGAAGCTGGGATTTGCAATTAGAGAGCTGGGCCTGCCCACCTCGCCCCTCCTCAGGCGTCCCCAGCCCTCCAGGAATGGGAGGCTGCTG
>CM052798.1:14168849-14359747 GCA_028533885.1 Nasua narica | reverse complement strand
GGGGTGAGGGAGGGGTGGAGGGGTCGGAAGGCGCCCGTCTAGGGGTGAGGCAGGGGTGGAGGGGTCGGAAGGCGCACGTCTGGAGGGGTGTGACAGGAGTGTGGGACACCAGGCGTGAGAACATGTGAAGGTGAGAGGCTGAGGTACGCCTAGGAGACTGGGTACCCAGAGCACCCAGGGACCAGTGAGGCTGTGTGAGCTGCACTCTCAAAAATGCCTTGGGACCCCTGTGCTCACTAGTGTCCCCTCCTCCACATCGCCGGCACCCTCCAGGGCCTGCCTAGCCGCCTCCGCCGGGTGTGCCTCCCTCGTGACAGCCCACAGGCGATGAGCACTCAGAGGACAGATAGCCCTCCAGGCCCACCGACGCCCTCACACAAACTGGGAGAGCGCTTGCACTTTGGGTCTCAGTTTACACACCTGCACAATGGAGATAAAACAGCTCCTTCCTCAGGAGGGTGCTTGCAACATCCCAAGTAAATAGCAAAATGCAGGTCAGCAACCAAATGAATGAAAAGACGAATGACTGAAAGAGGGGGCCAGTGGGCAGCCGTTTCCTGCCCAGATCTGGCCCTGCCCAGCCACCTGCATCCAAAGCCCCAGAAAGTTCGAGGCTCCAGTTCCCTCCCTGCCTGGACAGCTCAGGGAGGTAGGAGACACCTGGGCTCAGGACCTACCCTCCTGGGTGGGCAAAGGCAGGTCCCGCAGAGCCAGGGCTCCCGGGGATGCAACGCCCAGGACCCCAGGCTCTCTGTCCCCAACGGGACAGGTGGAGATCGGAGGACAGGCTCTGGGCTCATTACCAGCAAGTATTCATTCAGCAAACCCCTCCTAGGCACCAACTCTGTGCCAGGCACTGGGGATGCCAAGAAGAGGGCCCCCAACCCTGCCCTCGGGGGGGTCTGGTGAGGGAGGGTACAAGTAAATGGAGGTTTTAACCCAGTAGGGAATGGGATGGACTCACAGAGGCCGAGAGGAGGGTCCAGCCCAGCCTGGCGTGGTCTAGGAGGAGACGACACTCTGAGTGGCAGGGAGCCAGCTGTTCGGGCGGAAGGAAGAGCTTGAACAAAGGCCAGGGGACCACCTGTGCATGCGTCCCAGAGCGAGGCACGACCGGAGACTGGGGAGGGCTTCAGGTCTGGCGTATGGAGCTAAGGGCTGAGGCTGGGTCCCAGCCATGAGACCGGACACGGTGGGGACTGTGCCTCTCACCTGTTAAGCCCGGCTTAACGGACATCTCACGACCTGCAAAGTGCTTCCATACGCAAGCCGGTGCTCTGTCCCTGTAACAACCCTCCGATGAAAGTGGGGTAAAAAGCCCACTTGTCCCCTTTTTACCTTGGCCATTAGGGAATTCAGAGACGAAGCTGAACCCTTGCTTGCAATGCAAGGACATCCCAGAAGGCTCTCCTCTCTATATACCCCCTCTGATGTCTCCTTTCTCTCTTACTTCATTTCTCTAGAAATCTTTTGGGGAATGAGGAGGTGAAGGAGGGGCAAATCAATGCTTGCCCGGGGGTGTATGTTGCTGAGGTCAGGGAAGGCTGTGTACATGCCAAGGCACATGTATGATCACTCGGGCATGCGTGTGTGCAGGGGCCCGCGTGGAACCGAGGCCTACGTCTATTCACCGGTTGCACGTGTGTGTGTGCACGCGTGCGCACTCAAGCAGCCATGTGACTGCAGGCGTGTGCCCCTGTGTGCGGGAGGGGCCTGCCCAAGGTTACATGAAGCTGAGCGTACACGTGTGTGACGGGGTCTGCGGGTTAAGGGACACACACCCTGACCCAGCCAGGCCCCCAAATCCCACCATTCCCTCCAGCAGACCCTCTTTTTAATCTTTGCCTGGCACACAGTGAACTCCAAGGGAAACTGAGGCCCAGAGACGAGAGGCCACCTGCCCCAAATCCCTCAGCAAAGCCAGAATCTGGGTCTGTCGAGCCCTGGTTTGGGGCTGTACTGCCCTTTACCCATAGGACTAGCCCTTCCCCACTGTGTAACCAGGGGCACGGCCCCTAACCTCTCTGAACCCCCACTGCGCACCGGCTTCCACAGGGACTGGAAGCCATTTAAAGAGCTTGGAGAAGGAGCTTGTTAAATGCTCATTGATTATAAAGAATGAAGATCTCCTCTGTTTCTCCTCCAAAACACTTCTCAGTCCCACAGCTGTAAAGAGGGTGTCTGAAATCTAGCATAGAAAAGGCCTCGGCCAAGGGGCCACAAGACCTCAGGCTGTGACTTCCCCCACTCCGTGCCTCAGTTTCCCCATCTGCAAAATGGGAAGGAGAAATGCTCTCCAGGTGCATGCTTGCTCTTTCCCCAACTTTGCACAGATGGCCCTCATTCCATCCTCCCTGAAACTACAGAAAGAACTGCTACTGTGCCCCAATGAGGAACATGAGGCTCAGAGGGGTAAAGCCACCCGCCCAGGCCACACAGCTCTGAGTGAACTCCCAGCCCACTACCCTACACCACCCCTCCGAGGAGAGAGTCTCCTGTACACAGTAGGGGCTCCCTAAGGGTCAGAGACCCCTGGGTCTCCTCACCCCAGAACCTCAGGAAGGGGGCCACTGGCCTCACTGGGGGAGCCCCTGGGTTGGGCACCGCACTGACTGAGCCCCTTTAGGGACCCTTGAGCCTTGAATGGTGCAGAGCAGTGACACTGCCTCATGGGGAGAAGGTGCCAAAAACACATGTATTTACAAACCAGCCCAGCTGCAGCCGGAGATAGTTGCGAAATGCCGCCTGGCAGGCGCTCCTGAGAGGTGCCCTCCCCCACCCCCCGATCCCAGGTCCACGCCAGAGCCCAGATCGGCACCATCTGAGCCAGGGAGGCCAAGACCCAGCCAGGGTCACGACAGGCAGGCAGGTGACACTTGGGGGGCAGTCCCACAGGGAGGGCCCAGCGCGGGCATCCCCATGCTCTCGGGCTTCCTGGACTCCTAGTCTCCCAGCAGTGAGGCCGGAGGCAGGGCTGGGTCCCAGGGAACCCCAGCTCCTTCTGCCTTCCCCTCTACAAATGCCAAGTCCAGCCTCCTTCGTGAGGAGAAGGCGCCGGGGCAGGGGCAGGGCCTGGAACACCCCCACCACCCCTAACCAGACGCCCCTCACACTGGGACCCCTTCCCTTCTGCTGCTGGTTCTAGCACCGAGCAGCTGGCCTAACTCCCCGGATGCGCACAGGCTCGACATCCCAGGATGAGGCCGAGCTGGTTGGGTGCGTGCAGAGCCTGACGCCGCTGGTATACACAGGGCTCATGGAAGTTCTTGCTGAATGTTCTCCAAGCTACCAACGCGCCACCCTGAACACAAGGCCCGGAGGGGAAGGGAAGGAGCGCACCGTCACACGGTTTTTCTACCACACAGATAAAAAAGCAAATCAACTACGGAGGACAGTGAGGAAGTCATGAGCTCTGAAGTTTACTTTTTTGGGAATGCCATTTGTTTCAACCTAAGTTTACAGAATCTAATTTTTAGTGACGGCTGGGCCTAACGACCAGTTGGGAAAGTCCTGAGCATTTAACAAGCAGTTGAAGCGAACCCAAGCGGGCTGCCTCCTGCCCCGTCGCTGATTTTACTAGCCATGTTGCTGCTCACTGCCTCTGCTCGAGCCCTTCCCTCCACTCGGGAGGCCTTTCCAGCATCCTGGACCTCTTGGCAAACTCCCACTGTCTCCTCAATAATACAATTCTCTGTGAAGACACCAGGTAAGGTTCAGAGTCTCATGACTGTGGACCCATTTTTCTGATGAGGAAACTAAGGCTCAGCACAGTCTATCTGTTGAATGGTGATCGTCCCGGATAGGGATGGACGGTGCCCGGGAGCTGCTTTCCACGGAGACCAGGTAAGCAGATGCCTTCCTGGCTTGGTTTGAAGAGCATTCCCCTCGCCCATGTGCATGTTCCCCTCTTATGCCTTTGACTCAAACATTGGGCCTCCATTCTTCTGGGTTATGCACTGGACACAGGAAGCTGGCAGAGGCCCCTGGGATGGACCAGGAGAGCCCCGCAGACCTTGGATGGGACTGAGAAGCCAGTGGAGCCCTGGGACCCACTGCCAAAACCTGACAGCGGAGCGGGAGGGGAGGGCTTGCACAGGGAGGTGCTGACCCGCCCGCCAGCCTGGGGGAGAAGCTTCTGGAGGAATGCAAGCTATGAGGAAGGAGGGGCAGGCAGGCCTAGGCAGTCAGTCACAGCACAGCCCCCCGGGGAAAGGGATGGGGGAGGGGGGACAAAAGCCGGAGAAGACCCTGCCAGGGCCTTGGCCTTGGCAGCCGCCCTGGAAGAAAACATCCCCAGACCCATCCATCATGGGGGCTGGGGACCCTGGCCGGCCCTGAGGGGAGAGGTGCACCCAGTGGGCCCAGGGCTGCCCAGCAAGGGTAGACCTGCCCTCCTCGGTCCCTGCTGAGGTCGGGGTGGCCCTAGGAGGCCAACGGGGTGCGGCAGACACAACTGGGCTGGAACCGGGTCCAACCGCTTCCTGGATGTGTGATTTCGAATGTGGTGCTTCCCAGCCTCAGCGTCCCCCTCTGTAAGCTACCTCTCGGAGTCACGGGGGAACACACGGTGATGTCCAAAGCATCCAGCCCATGGTCGAGGATAAGCACGACCACATTAAGAATCCCAGCAGCCGGACTCTGCAGAGAGCCAGGCACGGTGCCATGTGAGGGCTTCACCCAGGTCCCCAGCTCCCGGGGACCCTAGGAGGCCCTATACCAATGACTGCGTCGGACAGGAGAGAACCCCAAGGCACAGGGGTCACACGGCTGGGCAGCTAGGCCCTGGAACTCTGGCCCTGAACCAGGCTCTGTGTCCCCACCCCATGCAGTCTCCCCGATGATAGAAATGTCCCATTTCTGAGTCCTCGACCCTCAGCACAGGAGCTCACAGACAGCAGGACTCAGTCAATGCAGGTGGAACAGATGTACCCCCGCCCTGAATGTGACCCCCAGTGCCCACTTTATTAGGCCCCTGCCCCAAAGATCCTCGAGACTTGGGACCGAGTTTGTTTGGGACTCCCACGCAGCAGCCAGGCCTCCCTTTGCCAACACAGACCTAGCCTTTTGCCCCCAAACCCAGCCATGGCATTGAGGTGCTGTGCAACCTTGGGCGGGCCTCATTCCTTCTCTGGGCCCTGCCTGTGGGTGTGGTGCTGGAAATTTTAGACAGGGTGGGAGCTCCAGGGGGCTGCAGTTGGAGAAAGAGCCAGAGGGGAGGGAAGGGACTTTCTCCCTGACAGGAACTCAGACCTGAGCAGTGTGTCACCACCTGGCAATTTCTGTGTCATCATTACAAAACCCAGAGATGACCCGAGAGTGCCCCCAGCCCCTGGGGGACAGCAGGAAGCTGGCTGAGTAAAGACAGCCCATGAGAGGGGGAGGAAAGGACTGCAGGGAGCAGGAATGAGCGAAGGGACAGACTGGCCCCCTTGCCACCAGGGCCCAGCCCTACATGCATGGATAAACACTCCCTGACTCCCACATTCAGAGTCAGGCCTGGGGGGCCCCTTCCAGTGTCCACCAAGCCGGCTCCCCTTCCCATACGTCCTTTCAAGGACTGGGACCCCAGGAGCTCTCACACTGTGCTTCTTAGGGTCTTGGGGGGGGTCCTCACATATGCCTTAGGGGCTGCCAATGAAGGGCAAGTGAGGCCCCAAGACATAGAATAGCCACTGAGCTCTTCGGGGACCAAGGCTACTGGTAGCTGCTCTCTCTGCTGAAATCTGACACACAGTTTCTCTTGAAGAGAGCAGCCTGTGCCCCAAATTCTAAAAGCCACCAGGCTGGGCTCGTATGAATCCCTCCGGGCAGGGAAGAGGCTACCTTCCTGATTAAACTCCACTGGCTTCTCATCAGCGCCTCCAGGCCCCAAAGCGCACACACGTAATTTGAGTCTTTTTATTCCTCTCCGCATATTCGGGGAGCATCCCTGAGCCAGGCACGGGTCACGCGGCCCTCTGCACATTTCGTCCCATTTCCCCCCCCCCCCCCCCCCGTTCCCCTAGCCTCGCAGCGGGACAGGTGTGTGTTCCTCCCCGTCTACTGATGAGGAGACCGAGGAGCTCAGAAAGGTGAGGTGACTTACCCAGAGTCACACAGCAAGGGAAGAGCAAAGCTGAGACCAGAACCCAGGTCTGTCCGCCTCCTGACTTGCGCTCCATCTGCCAGGTGACAGTCGGTGACCTTTGGGGGCTACACATGCTTCCGGGATCCTCTGTCAGTGCACGTGGCATGGGCCCTCGAACTGCGGCCCCTCGGGAAGGAAAGAGCCATTCGGCCCACCTCTATCTAGGTGACGATGATGATGGGATTGAAGGACGGCGGGCAATTCTCTGCGAAGCCAGGGCCTGGAACAGCTGCGCTGGGGATGGACTAACTAGAGAGAAACGGGGACTCAAGTCAAGGGGTCCTGGGCTCCTTCCCGCACCGACATTCACACATTCACCAGCTGTGTGGCCTCAAGCAGGGCGCTTCCCCTCTCTGAACCTCAGTGTCCTTGAGTGTACAGGGGGTGAGGATGTCTGCCTTTTGCACTGGAAACCCCACCACGCGGAAGGCCTGGCCCTGAGTCGGCGCTCGGGGCTGGCTTTGTGTCTCTACCTCCTCACCAGGAAGTGAGCCCAAGACAAACTTTGTCTAAGCAAGTGGCTTCTCCGGGCATCAAGATGACAGAGAGGGAACCTGATGCCAGCGGTGCCCACAGCCCCGCTCGGCTTCTCAAGGCTGCCCAGCTGAGACCCGTGGGTGTCCCCAGCCCGAACCAGGCCCGTGTCCCCAGCAGCTGGCCTGGAGAGAGAGCTAGCCACAGAGCCCCCACTAGTACTGGGACGGGAGACAAGGGGCTCCAGGGCCACCAGCAGCCAATCTATGCGCGGGGCTGCTTTTCCTCCGAAGGGCTTCCAGGAACGACAGCCGCTCGGGCTATCTCGGAGCTGGAGGGTCCCGAGCCCGGCGTGGGAAGGGAGGCTGCTGACGGCCACAGGAGCCAGGCTGCCCAGCTTGTCCCACAAGAGCTGCTCAGGTCAGAGCCACCACCAGAAAGGCGGCCACTTTAGAGAGAGGGAGTGACTTTGGGAGGCAACCGTCTGGACCCTCAGGGCCTAGGACTGTGCGTGGCACCCAAGAGGGCGCAGGGGATGTTGCCTGAATGATGGATGGATGGGCGGTAAACGGCTAAAGATGCACAGGGGCAGGGATGCGTGCACAGACGGGCGATCAGGTGGATTTCAATTCTGAAAGCCAAGTTATGAACAGCAGAGTTTCTGCAGCAGAGGCTGCTGCTGCCCCCCGTACCCTTGAGAACCCACCACGCTATGAGTTTCTCAACACCCGGGACGCTGCCTCCCCAGCCACAGGAACTTGCTGGGCCAGAAGGGCCTGGAACAGCCTTTGGCCAGACTGATGGGAGCAGGGGGACAAGCAGCCCGGCGCCTCACCCCCTCGCTCCCCAGAGGGACAACTGAGGCCTGCTCTCCACTCTCCCAGCAGTCCGCAGTGAGACTGAACCCCAACTGCCCACAGCGCCTACCTGCTTTTCGCCATGGCTTCTCTCTCTCCCCCTCTCACTTCTTGATTTGTCCCCCTATACTTCCGGAAGTCACCTCCCAGGTAAACTGTTTTCACTCAAATCCTTGACTCGGGGTCTACTTTTGGGAGACCCAACGTAACAACCATTTCTGCCACTTGCCTGTTCTAGGACCCTGGATGAACCATTTGATTTTCTGTGCCTCAGTTTCCTCATCTGTAAATGGGGACAGTCCATCCCATTCGCAGCAGACCCGTGCGGTTGGCACCGAGCAGGGTCTACCATGTGGCCCACGTGCTGGGCACTGAGGGCCCAGAGGGAAGAGCAGCCACAACCCCTCCCTGGAAGGACACATCGAAGACCGTGGAGATGGTCAGTCCGAGTCCAGACCATGGGGTTGGAAGATCCGGAATTGAACCCCGATGCCACATAGCCTCACTGAGTCCTCCTAGGCAAGCTACGTAACCGCTCTGTGCTTCGGTTTACCTTTCTATCAGGTGGCAACAACAGCAGCCATCTCACGGGACTCCTGCGGAAAGAAAGTGGGGTCACGCAAGAGAAGCGGCCAGCGGAGGGCCGGACCCGCAGCGCTCCACCATGGGAAGGCAGGCCGACGTCCTTTACGCAATGCATGAAGCAACACAAAACGTGTCACTAAGAGAGAGGGAGAGAGTTGGTGCCCTAGAGTTCAGAGAGGAAAGGAATCAGGTGGCCCAAGAGCGAGGGTGCCATGGGGAAAGCCCCTCAGGCCTCGAGCTGGACCCCAAGAGGGTGTCGTGAGCCCCGAGGAAGACAGGGTAAGGCCCTCCACCGTCCGCCCACATGTAGCTCCCTGCCCTCCTTCTACCAGCCCACCCACCACCTTGCTCCCGCCGCCTTCCCGGAGGGCTGCTGGGTTCCCTGGCCTCGCTCACGCTGCTGCTGTTGCACACGTGCCCTTCCCCCCCACCCAGAGCTGCAAGAAGCCCGAGTACCACCCTCGGTGAGCCCCGAATAGGCTGCGGGTGCTGGACCAGCGGCATCAGGCTCCCCACGAGGCTCGCTTAAAACGCATCGTCCCCTCCGGCTCTGCTTCAGTAGGTTTGAGAAGGGGCCCAGCAAGACTGGGGGAGGACTTCTTGGGCCCCCAGCACACGCTCTATTATACATGGGAAAACTGAGGCTCGGAGAGCAGACACAGTGTTTAATTCCCAGTCCTGGCTCACCAAGCTTCCCCTCCCCAGTGGGGCGTCAGCACAGGTCCCTGGGGTCCCGCTGCAGGAGGGGGCCCGTCTGGCAGCACCCCACCCTCGTCTGGGGGGTGAGAGCTCTGTGAGTGGCCGCCAGGTGTGCGGCCCCAAGACGCCTCCCAGAGGCTCTGCCAGCATCTGGCAGGTGGCAAGGCTGAGGTGCGGGGGCGGAGAGGGCCTGCCATGAGTATTTCAATATTTGCTTTCTTACAGAATGGCATTCTTTGGAATATTAGCCAATTTGTATAGAATTAGTCAGTGCCTGCCCCCCGCTCCCCACCCCGGGAAGATTCCAGGGAGGAGGAGTGCACCTGCGCCCGGATGCCTCGGCAAGCCCCAGCGCACGGTCCCCGCCTGCCTGGGACAGGGAGAGGAGGCGGGCAGCAGCCAGGCAGGCGGGGACCCAGAGGCACGCAGGCAGCCCGCGCCCTACACAAACCAGGAGCCGCAGCCGCCAGAAACCTTCACCGGAGCAGCAGGGCGAGGCCACGGGTGCCCTGGCTGAACTCGCTGGGGGCCAGCCCTGGAACCCATGTCCCCGTGGAGCAGCCCAGGGGCTGCTGGGGAGCGACATAAGAAAAGCCTAATTCTCTGCCCCATTTCCAGAAAAAGCCCCAGAGATGTTATCCTAGGGCTCAATTCAAATCCCAGCGCTGCCATTTTTTAACTCGCTGTGTGACCTTGGATGAGACACCTCTGGACCTCACTTTCCCTCCTTTAAAATGGAAAGAATATAAGCATCTGCCTGGCCGTGCAGGGGTCGTGCTTTGGACACCGTGACACGGTGCGCACCTACTGGCCGCCAAGGCAATATGACCAGGGGGGCCTCGCAGACAGGCCTTGTTGCCTTGGTCTAGAGTGATGCGCCTGTGTTGACTCCTCAACAAGCAGTCGGTAAGCCCCGACTGGGTGACTTTGACAAATTTATTCCTGCTTTCGGGGACCCGGTTTCTCCCCTTAAACAATGGGCAGGTTAGAGCCTCTGACAACCCTTCTCTGTGAAGAAAACACCATATTGTGCTACTAGGACCATTGGTCACGCAAAATTCTTACTCCAAAGAGAAAAGGTGAAGAGCAAGGAATTCTTGAAAGGACAATCTTAAGCAAAAGGAATGCATGTCTAAGAGCAAAATTTAGGCACAAAGAATTTCAGTGTAGTGTACGACTAACGGTGAAATCCAAAGCCAGCGAGGATTCTTATCCTGCAAGCTGACATCACCGGCTGGGGAAGACTACCTAAAAGCTGTAGGGCCTCGGCCAGATGATCAAAACTCTACACCCCTGGTTTCCTCACCTAGAAAAAGGGGGGTAATACTTTTGATTTCACGGGGGAGATTTCAGCATTAAGAGAGATGACCTGATACTCAAATTGAGCAAGATCACCAGCCCCCAGGTTTTCTCCTTCATTCTTCCTTAATTCATTCTTCCACGTCCACTCACACACTCACCACAGAGGCACTGAGAGCCCACAGTGCACAGGGCATTATTCTGGAAGTAGGAATTACCAAGGAGTGCAGCCAACAATTGGGATCTCAGGGCTCTCACATCCCTGTGGGAGGACACAGACCAAGGAAAGGCAACGCATGAGACCAAGATGCAGGGTGATGGGACAGTGTGACTGTGGGGCCCTCTGGGAAGGTCTCTCGGGGGAGGTGACATATGAGCTGAGGCCGAGGAACAAGCAAGAACGGCCATGCGAGGATTGGGCCAGAAAGAGTCCACACAGAGGGAAAGCCTGTGCAAAGGGCCTAAGGCAGGGATCTACTTGGTGAGTTTCAGGAACAGAAAGGTCCAGATGGCTGGAGCTTATCAATGGGTGATGAGGTTAAAGCAGAAGGGGTCTTGGAGGCCATGGCCCCCAGGTCTCCATTCTCTCCAGCATCCCTTCACCCAATTCTCTGATGGCACAACAACGCCCAGGACCCAGTGGGCGGAGACCACATTTCCTTCGAGGAAGCAGGCCAATCCGCACGGATACTCTCATGGCCGTTTTAATTTTTCCTGAACCTGTGAAAGCCGTCAAGTCTTTTTTTTCTCCAAGGGTGAGGAGCACTGTCTGGGGAGGGGTGAGATTCTGATGAGTTCCCTCCTAGGAGCAGGGAGGCTGTGGGCAGGAATGTGGGCCCCTCCGGGAGCCTTTCAGGCCAAAGTCAGATCTTGAAAAGGCTCAGCCCCACGGGTGGGGATTAGACAGGCTGCAGGGAAGGCCCGGGATTATGGCAAATCCCTCAGGCACAAAGCCAAGCAGGGCTCCCCCTGCCCTCGCTGGTGCCCTGGGAAGCCCCCTCAGCTGACCCCAACACCGGCTGGGGGCTGAGCCTTTGTCCTTTCCTGTCCATCAGCACAGGGGACTGTGAAGGTAAGACCCTAGGCCAGAGCCCTGGAGAGTGGGAGGTCCCAACACAGCCACCCCATTCCCTTTACCCGCCCCCCAACCCTGCATCCGGAATTCTGGCCTTCCCTGCTCTGGCTGCTGGGAGGTTGCCAGGCCTTCAGCGCCCCCCGCCCCCATACCGTGAACAGCCAGATATGACCCCTGATGGGACTGGCTGATCCACCCTGCGCCCTGCACATGTCCCATTCCAAACTGGTGGGGGTTTTTTGGTTTTGCTTTGTTTTTTTGCTTTTGGCTGCGGTCTAATATACAAAAATTGGTATAAGCCATAAAAGTACAGCTTGGTCAGATTTCAAAAACTGAATACCTCCATGTAAGCAGCCCCCAGATGGAGAAATCTAAGCAGCCCCCAAGAAACCCAATCTTCAAGCCTCCTTCAGTTCCCTGCCCCTACCCCTGCCCAACAGTAACCATTATCTTGACTTCTTTCACTCTAGATTAGTTTAGTATGCTATTGTACTTTGTCTGAATGGGGTCCCACAGAGCGCGCTCTCTCTGGCCCAGCTTCTTTCATCGTGTCCGTGAAAGTCACCCACATTGCTGCCGGCGGTGATGGTTCACCCCTTCGCATTACTGTGTCATAGTCTATCATTCAAACACACCACTGTCTGCTACTCCACCTGCGCTGGAGCAGCTACCGCCAAAATAAGTGTATTAGTTACTGGTTGCCGCATAACAAGTTATCCCTCCACAGAGCAGCTGGAAGGAATAGTAAACATCCATTATCTCGCAGTTTCCATGGGTCACAAATTCAAAAGCAGTTTAGCTGAGGGATTCTGGCTGTGCGTCTCTCACCAGGTAGCCATCTAGATGGATGTCAGGGAGGGCTGCACTCACCTGAAGGCTCGACTGGCGCCAGGAGATCACTTCCAAAATGGCGCACTCACGTGGCCATTGACGGGAGGCCTCAGTCCCCACAGGACAGGATGAGTCTCCTCATGATGTGGCAGCTGACTTCCTCCAGAGCGAGCACTGTGGAAGAGGGCAAGGAGGTCACTGCGATGCCCACACTTAAGGAGAGCAGAACTAAACACCTCTCGAAGGGAGGAATACCAAAGAACTTAGGAGCATATCTTAAAAACCACCATAACAGGCAATAATAACTCCTTTCTGCACCAAGTTCAGGGTCCTCATTCCTGGGGAAGGAAGCCAACGTTCCCTCTCCCTATTCCCTGCCCACCTCCCCCTGCTTAGTCAGCACCCAGGAGACGGAGAGCCAGCTTCTGGTGTTGGCTTGGTCAAGAGCCTCTCTGAGCCCCGAGTTCCTTCTGTGAGAAACAGACATAACAGTAGTGCCCACTTTGAGGCCATTCGGAGGACTGAATTCCATCCGGAGAAGTCCCCTTATCCCTGAATCCATTCCCTCACGGCACTTGTTTTATAATTCTTGGTGCGAAATCGAGCCAAAGGCTTTTAGAAGGTTCCAAAGAAGTCAGACAAATCTTACGGAAACCTCGTCGTCTCCCCCTCCTTCCCCAGGGGCAGGGGTGCAGACTGACATGTTCATGGACCCCACCCATGATCGTGCTTCCAGGCCACTCACCTGCTGTGGGGCTGAGATCCCAGGTACGTGGGACCCGTGCTCGCCTCAGGACTCTGCCTGTGCCCAGGTGCCAGCCTGGCTGTCCCCCACTCAGTTCCTCCCCTCAACGCCATGCCCGGCACTGCACAGATGCTGCCGACGGCTGCAAAAGCATCCTCACGGGGCTGACCTACAGACAGAGAAGACAAACACAAACAACTCAGTCATCAGTTCATGTTGTGAGAGTCCCTTCAATGACTGTGACAGCTTAACCTCCCTCCCCCGGGGTCCCTGGTCCTGCCAAGGAGGGGAGGGCACCTGATGCCAGGCTCTGGGGGGTGAAGCCCAGGGAGGCAAGCCTGGCATCGAGAAGAGCCCTTGTGGCTGGAATTCAGAGTCATCGATCATAGTGCCACCTGGGGCTAGAGGGGTGGCAGGGCCCAGAACCTCATGCTGTCGGCTCAGGGCTTTGGGCTCTATCCCTAGAGCAGTGGTGGCGGCGGCGGCTGAGTTTCAGGCCAAGAAATAACATGATCCTTTCTGTGTTTTCAATATGTGAAAAACACAGTCTTCAGTGTGTTCCTGGTCGCACTCTGATTACTGGTCGTCCCTGCCCAGCCGGGGAGATGGGCACTGCAAAAGAAGCTGTTTCTTGACCATTTCCTGGCTGTGTGACCTGAGGCAGGTTGCTTCCCTGCTCTGTGCCTTGGTTTCCCCAGCAGGTAAAATCCACCCTCCAGGGTTTCAGGGTGACAGGGAGACACCGAGCACCTCCCTTGGTGCCTGGCAAAATGGATGATATCTTGGCCGCACCCCCAGCCCACTGTCTCCTCTTGCCCATCCCCATAGGTTCCCAGGGAATCCTAAGTCATCAGTCTTCCAAGGCACTGGCAAGGTGGCTCCCGTGCCCTTCCTGCACCCCTTACTCTGTTGGTCTTCCTGGGTCACCCACCCTCTTCACCCAACTCTACAAGGCTGGAACAGGACAGGAAGACAGTGAAGACAGTGACAGGAACAATGTGAATTTCAACCCGCTGCCTCTAAGCACATCTGCCAAGAGGTGGAGGGAGGTCATTACTGTAAATAGAGTCCTCACCCTGGCCACACTGTGGCCACTTACTATTGCCATCATGCTTTAGGGCCGCTGGTTGGTGCTGGGCACTGTGCAAGCACTATATATATAAATGTACATACATGAGCACCTCTATCCTCACAATAACCTGGAGACTAGAGCATTATTTAACTCCCTTTCAGGTGAAGAAACCAAGGCTCAGGGAGACACATCGTTTGCTCAAGTTCACATTATGAGACTCAAGCCCAGACTCAAGCTCACACACACACGCTCCTTTGCGCAGCCACATAGTTGCCGCGGCCAACACTTCTTTCCACCGCTCTTCTATCAAACGCTTACTATGTGCTTGGTTTCATTTAAGCAGTCCTGTAAGGAAGACCCTGCATCTCTGCCATTTTGCAGATGGAGAAAGTAAGTCCTTGAGGGGTGGAGTCACACGTCCAAGGTCACTCCGCAGATCCGGTGTTTGCATCAGGTCCTTCAGATTATACTGGAGACTGCTTATGGAGATCGGCTCCCTCGGCCCAGGCCACGCCGCCATCAGCACCTCCCCTCCACATCTTGTGGTGACTTGGCTGGGACCCCCCAAGGCCCTGGACTTGGTTGACACAACCTTACCCTACCTGGCCTCTGGGGCTCTCGCTGGCCACGAGGCCCCCACCCTCAGGTTCCCGGGCCCCAGGCTCTTCTTCTTTTCTTCTTTCACTGTGAGCCAAGCAGGTTAAAAACACGCCAAAAATGAGCCCCCTCTCGCTTTAGTGCACTCACATAATGTGTGGCAAAGAAGGCTGCATTAATCGTTCGGGACCCACATTTTTCAGTGACATTAATCTCTAGCCGGAAAAGCCTCTCTGGATGGTTCTTTTCAGTCTGAAGGCACTTAACGTTGGCCAGGGGAGCACAAGGGGCCCGCCTGGAATTCCTCTCTAACTCCCAAACACCACACCCACCAACCCAGCCTGGCCAGCTTCCCTGCTTACGGTAGGGTGGGTGAGATGCCTGCAGGGGATGCGGGGGGACAGAGGGAGGGCCGGGTGGCGAGTGAGCCGTGGGGGTGCCGCGGTGTGTCTGCACAAGGTAAGAAAGGCTGAGTTGCAGCCATGCTTGTTCTATGAGCAGGGCATCTGCCTTCACACCCCCACCTCTGCCCACTCAGAGGAGTGATCAGTATATGTGTGCGATGGGACATGCACACACCAGTGACTGAGACACCTGGGTCTAAACGTGTGTGTGTGTGTGTGTGACTGAAAGTGTGTGCATGAGCTCCAGTCAAGGGTGAGCGCCGGTGTGTACAGAGCCATTAAAAAATGTCTGCAAGAAAAATGCAGCTTTGCACATGAGTCGAGCCGTGTGGGACATTCTTAAGGTGCATGTGTGATTTCCGGGTGCACACATGGTCGTGAGCAGGATGTGTGCAAGTGTGTGTTTGTGGAGTGTGCTAGATGTGAGCTGGCGAGGGCACATGGGACTCTGAGGGTGCGCCAGTGTCAGGGAGGTGGTGGCCAGGTCTGGGGGTGGGTCAGGGGACTTGGTGCCCCTCACGGAGGCACACAGTGTGTGCTGACAGACACTGCCTGAGCTCTCACCCCGCGCTGGTCATCGTGTCTGGTGAGGGGACGGGGGGACAATGTTGAATATGGGGGTGGTGTCTTGGAGCCCAGGGGAACTCTTTCCCAGAACTTATTGACTGTATCTCCCCAATGCCACATTCAGCAACTTCCTGCTGGTAGCTTGCAATTGACAACGGAGAAGAATTTACACCATGGAAATTGACACAACACCAAAGCAGGCCTTTCTTGACCCCAAAAGTCTTGTGAAACATCTGGAGCACACCGCTGAATATGACACTGCGCCTCCCCAATCTAACAGCATCCGTGTGTGCTGATGTTCTCATACATGATGAGCGTGTGCGTGTGTCCCTACGCACCCCAAAGTAACTCCGAAGCTGTGCGGGGCCAGCACACAAAATGAGCAAATATTCAGAGAAGAGGGAGCAAGAGGAGGATCGAGGAAGCTTGAGGGACACCAGTTTGCCACGCTCCTGTGGATGGATCTCTTTCTATCCTAGAGGCTATTTGTGAAAGTCTCCAAAAATAAAAACAACCACGAAGGAAAAAACCTTAATTCGTAAACATGAAAACTGCCATGATCCTCTGTCAGCACCGAACACTGTCACACCAAACTGGCAGGGTCACTAGGCTGTAAAGGATGACTCTGGGTTCTGAGTCCCTCTGGTCTGGCCCCAGAGCCCTCGCTCATTGCTGTACTGGCGACAAGTGAGTAAAGAAGACAGAAGGCCTGACCAGAGAGGTGGGACGGAAACAGGAGCATGCTGGGCCGCCCAAGCCAAGAGGAGAAGGAGTTTTGAGAAGCGAATGACCTGCAAGGGAAGTCCTTTCTCCCCATTTACCCAGAGACTCTGGGAAGTCACTGTCATACAGCTAGTCTGGGCTCAAACCCAAGAAGGCTTCGGGCCGGAACACCCAGAAGAGGGCTGGGGCAAGAAAGAGGACTCCAGACTCTTCTTCTTAGCTTCCCAAAACCCTAACCCACAGGCCCAAGTTCTCTGGTCTCCTCTGACCTTGGTTACCAGTCCAGCTGCCCAGTCACACTGACCATGACCCATAGCCAGGCGGGACGCAAGCTCAGGAGGCCTCTTTGGGAACATCAGCCCCAGCCAGCTCCCAGGGAGCTGAGCACCCAGGGAGCCAGGCGGCCCTGGGGAGAGGCCACTGAAACCCCCATTCCCTGACAGCCCCGCTCCCCTCAGCCGGCACTGATCTCCCTGGCGGGATGACATCAAGGGATGTTTTTAATAAGAGGGCAGGAGGCCTTGGGAGCTGACCGAGCTGAGGCAGTGCCGGGCAATTAATCACCCGGTTGAGAAGCCACAGCCACGGGTAACTGGATCCCTGGAGAGCTGTCAGGCACACCCTGCCTTTCATCTCTCCCCGTGGCCACTCTGCGTGGGCTCTCCGTGCATCCTCATTAACTCTGGACACCAGGGAACCAGGCAGGCGGGGGTGGGGGGTGTCCGTCTGTGTGTGTGCAGACCCTTCTCAGTGTGCACGAATGTACTGACGCACACATGTGCGCGTGCACAGCTGTGGATCACTGCATGCGTGAGCCTGGTTCCCTGCACACACATGTGAGACACACCAGGGCACTGGCTCTGACCCAAACAGATCTGGCTTCAGGTTGATGGCCCACCTCTCTCTAGCTGTGTCACCCTGAGCAAGTTACTTAACCTTTATGAACCTCCATGTTTGCATCTGTAAACTGAGGATCATAATAGTGACAGTAACTACCACATGTGCTTATGGGGATCAAGTACTAGTATTCATGTAGAAGCGTCTGGAACTTAGTACATGTTTACTAACCCCACGTTCTTCTCCCTATTACACATGGACGGGTGTACACATCCGAGGGGCAGGCAGAATTCTATGAATGATCCCTGATAACCCTTGCACAATCCACCCCCCTTTGAGTGGAGACGGGGGGAAATATCACACCCCTGATTATGTTCCATTCTATAGCAAAAAGGAGATGATCCAAGTCACCAAATCTAATCAGATGAACCCTTTAAAAGCTGAGCTTGATGGCACCTGGGTGGCTCAGTGGGTTAAAGCCTCTGCCTTTGGCTCGGGTCATAATCTCAGGGTCCTGGGATCGAGCCCTGTGTTGGGCTCTCTGCTCAGCGGGGAGCCTGCTTCCTCCTCTCTCTCTCTCTGCCTGCCTCTCTGCCTGCTTGTGATCTCTCTCTCTGTCAAACAAATAAATAAAATCTTTAAAAAAATAAATAAATAAAAGCAGAGTTTCCTCCAACTGCCAGGCAGAAGTCAGGGCAATTTGAGTCATAAGAAGGACTGATCCGGGAAGCAAACTTCTCTGGTGCTGAGTTGGAGGGGGCTGCCCGTGAGTGACCCTTAGGAGCTAAGAGTGACCCCTGTCCACAGCCAGCAAGAGGATGGGGGTCTCAGTCCTACAGCTACAAGAATTCTTGCAAAAACGGAATTCAGCCAAAACCCTGAATGAGCACAAAAATCAGTTTTCTGAAGAACCTCTGGATAGAAGCCCAGCCCAGCTGACACCTTGATTTCAGGCTTGTGAGTCCAGAGGAAAGAAGCCAGCCAAGCCCATGCCGACCTCTGACCTCTCAGGTCAAGGTGCCACTAGTAGGAGTTTGTCAGCTCTGGGAGCATTTGGGGAGAGTCCCTGGGGCCCCGGTAACTCGCAGTGACACATACATGTCTGCTTTGGGCTCTGGGGGACACCTGCTCTAGTTTCCAGGCCCAAGCTGTCAGGGGCAGGGAGGACGAAAAGTGAGGCATAGGGCAGGTGGACAGGCCTCAGTTTGCTCACCTGAACAATGGGATGCCAGCCCCAGCGCCACCCTCATCACAAGGACAGCTTGACTGAACCAACGGACAGCGTGGAAAAGCACTTTGGAGGGTTGGAGGAGCTGCCCGGCAGCCACGGAGGTGGTGGCCCACCCCGATCAGCCATCAGGCTCAGGCCGGCTGGTCAGCCTCAACCCACACCAGGGCCCCTTGCTCTGGCCAGCAGCCCCTCTGCCCCTGCCCCTCTCAGCCACCCAAATCTTTTCAGTCACCTCCTCCCCGTGGTCTGTGGTCCAATTCCTGAGTCTCCCCTGGAGGACCGCATGGCCCCTCGAACTCGGCCGCCACGCCTCCGCTCCCAGCCCGTGCAGCACTCCTAGCGTTCTTGAGGTAAAGCCTAAGCTCCCCTCTGAAGACGGAGAATCATTTTCATTTTGCCAAAACAAGAAAAAAATAATGCTTTAATTTGTAGTTCCCTGATTCTAGTAAGTTCAAGCAGCTTGGCATACATTTATTCCCCTAGTCCCTTCTTAGCCAGCTAAGTCCTACTCGGTTTTAAGTTTCTTAAGTATTCCAGTTTTAATTTTTTAAAGATCTTATTCATTTACCTGAGGGAGAGAAAGGGCGCGCGCGAGAGAGAACAAGGGGGGGGGAATGGCAGGCAGAGGGGGAAGCAGGCTCCCCCCTGAGCCGGGAGCTCGATGTGGGGCTCGATCCCAGGACCCTGTAATCATGACCTGAGCCAAAGGCAGATGCTTAACCAACCGAGCCCCCCAGGAACCCAGTATTCCAGTTTTTATAAAGTACCACTTGTGCATGGGACCAAATTCAATAGGGGTGACAAGGTTAACACTAGAGAGGGTCGGCTTCCCTCCAGCCGCTGTCCCCAGCCGTCCAGCCCACCACTTCACAGAAGCCTGCTCTTACTGGCTTTTGGGGTGTCCACTCGGATTTATTCTAGACATACACCAGCAAATTCGTACACACGTTCTTTTTTACACAGCTAATCGCATATCATACCTAATTGATTTCAGCCACCAATACACACCGGCAGTGGTCCCTCTAGGAACATGAAGAGCTGTCTCCTTTCTTGTCAATGGGGGCATAAGGTTCCACTGGAGCAGGTGATGTAACCCCTCTCGTCCTGGTAGGCTTGTAGGCTACTGGCTACTGGCTTCTGGCTATCAGAAACAACACGTCCCTGAAATGTCACTCGCACACATGCGTTGAGTTTATTTCTGAGAAACACTCCTAGCAGACTGTTGGGTCAGAGGCAAAGACATTGCCAAGTTGTCTTCCAAGTTGTTGTGAAACAATGTGCATTTCTATCAGCATTTTAGGAGGACTCTGGTTTCTCTGTACACTGGCTAAGCCAGTGATTTATCCAATTTCATAACTTTCATCTGATGAGTGAAAAATGATATCACACTATGATTTTATTACACAATTTTCTCATTTTGAGTAAGGTTGACCATCTTTTCAGTCCTTTTCTGAGACCATTATTTTCCTTCTCTGTGAATGGTCTATTCATATACTTCACCTATTTTTTATTGAGTTGTCAGCCCTTTATTATTGATTTACAAGAGCTCTTCATATATGAAGGAAATTAGCCCCAGAGAAATTCAAACAATGACCTAAATTACTTAAGTAGTTCCTTAAATGTTGGCCCTTGTGAAACCATCTAGGCCTAGGAACTTTTGGGGGAGTAAGTATCCCTTTTTCTTCTATGATTATTAGTCTGTTTAGATTTTTGTACCTAAATGTGCTTCTAGGTACATTTTTATAGCTTGTATTTTCTTTAAGAATTATCCATTTCAGGGGTGCCTAGGTGTCTCAGTTAGTGAGCATCCAACTCTTGGTTTCTTTCAGCTTTGGTCAGGGTTGTAAGATTGAGCCCCATGTCAGGCTCCATGTTTGCCATGGTCTGCTTGAGATCTTTTTCCCTCTCCCTCTGCCCCTCCCCCTGCTCTCTCTCTCTCTCTCTCTGTCAAATAAATAAACAAATAAATAAAAAGAATTACCCATTTCATCAAAGTTCTTAAGTATATTTCCATATTCTGTTGATTTTCTCTGAAATTGGGGTTATTCCCCTGTAACCATTTCTTATTTTATGAATTTATGTTTTTTCCATTTTTTTCTGGATTAGATTACCTAACATCTATTTTACCTGGTTTTTAAAAAAAAAATAATCTTTATTAGTTCTAGCATTTTCCTGACTTCTACTTCATTTACATCCACTTTTATCTTAATAAGTTTTTCCCTGTGATTTCTTTAGGTTTATTTTAGTGTCATGTTCCAAAATTCTTAGGTTGGGTACTTAATTTAGAGAACTTTCAATTTTTATTATTTATTAATAAAAGTATTTAGAGCTAAGAACTTTTACTATAATTATCTCAGTTTTCTGGGCTTCTGTAACCTGTTCTGATTTCCTTTTTGATGTGAGAGATGCTTAAGAAAGAGTAGGGGAAACTTACCTCTTGTCAATTTCTTGTATTAAATTGTGAACAGTGACCGTTATTAGGAGTAACGAAAGAATTAGTTTACTTTTATTCCTTTCTCTTCCCCTCCCTAACCCAAATTTACTGTTTTACATTTCTTAACGTTTACTTTCATATCTGTGATATAATTATGTTCATCATCTTATTTTTCGTATTTAAATTATGTCTTTCCCTCCAGCTACAAACGATGAGGAAATCTGGGTATTAATGTTACTTTGCACCTTCTTTCCTCCCTTTCCCTCCCAGTCTCCATCTGTTACATAACTTCTACACAATCTCATTCAATTCTCCCTGTTTCAATCTGTTCCATAATCATGACCCTCACCTTGGTTTTAGTCTTAGACTTGGAGACAGATGAATTCCATTCCCCATCAGACTGCAGTCCTTTTCCCATCGTGTTTCCTTGCCAAGTTCGTCTTTAAGAAGGGCATCATGGACGTTTATTCCCGGAGTTCTCAAGTACTATAAACCAAGACTGATTTCTGGAGAGCCCAGCTTGGCAAGGGCTGGTGGAGTCCGACTGCCTGATCATACAGATGGGGAAGCCGAGACCAGCAATCAGAGCAATGACCCGAGTCACCAGGCCAGTGCCAGGGACCGAGATGGGACAAGAGCCCGCACAGCCTGCCGCCCTGGCAGGGGCCTTCCCCTCCAGCCTGCTCTCACCCTCTGTCCTCCTGCTTTCTTGAATAGGGGATAGAAAGGTAGGTGGGGCCCCGTGACTTGCTGCAGAGACCCTTTTCCGCTAGTCCCCTGGAATCTCACCTGGGACTTGTGGGAAGTAACTGGCAGGAGCATTCTTGCCCACACCCCCCCTCCCCCAAAGGCTTAGCGGCCATGGCTGGGCCCCTGGTGGCACAACCTCCCGGGAGAGGGGGAAAGTGTGAGCTCATCCTTGCCGCCACCGCCGGGCAGAATGGGTGGGGCGAGGGGCTCCACCTGTTCCCGATAATCTCTCTAATCCAGCCCATAATTATTCTTTATTAACGGAGGCCGCTGCCTTCGTTACGCGCTGAAAGGAGGGCGTCAGGAGTGAAGACACAAGGATCAAAAGCTGGTCACATTTTCCAAAGGGGTTTATTTGCCATGACCAAAATAACCTCACCAGGGACGGCCGAGTTCCTGTCTCGCCCTATCCTGGTGCCCAGCATGGGAGCTCCAGGCCCCCACACCTCCCGGGCGGGCCCAGAAGTCCCTCCCTGACTCCATGGCCCACCAGTTCTCCTTCATTCACGTACCTACTGCAAGCGCAGTTCACACTGGCCTTGTACTGGGCTTTGTAGATACGCAGTAAATAACCTATGGCCCTGGCCTCCCCGGGCTCCGCGGCCACCAGGGAAGGGGGCGAGTACCACTGTGATTACCTTGCAGGCCACTAAGTGCCACCCGGGGGAGGATAGGCGGCTGTGGAGGCTGGGCCAGTCCTAGGCCAGCCTCGGGAATAGGGGTAGGAGAAGCCCTCCTGGAGAGAGACACATTGGAACCCCGTTTTAAAGTAAGCTAGAAGTTTCCCAGTGCACACATGAGCAAAGGCCATGCTGTGGAAGGAAGAACAAGCTAAGACAAAGTTGAACTGCAATTCGGTGTGGCCAGAGCAAAGGTTGGAGAGGGAGAAAGGTCTGATTGGGGCTGGAGGGGGGCAGGGCCGGAATACAAAGGACCTGTGGGTACTAGGGAGCATTGAAGTTTTTAGGTGGGGAGGTGATATGGTCAGATTGTGCTTTAGGAAGATCCTTCTGGCTGCAGAGTAGAGACTACAGTGGGGGATGCTTCAGGCTACAAGGTGTCCCGGGGGACACTTGCCAAGGGCCCAGGCAAGAAACGTGGAGTTTGGAACCTGAGAAGTGACAACAGGGGTAGAGAAAGGAGGCGGAATGGAGGTGTCAGGCAATTGGGACATGATCCCTCTGACCCTAGTGGCCATGATGCCCATTGGGCCCGTGGTCACAAGGGATAAGAATGGTTCCTAGGCCCTTTGTGTCCTCAACCTTGTCACCACCACTCTACGTTCAGCCTGGCACTCGATCTGTGGGGGAACCAGAGGCCTGGGGCCACACTCCCCACCCAGAGGCCCTGGCAGCCTAGGGAGATAAGGCGTAGGGACTGGAGATCATGAAGCCCAAACTCCCAGCTCTCTGGTCCGCCCAGCCCACCCGCCCTCTCCCACAGACAAGCCTCGTCGCTCACTGCCTGCTCAGTGTTCTTCCCAACCTGCCCATGCCCCATCCTGACCCATGTTCTGTCCACAGTCCCGTCCAGGTCCCACTGAATAGGCCGGCATGCAGACCCCGTGCCCAGAAGCCCTGTGCCCCAGCCTGTCTCCCCGCCTCCCAGCCTCCTCCACCTTTCCTGCTCCCATCACCAGTGGCTTCATTCTGCATCCCCCCATCTCGGTGGGAGTCCCAGCTGCAGCTTGGGGCCCTCTCTCTCTGGTCCTCTCTGCTGGTTTCTGTTCCCCTCCATTCCTCCTTTCTCACTCCGCACCTACCCCCCTCCCAGGACTCACACAACTCATGGCCCCGTCATTCAAACCAACACCGAGCACCGAGTATGAGCCAGGCCTCGGGCTTGGCGCCGAGGATCGCAGAGATGGGCACGAGAATGCAGCTCTGGCCCTCGCCGTCCCCTGCCACGCCCGCTCCCGCAGACAAGAGGGAGCGATGCGGGACAGGAGCCGTGCCAGAAGGGAGACCAGAGGGGTCGGATCGGGCTCGGGCTGGGCTCTGTGCGGCGGCCATCCCATCTGAGCCCCCAACACTTCATTCCAGCAGCCAGCAAAGGGGTCGGCACTGGGGGCCAGGGTCAGAGATGAGGGCAACTCACTCTCTGCCCTCCCAGAGTTCCCTGCCTGGTCGGGCACACGGAAACTGTGTGGCCATATGCACACAGAGCCAGGGGCTCTGCAGTGCCACCTCGTGCGGGGGACTGCAGGAGCCGGGGATGACACAAGAGGCTGGGCTCCATCAACGCAGCTGGCCTTGGCAAGCCAGCCACTCCTCCGGCCTCCGCTGCAGCATCCGTACAATGGGTGTAGCATCGGTCCCTGAGGTTAATACGTGTAAGATAAACAATATATGGGCCAAAGTACCCAAAAGTGGCTTAGCAAAGAACCAGGTGTGAGTGCACACTCAATAAATCACACTCATTATAGTTCTCATTGTTATTACTCCCTTTGGGGTGCGGAACAGTAGGAAGAGCCGTTTCTGGTCTCAGTCGTGCCACCCTCTGCAGTGTACCCCCGGGTCCCTCCCTTGCCCCGCCACTGTTTTTGCTGCGAGGGGGTTCAGATGAAGCTTCCCGCCCACCCTGACCCCTGAGATCTGAAGGGAAGGCCTGCCTCCTGATCTCCTCTCTTCCGTCGCTGCATTCCCTTCACTCCGGCCACTTCGGCCTCCTTGCTCTTCCTCAAACTCCCCAGCCATGCTCCGGCCTTGAAGCTTTCCCACCTGCCGCCCGCCTGCCCTGCCTGCGTGGCTCGCCGGCTCCCCGAACGCCACCTCCTCAGGGGGGCCTTTCCTGACTGCTGTCGTCCCTCGCTCCATCTTCCTTCAGCGCACTTACCCGAACCTGACGTGTACGATTTGTGGACGCCCCCCCGTCACTAGAATGCCAGCTCCCCGAGGCGGGACAGTGTCTGGTCCACAGTGGGAACCCGTGTGGGTGACTGGCCAACACCTGACGCTCAACACACGAATAAGGACTAGGGCGCGTTTGAAGCTCTGGAGAAGCAGTGCGGGGGCGGGGGCCAGCGAGAATTCTCCGGAACACCCTGGATGCCAGCTCCCGGCAGTCCCAACACTCCGGGACTCACCTGCTGAGCCTTCTCACAGCCTGGAAAAGCACAAAGCTCTCTCCATCCCCGCTGGGCACATGCCCCCTGCCCTTGGGGTCATGGACCTGAGACGACCACCCCCGGCCCCAAAGCCCTCAGATGTTTCCAGGTCAGGCAGGAGAGGAGGGGGTGGCGGTCTCTGGGCCCCGTCCTTTGTCCCGGGCCCCAGCAGAATTTAATTCCAAGGTTCAAAGCGCTTTTGCCCCTTCCCAGATAAAGGGCCACTCAGCCGGAGAGAAGAACTAGTTAATAGACGAGGGGGGGGGGCCGCCACCGCCCTCTGCCCACACTCGGCAGTGAATGCTCTCCGCCCTCTGCCGCCCGTTCCAGCCCGCTGCCCCACAAGAAAAGCCCATTAATTTAACACTAATAGGATTTTCAATTTGTCACAATCCTTGGAGATCCTGGGGAGGTGGCAGTGGGGCGGCGGGGGCGGCGGGTGTCATATCAAGTCTGTGTTAAAGAGAATCTTTGCAGGGAGACCGGGCTGGCCCCTAGACAGTTCCCTACCACCCCAGGGCCCTCAGGCCAGCCACAGCCCCTTCTGGCCTCAGTTTCCTCAGGGGAAAGCAAGTTAATAAGACCTACTTTGCAAGGAAGCTACAAGGATTAAGTGAGATTAGGAAGGAAAGCATCCATCAAAGGCCGCCTGGCCGGTAGTAGGCGCTCTGTAGCCGTTGCCCTCTCCCAGATCTGCCCCCCCCCACCCCCTCCCCCGGGCTGCCCAGGGCTGGAGATGCGCCCCCAGCGCCAGCCCCAGCCGCTGTGTCTCCAGGTCCGTGACGGTTCCAGCCAAACACCCCTGGGGGTGGGGGAGGCGTCTGGGAGCCCGTGGCCTTTTCGTCCTCGGTGGGATCAGTGTCCTGAATTCCTCGTTGTTCGAGGAGAGCCGAGGATTTGGAGCTTCCAAACACAACGGCCCAATCGGGAGGCCCCAGCCCGTGCCAACCAGCTGCGTCTCGGCTACAGCTAAGAACACAGCGCACCAGCTGCCTGAGCCCTGCTCTCCGGGCGAATTCCTCCTGGATCAGGAGATGCCAGACAGCGGGGACTGTGTCGCCCCAGCCGTGGGCTCAGCTCAGCACTTCCCCTGGTCTGAAAGTGAGGGGCGCCCCAGCGCAGGGACGGGAGAGGGGCTGGGGCGGTGTGGGGGGGGGGGGGGGACATGTCTATCGCTGCAGCTGATGAGAGACTGAGGCGGCCGTGGGGAAACTGCTGCCCTCCGTCCGGGGGCCCAAAGCCAGCGGGCAAGCACACCTGTCTGGGCCCCACGCCTGCCCCAGAGCCACACACCCTGGGTTTGCTGCCGCCGCCGCCACCAAGAGAGAGCTGGGGAAGAAGGACGCATGAGCCTGACCCCCCCCCCCCCAAGCCTGGCTCTGGGCAGCTGCTCCCTCAGCAAAGCCCTCATGACCGGACGGGACAGCCCTGGGGCCAGGGCGCTGCGGCCAGCACCACCTGTGGTCCCCGTCTGCTTCTGCCTCCATTCAGGCCCCAACCATAGCTTACAGCATCCCGAGTCCCCCGCAGCACGCGGTCCCAAGCCAGACAGAGATGGGAAGGGAGACATCACTGAGACAAAACTGAGGGTGGTTTCAATTACTCTATTTCGGTCGCCACAGGCCTACTCAGGTGCAGAGAGACCATATATCTTGTGAATAAAAGAAACAGAAGTGGCAAACTGGTGCTTGCCTTCATTTTAATGGCCATGGGAGAAAGCCTGACGGGGACCCCCCCACATGGGAACGGCCGTGAGCCTTCCCCAAGCCAGCGCGAATGAACGTAGGTTCTCAGACCCAGGACGAAAACGCTGGGTGGATGCCAGGGAAGGGTTCTAGAAGGGAACGCCGTCCAAGTGCCATGGTGGGAAGACTGTGGAGTCACCGTGGGCTCCAGGCAGGATTCTGGAAGGGGCCAAGGAAGAGGGACAGCCTACCGGTTACAGGGGGGATGAAATGCTGCCACAGATGGACAAGGCAGGGGAAGGACCCCCCATCCCGGGGCTCCGCTGGCCCCACAAACTTTCCAGAACATCTTTGCGTGGCCTGGGTCCCATCCTGGGCTTGAGCTGCGAGTGTCTGGCTCCGTTTACAAATGGGAAGTGGGGCCCCAGGGAGGCAGTGGCAGCACACGCCCGGGCAACAGAGGACAGTGTCACCATAGGCCAGAGTCCCCACAGCCCCCTCCACCCCGCCACCGGGCAGGATTCAGAGCGTCCATCCACCACGCCTCACTCCTCTGCAGGGGCTCCCCGAACTGCCAGCTGTCACATCAAGAATGACTCCCAGGGATCCAGCCAGCTTCCAGCTGCCCTCCTGTTGGGCTGAGTGAACCCAGGGGAGTTGCTCACTCTCTCTGTGCTTTTTGTTCTCTGGGTGAAAAATGTGAAAGAGGAGGAGGAGGAGTAAGAAAAGTTTGCCTGTAGAGGTGATCGTCCTTTAGAAAAAAGCTTGGTGAGCCACATTCAGGATGATGAGAGCAGTCTATCCCTATAATGAAGAAATGGTGGGATTTATTTCATCAGGAAGGATTTTAAGGAGGGATGAAAAGAGCGTGTGAGATCTGCCTCTCCTTCTCTAATATCACAGCTACTTACTGAGCTTCTGCCCTAAGTCAGACCCCACTCCGGGGACACAGTGGAGAATCAGAGACACCCTTCCCTCAAGGATCCAGACAAGTAAACAGGAACCTACGAGGGTGACGGAGGCTCTGCCAGGGACCACCCAGGGGGGCCGGAAGGCACAGAGAAGGGGGCCGGTCTGGGCAGTCAAGGAGCCTTTTAGCAGGCGTGACCTCTATGCTACAGCTTGAACGACGAGCGAGAGACAGCCAAGCAAAGGGAGGGTGGTCAGAGGGATCAAGGTCCGGGCCTGACATGAGCAAGGACACGGGGCATCTTCCTCCTTGACTCCCTTGCTTCTTAAATACCATGCAATACCTCTGCAGAAACGAATGAAGGAAAAAGTACGTGAACAAAAAGCGGAGGGGTTACAGATACATATTACAGAAAAAGCATTCAAATACCCAAAGAAAACAAAACAAAAAAATCCACGTGGACAGTGAGCACTTTCCATAAAGGAGAGCCCACCCTCTGGTTATCTCAGCCCCAAATGGAATGGCCTCAGACTTCGACTTCTGATTTCTTCCACAAACCCTGGGAAGGAGACAATGGTCCTGCCTCCTCGGCCACCCATGTCACCTCTGCTCCCACATCTAGGTCCCTTCCATTCAAAAGCTGGCACGTTCCTGTCTGTTGATCCATTCAATAACATCTCTTGATCGTCAACCACGCGCCGGGCACACGGCATGGTCACGGGCTCAGACTTGCTGCTGCCCCTTGGGATGTCCTCACACCTGTGCCGGTCCCCATGATCACAGCAGGGACCTGGCACCACCTGGGCGGGTGGCGGGCCACCGGAGCCTTCCCAGTAAGTCACCAGTCACGGGCAGGATCAGGCCTGTGAAGGAACGTTCCTCCTCCGCTCTCCCGCCCAAGCTCGTGGCCAAAGGCAAGGCACACGCACGGCTGAAATCCCGTCAATGGCACCCAGCCAACTGGCTGCCACTTGCTTATTTGGCTTGGAACAGGAAATACATTTTTCTACTATTTATACGGCTGACCTCAGGAATAAACTAATTACTGCTGCGAAGCTGCATTCCCACACTGTCCAGCTCACATCTATAACCCCTGGTGGAGACCACAGCAGAGGAGAGGCCAGGGGGCCGGTAGCTCTGGGGTCTGGGGCCCAGAGGCCACACCTGCCCCGTTCCCTCTGTCTTCGGGGGAAGAGGAATTCAGCCCACAAGTCGCCCCCGCTAGATCTTCAGCTCCAACGGAGAAGAGGTCTGCCTGCTTCTTCCCTTTGCCTCGAGCTGCTCCTGTCTCCACGTCTCGGGGTCTTGCTCCACACAATGGAGGTATGGTAATGCTGAGCTCCAGGGACTGTCATTTGGAGTAAATGACACCATGTCTGAGCAAAGCTTTGTGTGACCAGGATTACCCCAGAAGACCTACCGGCCTGAACAGCCGAGTCCCAGAAGGCGGCTTGGCTCAGGCAGGCCCCACACCTGGGCCAGCAGCGGGGGCGGCACCCAGAGGTGCGCGGACTCCGCCACGGGCCTCACGGGGCTCACACTGCAGCCCATGGCGACCAGGTCAGCTTCGCAAACCGGCTATTTGGACACAGGCATGCAGGGCACCATGGAAGAGGAGCCGGAAATAAAAGCTGGATGAATGAGTGAAAGAACGAACACAAAGATGGCCTAAGTCATGATACTGTTTTAACGGACTTTTTTTTTTTTTTAATGTACTGCGTTGAGCAACTATTTGGCTTAGGAGTTGGCAAACTTAATCATAAAGGGCTAGATGATAAATATTTTGGGCTTTGGGGGTCATTCGGTCTCTGTCACAACTACTTAACTGCCATCGTGGTGTAGAACCGGCCACAGACAGTACATAAATCAATGGACAGAACCGTATTCCGAAAAAACTTTTCATTTACGAAACAGATCACAAACCAGGTCTGGCTAAACCCTCTGGTTGAACTAGCCCGATAATCACCGTGTAACCTCAGCACTGTCCTCCATCCTCCCACGTGACCCCTTCATCTGACGGGTCACCAGGTGCTGCCAGTTCTTGTTGCTAACGACTCAGCATCCCCTCCTTCCCACACCACGGCCGCTGCCCTGGTCCAGCCCCCTCACGCACCCCCAGACCCTCCTACAACTGCCCACCTTCAGCCTCTTGCCCCTCCAGGGCAGCTTCTACTCAGAAGCAGGAGAGAGCTATCTAGGTTGACCATGTCACTCCCCTCTCCTGGCCCCCACTTCCTGACCCCATGGTCATCCATGCTTTGGGCCTCGCTATCCAGCCTCGTCCTTCACTGCCCCCCTCAACTCCCATTCTCAGCTCTAGCCCGGCTGGCTATCTTCCTGTTCCCCAAACACCGTGCTCAATATTTCCTTGTACCAGGAAAATGGTTCTCCCTCCTCTTTCCCTGGCCAACTCCTATTTATCCTCCAGATCTCAGGTCAGGTGTCACCTACCTTGAGAACCCTTCCTGAGGTGCTCCAGCTTACCCCTCACATAAAAGTGATTATAGCACAAACTCCCACGTGTTCAACAAACCACATTTCCCTTTTTTCCTGGGTACACAGCTAGACTACATTTCCCAGCCTTCTTTGGAGTCAGTCAGGGCCTTGTGACTGAGTTCTGGCCAATGAGAAGAGGGCCGAAGGCCTGGTCTTGACTTCCCACATGATCCCGCATGCTGGCTCTATTTCTCCATCTTCCAGATGAACGGAAAGGACGCTGAGGAGCTGCAGGAGGGCAGAGCCACAAGATGGAAGGAGCCTGAGTCCCTGAGTCACTGCTTGAGAGAGAGAGAGAAAGCACTCTCTCACTTGAATGAGAGAGTCACCTGGCTGGGAATCCCATGTTGTATTAAGCCACCAACATTTTATGGTTGCTTGTTCCAACAGTCAGCCTACCCTGACTAAACCAATATTCAAATGGAATTAACTGTTATTCGTCTGCCTTCCCTAGTAGACTCTAAGGATACATGAGGGCAGAGACTTCTCTGTTTTACACAACACCATACTCCCAGAACTTAGCACTATGCCCTGCATATAGTAGGAACCCACCAACTATCTGTTGATTGGGTTAATAAAAAAACAGGTACAACCTTAGCGGATGGAGTAGCCTCCTGTCATCACCATGGGGACGGCAGACCTGGCAAGCCAGGTCCAGGGCGGCAGCCTTAGTTTAAAGCCTTGGCCTAAAGCTTTGCAGAGCAGCCTGTGCTGATTCCACTCCAGGGAGCTGAACTCAAGCAAAGCCAGGTCCAACGTCATTGACCAACATGAGAGTTGAGGGCAGAGCCCCCATCAGAGGCTGACAGTGGCAGTAACAAGAAGAGTCGGGAGGTTGGGATGAAGTGAGCCCTGACTAGGAATCAGGAATCCCAGATTCTGGGACCAGTTATTCCCCTTGACTCACTGCATGACGTTGGTAAATAACTTCTTCTCTTGGAGCCTCAGTAAACAGGTTGACTATAAGACTTTCAGATGGCTCCAAGGGGCAGAAATTCCATATCAGCACCCCCAAAATATCACTGGAGTCTTAAAATATAAAACAGTTATAAATGGAACGGTTCTAATGAAAGCTGGGGAAAGGTGTCAGAGCGGACCCCAACCAATGTGTCCACATTCTCAGAACCTTGAGCTCCATCCTCTCAGCCAGACTAAGACTTACCAGATTTTCAGCCTGGTAGAAACTTCCAGATAATCTGACAAAACTCCTAGCCCCCGCCTGAACACCTCCAGTGATGGAGAGCTCACTACCTCCTGGGCAGACCCTAAGGCCACCCTAACAGTTAGATTATCCACCAGGGGCAGTCTCTATCCCTAGACCATGCATCCCGGGTCAAGGTGCCTCATCCACCACAGTCTCTGAGCAACCAAGCTAGAGACCGGGCCTTGAAAAACTGGCCTCGGAAACAACAGTAACAGCTAACAGGTGTGGACCAGGCATTTTTCTAAGCACTTTACATATATAATACATTTAATTCCATCCAGTAGTTCCATCAAGTAAGCACTGTCACTATTTTACAAATGAAAAACATCGAGGCATAGAGTTTGTCACTTATCCAATGTCATACATCCGGTAAATGACAAAGCTGGGACTCAGGTCCCAGCAGGCCATCGGACCATCTGTTCTCAACTGCTTCTCTGATGTGTAGAAATCTGGCTGCAATACAAAGGAGAGGACCATACTTGTACAGTACTTACTGTGCGCCAGGTGCCTTTATAACAAGCATTTTACAATACTCACTGATTTAATCCTCAAGCACCTCTATGAAGGAGACACGATTATCACCCCCCTCTTACAGATGAAGCAACTGAGGCACCGAGAGATTAAATAACTTATTCGAGGTCATACAGTTGATGAGTGGTGGAGTCAGGATTTGAACCCAGGCAATTTGGGTCTGGAGTCTGTCTGTTTCGTGTGCCAACAAACCCTACAATTCCAATGTATATTGAGCCACCGCCCCCCATGCCAGCCCCTGTGTTGGGTGCTCCAGATGCATTAGCTCACTTAACCTTCTAAAAACCCTACATGGGCAGAAAAAGCATTTGGCAAAATCCAACATCCATTCATGATTTTAAAAAATGAACAAATAAGCACTCTCAGCAAACTAGGAATTGAAGGAAACTGCCTCAACTTGATGAAGAACTACCATATGCCTACAGCTAACACCACACGTAATGGTGAGAAACTAGATGTTTTCCCCCTAAGATGGGGAACATGGATGTTCCCTCTCACAAGTCCTTTTCAACATCACACCGGAAGCTCTAACTAATGCAATAAGATAATAAAAGGTATACAGATTGGGAAATAAAAAATAAAACTATCTTTGTTTGCAAACGACATGACTTCTACGGTGAAAATCTCAAAGAATCAACAACAACAACAACAACAAAACTCCTGGAATTCTTACATCAATGGGTTATAGCAAGGTTTTAGGACTCAAATCAATATACAAAGGTCAGTTGCTCTCCTATACACCAACAATAAACAATTGGTATTTCAAATTAGAAATGTAGTACCATTTACATTAGCACCAAAAAATGTAATACTTGGGTATAAATCTAACAAAAAATATACAAGATCTGTGTGAGGGAAAGTCTGATGAAAAAAGTGAAAAGAGATCTAAATAAAATCTTGGAGAGACAGTCTTTGTTCATAAATAAGAATACTCACTATTGGGGAGCCTGGGTGGCTCAGGGGGTTAAAGCCTCTGCCTTTGGCTCAGGTCATGATCTCAGGGTCCTGGGATCGAGCCCCATTTCAGGCTCCCTGCTCAGTGGGGAGCCTGCTTCCCCGCCCCCACCCGTCTCTCTGCCTATTTGTGATCTCTCTCTCTGTCAAATAAATAAACAAAATCTTAAAAAAAAAAACAAGGAATACTCACTATTGTTAAGATGTCAGTTTTTTCCAATCAATATCATCTATTTTTTCCAATCAATATCATCTATTGATTCAATGCAATTCTAACTAAAATTCAAAAAAGTTACATGTGGATATCAACAAACTGATTATAAAATCTATATAGAAAGGCAAAAGATCCAGAATAGCCAACACAATATTGAATAAGAACAAAGAAGCCTGACACTACCTGACTTGAAGACTTACTATAAAGGCACAATTTTCAAAACAGTGATATTGGCAAAACAATAAGCAAATAGATCACTGGAACAGAATAGAGAGCCAAAAACATGGACCCACACAAATATAATTAACTGATCTTCAACAAAGTAGCAATGCCAATTAAATGGAGAGAAAAAATAGTGTTTTCAACAAATGGTGCTGGAGCAAATGAACATCCGCATGCAAAATAAAGAAATAAAAATAATCTGGACATAGATCTTAGACTTTTCAAAAAAATTAACTTAACTTAGAAAGAACCACAGACCTATAGTGCAAAACTAAATGCAAAATGTAAAACTAAGATATTTCTGGAAGAAAACACAGGAGAAAATCTGGGTGACCTTGGGTTTGGCCATGAGTTCTTAGATACAACACCAAGAGTGTGATCCCTGAATGAAAAACTTGATAAGCTGGACTTTATTAAGATTAAAAACTTCTGCTCTGTGAAAGACACTATCAAGAGAATAAAAAGACAAGCCACGAATCAGGAGAAAATATCTGTAAATATCTGATAAAGGACTTGTACGCAAAACATACAAAGAACTCCTAAATCTCAGTAACAAGAAAACAAAAATCCAATTTAAAAGATAAGCAAAAGATCCGAACAGATACTTCACCAAGAAGAAGAGATCCAGATGGCAAACACACATACGAAGAGATTCTCAATCCCGTAAGTGATTAAAGAATTGCCAAGTAAGACAAAGACAAGCCACCACACACCTATTAAAATGGCTAAGACTCAAAACACTGCCAACATCAGAGTCTGGTAAGGGTGTGGAGCAACATTCATTGCTGGTGGCAATATAAAATTGTACAGCTACTTTGAAAGACATTCTAGCAATTTCTAATAAGGCTAAATCGAGTTTATCATACAATCCAGCAATCGGGCTCCTAGGTATTTTTACCGGAATGAGTTGAAAACTTTTGTCAACACAAAAACCTGCACACAGACGTTTATATAGCAGCTTTACTCATCATTGCAAAAACTGGAGCAACCAAGAAGTCCCTCCAAAGGTGAATGCATGAACAAACTGTGCTAAGTCCACTTAAGGGAGTGTTGTTCAATAAACAGAAATGAGCACGGGGGCGCCTGGGTGGCTAGTCAGTGAAGCGTCTGCCTTCGGCTCAGGTCCCAGTCTCCAGGTCCTGGGATCAAGCACTGCACTGGGCTCCTTGCTCAGCAGGGAGTCTGCCTCTCCCTTTCCTTCTGCCCCTCCCCGAAGCTTGTGCTCTCTCTCATTCACTCTCTCAAATAAATAAATAAAATCTTAAATTAAAAAATGAGCATTAAGCCACGGAGAGACACAGGGGATACAAATGCACCTGGCTAAGGGAAAGAAGGCAGCCTGAGAAAGCTACATACTCGTGGTTGCAATTCTATGACATTCTGGAAGAAGGCAGTTATGGAGACAGTGAAGAGATCAGTGGTTGCCAGGGGTTCTTGCCATAGGGGAGGCAGAGAACGAGATGAGTAAGGAAAGCACCGAATTTTTAGGACAGTAAAACTATTCTGTGTGACATTATAATGGTCGATACATGACATTATGCATTTACCAAAACCCACAGAACTGTCAACACCAAGAGTGAGCCCTTATGTAAACTATACATGTTAATTAAAAATAATATATCAATTATAACAAGTGTACTTCACTAAAGCAAAATGTTAATAAAACGGGAACTCGTGGCGGGTGGGAGCTGGGGGGACTCTCTGCACTACTGTCCAGTTTCTCTGTGAATCGAAATAGTCTCTCTTGAGAAATAGTCTATTTAAAAGAAAAACCCTATATGGACAGATTATTATTACTCCTACTTTAGAGATTATTATCATCCTCATTTTAAGGAGGAATATTTTATTTACTCTTTTTTTTTTTTTTTTACAGAAGAGGACATTATAGCTTAAGGAAGTTGCATGCATCATTCAGGTTCACACAGATGGCAAGGGGCAAGGTCAAACTTTGATTAGTGGACAGGTGGCCAGAAAGCCCCTCAGGGTGTGGTGCCCAGAACCTACTTGGGACAGACACACAAAGGTCTGAGGCCCTGCTCAGCTACCTCTCACCCGTGTCCCTGCACCACAGCTCTCCTGGTGGACCAGAGTAGGGACCTGACGGCCACATGCTGAGCCTGCTGTGTGTGCGGCCATCACTGGGCTCTGCCTGCTCACTTTCACCTTCGACGTGCAGGAAACCCAGCAGGTGTTTGAGGAAGTCTATCCCCATCGGGTTGGTTCAGTACCAAGAGGGGAGTTAATACGCAGAACACAATGATAGCTTAAGGCCCAGGTATGAGCTTTGCTCCAGTTGCCATGGTACCAAAGGGACCAGAAAGACAGGGTGTGGGTGTAAGTCTGGACTGCCGCCCCCACCCCTCCTTCCAGCACGGGAAGCCCATCATGGAAGAGGGCCTCCAGTGGCATCAGCTCCAACCATCACGTCCCACTGTGACCAGGGCCAAAGGAGCCCCAGGTTGGGGAGAGGCGCCATCTGCCATGGGAACCACCAAGACCACCTCTGGATGCGAATCAGGAGTGGAGCAGAGGGCAGTTGTCCTGAGCACTCACCGTGAAGCTAATCTCGGACAAGTGGGAAATGTCTAGAACAACTAGCAAATCCCATCGAGCCTGTGACCTCGGGCCCTGCTAGGGACTGAATGTGTCCCCCCAGATACACATGTTGAAGCCCTAACCCCAGTGTGAAGGTATTCGGGAGATGGGGCCCTTGGGAGATCATTAGGTCATGAGGGTGAAACCCTCACGAATGGGATTATTGTTCTTAGAAGAAGAGATACAAAGACATGCTCTCTCCTCCATGCAAGGACACAGCAAGAAGACAGCAGCTGGCAAATCAGGAGATGAGTCCTCGCCAGAACCTGACCTACTGGCGCCCTGAGCTCGGACTGCCCAGCCTCCAGAACCGGGAGGAAACCCCTTCTGTTGTTTAAGGCCCCCGCTCTATGGTATTTTTATTATAGCAGCCTGAACTAAGACAGGCCTGAAGATTTGGGGAAGAAATCTGGATTGGAGAAGAAACAGGAAACAATCTGAGGAGGTGATGAAAGGCCCCTTTGGCTCTCAGGGTGTTTCACCCTGGAAAGGAGGCCATGTGTCCCCCACTGCCTGGAGGCCCGAAGGCCATGGACTCGGCCTCTGAACGAGGGGACTGGTCAGGGTCAGGGCTGCGGCTGACAGTCCTGGCTCGGCCGCCAGCTGGCTCCGGAATAAGGATCAAGAGCCTTAAATTGTTCAGGGCTTTGACCCAATAATTCCATTTCTCCATTGTGGATTTGATAGGTTACAGAATAGCGACTCATAATTGACTTCATAGTAATTGAAATGTATGTCTATCAAGATTTTGAAGTAACACGAAAACTCAGTATTGTTAAGTATAAAGTGGGATACATAATGTCTCCTAAGAATAACCCCCACTATGTTAAGTAAAATGTGTAGAAAAGAAGACCAGAAAGAGACATACCATGATGTTAGCACTCATAGGTACGGGCAGTACATAAACTTAAAAGAAAGTGGCTTATGGCTACATGTCTGTATTTATAACTTTTCTGCCGTATCACTTCTATGAAAGAAAATATTAAATTAACTTGATTTTTAAAGCAAAATATGATACATCAGAAGATCAATATCATAAAGTTGTCAATTCTCCTCAAATTGACATGGAAATTCAATGAAATCACAATAAAAATCCCAGCAGGTTACTTTTTTGTATATATGCATATATTCATATATATGTGTGTGTGTATGTGTGTGTGTGTGTATATATATATATAAACATGTGAAAGGTGACAAACTGATTCTAAAATTTGTTTGGAAATGCCAAGAGCCCAGAATTACCAAATCAAATGTGAAGAAGACCAAACTAGAGGACTTACACTACTTTCTATAGCCTGAATGACTGTGTCCCCCCAAAATTCATGTTGAAATCTTAATCCTCCTGTGATGGAGGTATTAGGAGGTGGGGCCTTTGGGAGGTACTTAGATAATGAGCACGGAGCCCTCGCGATTGGGGTTAGTACCCTTATAAAACAAACCCCAAGGAGCTCCCTCGTCCCTTCTTGCAGGTGAGGACACTGTGAGAACATGGCTGTCTATGCCCCAGGAAGCACCTTGACCTTGGATTCCAGTGCCCAGAACCATGAGAAATAACTGTCTGATGTTGATAAGCGGCTCCGTCTATGGGATCTGGACTAAGACACAGCTACTACCAAGACTGTTGTGGGGGCGCCCAGTGGCTCAGTCAGTTAAGCAGCTGCCTCCGGCTCAGGTCATGATCCCGGGATCCTAGGATCGAGTCCCACATCAGGCTCCTTGCTCAGCGGGGAGCCTGTTTCTTCCTGTCTTTCTGCCTGCTTGTGTTCTCTGTCTCTCAAATAAATAAATAAAATCTTAAAAAAAAAAAAAAAAAAAGACCGTTGTAAAGCTTTAGGACCTAAGACAAGGCGTTACTGGTACCAGAACTGGCAGACCAATAGAAGAGTCCAGAAACACACCACACATGAGGCACTTGATGTACAACAGAGGTGAAGTGCAGTGCAGTGAGGAAGGAATGTCTTTTCAATAAATGGATCAAGTGAGTATCCACAGGAGGAAAAAACCTTGACCCTCCCCCACTGACTCAACATGCAAAAAATGACTGCAGTTCAACTCTAGATCTAAATATAGGAGACAAAACGATGCTTCTAAACATAATAGATTATCTTCATGACTTTCAGGCGGGCAAAAATTTCTTAAACAGGACCCAGAAAACACTAACCATAAGGGGAAATAATGGACAAAGCTGGGCACTATTAAGATTAAGAAAGAACTTCTGTTCATGGGAAGCTACCACTCAGAGAGCGGCAAGACAAGCCAGAGAGTAGGGGGAATACGGAACACACACAGCAGACGAGGACCTTGTATTCAGAGTATATAAAGAATCCTGCAAATGAGTAAGAAAAGGACAACAGCCCAATATAAACATGGGCAGGAGAGACGGACAAAGCCTTGACCACAGAGGCTATCCACGGCCACGTTAAAACCACAGTGGGATATTGTTTCCAGCCCATAAGAATAGCTGGAATGAAAAAACTAACAATAAAGTGTGAGCAAGGAAACGGAGCAACCGGCACCCGCCCTCACGGCGGGGGGAGCGTGAGTGTTTACCGACTCCGTTAAGCTGTCTGGCAAAGTCTACTCAAGTCTACGATGCACCAGCTCCATGACCCACTAATCCCATCTGGAGGTATAAACCCAACAGAAATGAGTGGCCATGGGTCCCAAAGGACATATACAAGAAAGTTCTCAGCAGCATTAACAACTCCGAACTGGAAAGAACCCCCACGCCCACGAACGGCGGGCTAGATCGGTAACCTGTGGTACAGTCACACAGGGAACACCACCCAGCCAGGGGCGTGAACAATCTACAAAGCACGTAACACAGATGACTCTCGTGGACATGAGGTTGAGAGAAAGAAGCCAGACGCAAGAATGCGTGTCTTGTGATGCATTTACATAAAGTACAAAGACAGGCAAAATTAATCTGTGGTGATGGGAAGTCAGGATGGAGATTCCCTTGCAGGGACGGCTAGAGAAAGTGATGGCGTACAGGGGACTCCTGGGGAGGTGAGGGTGTCCTTGACCTGGGTGCTGGGCGTTCAAGAAAGAACGCTCACTCTCATTTGGTCTTCTTCTCCAGGTGCCTCCCCACTTCTGAACCAGAGCCCTCTCCCTAGACAGCCTCCCTTTCTAGAACATTCCAATCTCAGGCTTCAGACCCCATATCAAGGTTCTTGGACAACTTTCTTCAGCTGAAGGCCACTCCACAGATACTCCTGTAACCTTCAGCTATGCCCTCACCCTGTCCCCCTTCCTGGTCCCTCTGCTCCTCTCTCTCCTCCCCCCCGTTTCCTGAAACTTCCAGCTCCACAGGGCCCTACTGCTCCCCATTCTGCCTGCCTCCCACCTGCCCACTCTCCCCACAGCAGATGGGGAGAGTTATTTCCCTTCTTCCAGTTCTCCCAACACTTTGGCCCATCTGCTTGGCATGCCCTCTTTCCCCTGCACCCCCAGACAACTCTCCCCCTCCTGCAGACTCAGTTTAAATACCATCTTATCAGAAAAGCCTTTCTCAACCCCCCACTACACCCCCCACAGAGCTACCCGACCTCCTCCCCCATGTCACCGGCTTCATGCATCTTTCCACTAAGCCCATGAACACAGGGACTGGGTCTCACCCACTGGCTGGCACATAGTAGGTGCTCAGTAAGGACTTTAGAATGGCCACATGAATGAACAAATGAATTATGTGGCTATGGCCACAGCTGTGACCATCTCCTCTACCGTATGACCCTCGTGAAGTCTCCTGCTGTACCAAGCTACATTTTAGGAAGCATGTATTTTGGCTGACTTCCTGACTGTGTCTCGTCTAGTCCCCCAAAACCAGGACTTTCAGAACAGAATCTACCAGGCTTGTGATGGCCATTACTCAGAAGCATTCTGATTACAAGGGACAGAAATGGGCATTAATAAGCCAAGATGACTGACTTGCACACAGGCTTCGGCTTCAGGCAAGGCTGGCCGGGCGACATCAAGCCATTCCATCAGCTTCAGTGTCTCCTTCTCCCTCTGGACGGCCTACTCCTCAGGTGGGCAGTCTCTCTCTTTGTGGAAATGGGACACAGCCACCGGCAGCTCCAGGCCAGCTGCCTCTCCTGTCCTTGAGCCCAGCAGAAAGAGGGCCTCTCTCCCCCAGTGAGGCCGAGAAAAGTCCCAGAACTTGGTTTCATTGGCCAAGCTTGAGTCACGTGTCTATCCCTGAACCAATCTCTGTGGGCCAAGGGATGGGATGCTCTGATTGGCTACTTCTTGGAAATACAGAGCCAGCATGCTGGCCTCGCTGGTGAGAGCCCCCGGTATGAATTATAAAAACACCAGCCACCATTTATTCCAGGCTTTGTATGGTCCAGACCTCTCACTCAATTCTACATCTGTGTTCCTGTTTCATCTTCGCCCGCATCCAGCCAGGACAGAATTGTGATCTTGGTCTTAGAGACAAAGAAATGGAGCTTTGGGCAGGGAAGGGACTTTCCCAAGGTCAGTGGTGGGAGCAGGGTAAGAACCTGATCCCCAGAGGCACCTGGGTGGCTCAGTCATTAAGCATCTTCCTTCGGCTCAGGTCATGATCCCAGGGTCCCAGGATCGATCCTCGCATCAGGCTCCCTGCTCAGCGGGAAGCCTGCTTCTCCCTCTCCCACCTGCCCTGCTTATATTCCTTCTCTCGCTGTCTCTCTCTCTGTCAAATAAATGAATAAAATCTTAAAAAAAAATAAAATAAAATAACCTGACTCCCAAGTCCACAGCTTTGGCCAGGCCAGGCTCTTCCTGTCTCCCTGATCCAACCCCCGACCGAGCCCACTCGCCCCTGCCGTCCGTGACTCAGCACCTCCCAGAGAGCAGCAGAACCCTACAGTAAACTCTGCAGACCAGAAGGGCACGCCCTCCCTCTGCCCGGCGCCCAGTGTGTCTCCTGCTCAGACAAGCAGGTGGACGCTGACTGGACCAGACTCACCGCGGTTCAGCCTTGACCGTGCCCCACTGCAGTGCCCTGCCCCCTACCTGTCCCAGAGCCAGCGGCAATGAGCCCCGTGTGGGCAGCTGAGGGGCTCCCAGGGTCCCCGCTCTGAGCAGGGGTCAGCACCCTGGGGAGGGCAGGTCCCGGGCTGCCCAGGCCATATGGCCGGGCTCCCACTCAGAAGAGAAGAGTGGTGACCCCAAGGCCCATCAAAGGACAAGACAGAAATAAATACCACATTTGGGTTCGATTCATGTCTTAAACATATTCGCCCTTTCAAATCCTCCATCAAGATAAGTTAGTCCCCAGCCCCACCTTTGACATTCTTCCTTGAATTAAATCCCAGAAATGAAGTTCTAGCTCCAACCGCACACACGGGTTTGCCTTTCAGTAATAACAACAGTGGCAGCTGCTTTCTCTTATACGGATCAGGTCCATGCCAGGCACTGTCAAGCCCTTAACATAGCTGGCTAGCCCCCTCGACGGTTCTATAAAGTTCCACATCATTGCATGCCCATTTTACAGATGAGGAAGCTAAGACTCACGAGTGAAAGCTGTACAGCCCCTCCGACTTCCCCGTCAGTGCCCCCGTAGGTCAGCCTCTGACGGCCAAGACTCCCGTGAGGAAGAGCCTAACACACCGGCCTCTGCCGACCTCAGGGCGTCCCGCTGTGTTTCCATCTTTGCCTACTTGCATCACGTTCCATTGTGCGACCAACCCCCAAAACTCAGAGGTAGGCATGGTATAAATCCTAAATGATCCCTGCAACCAATTTCTTCAATTATCTCTACCCTTAATTAATTCATCCAACGAATGATATCTGACAGCGAGGATTCTAGGGACGGTGCAAGGGGCAGACTGGAGGCCCAGATCACACGGCGCCCCAGGGGGCCCAGCAAGGAAGTTGGATTTTATCTCACGGTGATGTGGAGCTAATCACAATGGCTAACCCGAAGCTAAGAGCCTGGGCTCCGGAGCCGGATGGTCTGGGTCTGAATCCCGACCGTATCACACACCAAATGCAAGAGCCAAGGTGAGCTACTCTCTGGGCCTCAATTTCCTCATCTGTAAAGTGGGGCTTACAATGGTACCGACCTCATGGGCAGCTGTAAGGACACTGAGCTCGCACAGGTGAAGGGTCAGAGCAGGGCCTGGCACACAGTAAGAACTCAGTAAGTGCTCGCCCTTAAGGTCTTTAAGCCGAGTTCGCTGGAAGGAGCAAGGATCCCCATTCTGCCACTAGCAAACAGGCCCAGGTGATGGTGGCCATCTCTGAGGTCACATGGGTAAAGCCACTCGGCCCAGGCCTATCCTGGGAATCGGGGCCCCCCACTGCCACAGACCCCATCCGGGGTGGGGGGCTCAGGAGGTGAGCCCGGGCCTCTGAGCCCCTGGGGAAGCTGGGGCTTTGGTCCAGCCAGGCGCCTGGCACACAGTAGGCACTTCATGAACACTCGCCTATTGGCCATGAAAAATACCTCACTGGACGGGTACGAAGAACGGACACCCGTCCAGAGGGGGAAAGCCTGGAGTCTGATGGAGTCGCAGGATAAGTCAGCAGGCCCAAGCCCTGTCCTATCAGGGCCCACTTACCATCCTGGTCTTGGGCTCTGATGTGACAGACTCTCAAATGGGATCCACACACTTGGAGCTGAGTCCTGGCTCTGCTCCTAATTTCATTTGAGACTCTGGGCCTCTGAATCCCCATTGGCAATACTAGTGATTTGGACCAGGTGTTTGTGAGCTCACGTTTACTGGTGCCCTACTCTGTGCCCGGCCGTGGGCTCAAGGGTCCCGCCATGCTGGAGGGGAGCCTCTGTGCTAGAGGCACACAGAACACTCGCTCCATCCTGGAGGACTTCCTGGGGGAGGTGATCCTGGGCTGGCTCTCACAGGATGAGTAGGATTTGGGCAGGTGAAAGAATGAAGGCTCCACGTGTGGCGCAGAGCGGTCACAGTCAGACTAATGTGACTTAGTGAAGGAACTCTGGGGGGACAGGAAGGGACAGGAAGAGTCCAGATCTGGAGTCCAGAGAACAATTAGGGCCGGTATGGGATCCAGGTGATCCGTGGACATTCCAGCTGGAGCTCACTATAGAATGTTCTGGCCTAAGGGCTGAGGACTCCTCAGGCCACAGTCGGAGGCAAGGCCATGAGGGCAGACAGGACTGGCAAGAGAGGCTGCAGAGAGGAGCCGTCACCAGGAGAGAGGTGGGAAAATGCCCGCACCCACCAGCTGAGAGCAGGAAGAGAGGGGCAGGGCTGTGCTCCCCATTGTGCTCCCCGCCCAGGAGGACAAGGTCCTCGAGGCTCTATGCCCCAGTATTTCCCACTCAGCACAGGGAAGACCCATGGCAGGTGCTCAACAAATGTTTGGGTTCTTAAAAATCCTTTCAATTGGATCAAGGAAACCAGGAGGGGTGGGGGAAAGTGTAGCTGCCGGGAGGAGGGAGCATTCTCCAGCCTCAGTACTGTTGGGAGGTCAAGACCATTGGTTTGGGCTGCAGACAGGTAAAGAGGGGCTGGCAGACTGCGAATATGGGAACTCTCTAGACCTTCGGATGGAAAATAGCACAGGCAGAGGGAAAAGGGTGGGGGGAAGGGTGGCTGAAGGAGGCAGTGAGGACCAGGAGAGAGGAAACAGCAGCTGGGGGGCAGTGTGGACACAAGGGAGGGTTTAAATAGCAAACCGGTTGCTTGCTGAGTGACCTTGGGAGAGTCAAGTCAACTCTCTGAGCCTCAGTTTCCCCAACTGTAAAATGGAGGGAAGTAGCCCCACCTGGAAGTTACGGGTCGCACTGAATGAGTGAACCACACGAAGCCCCTAGCACGGTGTCCGGCGCGCCACAGGTCCCCGGAGAAGGTACCCCTGGCATCCTCTCACAGGAGCCCCACTCCAGCTCCCCCCATTTGCACACGAAGAAACTGAGTCACAGACAGATGAGCAGCTGGCCGGCACCCACGCTCTCGGTCCCACCCCAAACATGCAGCAGCGCCTGTCCCTCGAGGCCATGGGAAAGGTACCTGGCCCCAAGCCGGCACGAGAGACATCTGTTGATTGAATGAACAAGACAGACTGAGACAGAAACCAGAGGAAGGCTGGGCTCGCCTGGGGTCAGTAGTGCTGCAGAAGAAAAAGAGGGACCCCTCTTCTTCAGAAGGTAGCCAATCTGAGCCAGGCTCAGACCCACCCCCCACCAGGGATTCTCACACCGGAGTGTCCTTCACACTTACCCGGAGAGCCTACTGAAACTCAGATTGCTGGATTTACCAGGGATGAGTTCAGGGATGTGCTCTTTGAACCTGTGCCCAAGTGAGGCCAAGGGAGATGGCCTGTGGGCCACAATTTGAAGGAGACGGATGGACATGCCCTTATTTTGTAGGGGAGAGAACCGAGGCCCAGAGAGGGGAAGAGCTAAGAATGAGATCACAGGCTAAGCCACACAGGGCCTGACTGATAAGCTAGCAGACCACTGTGGCTCCTGGTGCCTACAGGTGCCCCAGAGGGCAGAGTGGAAGGCAACAGGAAGAACTGAGGGAAAGAAGGAAGAAAAAGTATAGGATAATCGCTCACATCTAAGACGAGGGCAATTCAAGCACTAACGCCGACTGCCCAAGACCTCACAGCGGCCCTGTGTCAGAACACGAACCCTGATGTGTCTGATGCTAGTTCACCCCTCACCACCTGTCCACACTGCCTCCCAGAGAAACAAGAAGAGGAAGAAGGGAGAAGAAGAAGGGGCGGCAGCGGAGGGTCTGGCAGAAGCCCCAGGAGAGCTGGAGACCAGGCCCCTGTGGAGAGGGGACAGCGTGTCCTCTGCGCCAGGCCAGGTGGCCGAGCCAGGCTGGCTGCTGCGGGACAGGGAGCGCCTGCCCATCCCGGTGCCCCACGGTTGCCATGCCGACCCCCAGGCTGTGTTTGCGGATGTTGTATTTGATTTCACACGTTTGGAACTCCAATTACGTCATTTCGCAACACAGGGTTGCCATGACAGCCAGCCCCACGTTCCCGGGTGGCTCGCACCTTGGGAGAGGGGGAGGGGCCGGCTGGCTTCCTCCCCGCCCCTCCCACCCCGCCACCAAAAGTCAACCCAGAACCCCTGGGGGGGAGGCCAGGAATGTGGGGCTGGGAAGCACCTTAGGGATCAGTTAACATCTACATTTTGTGATGGGGACACCGAGGTCTGGGGGGCAAGCATACACTTCCCGATCCCCCCCAGCCCAGGCGCTCCCCCCAGCCCATGCCCCACACCCCTTCTGATGGAGTCTTTGCAAACCTGGCTACTCACGGGCTGAGGGGCTAACAGCTGGCCGCCCACCCTGACCCTGCTCTCTGGGGCTCCAAAGCCCCTGGTCAGTATGCTACATTTCAGACTCATGCACGCATGCGCAAACGTGGAGGTGGGCTGGTGTGGGCCTGGGTTCAAACGTCGGCTTCCCACTAACCAATCCTGAGCTCTATAGAAAAGGGGGACCCCCTCACTGAGCTGCTAGTTCTATAGTTGAAAATCTTTTCAGAAGTAAAAGAAACGCCAACTACCACTATTGGGCCTACTAGGTAATAGGTGTTCTCTGTGTAGCAAGACAAGGAGTTACCCCTTTAGGATGCTGAGGTGATTCCCTGTCTCACTACATAGAGAGAAGTTACCAAAAGGACGCAATGGTGTTAGTTGAGGTTCCTTTACCTTTCTCTTTCTTTTTCTTCTTTCCTTCCCTTCCTTCCTTCCTTTTTTTGTCATTGCCCTGTCATCGTATCATCACAGCTAAGTTCTAGACTCAGCCCTGCCACCAACGTGCTCTGTGACTTTGGGCAAATGACTTTCCTTCTCTGGTCCTCTAGGCCAGTAATGTGATGATCTTTCTCCAGTGCTCACTCCCTCACCATTGGACTCTCCATTCCTTACCCCTAAATTCCAATTATTTAGCCTCTTTACCTGCTGGCTTCCATCTACGACGTAGAGGCAGAAAGGCTGGTGGGCTTAGTGCCGCACCTCAGCACAGGTCCCAGCTCCCACTCACTAGCGGTGGGAAGAGAGCAAATCTGTCCATGGCCAGACATCCACGGCTCCCATCTTTCTTGTCTGTAAACTGGGATTAGCAATCCTTCCCTCACCTCTGTGCCAGAGGCTTCTGGAGAGGATGCAAAGCTTCTCAAAAGGGCTCGGGACTTTTTCATCAAGGTCACGGCCAGCCTTGCGAAGGACCTGAGAACTGAGAAACAAACAGCTATATAAACTTCCATTTTTTTTTTTTAGATGAGGAAAATGAGAGCCAGAAAGGTGACAGGAGCTGCCCAGTTTTAGCAAAAAGAAAAAAAAAATCCTGAAAGACTTGACTCGTCCCTGCAGAGGAGGCCATGTCCTGGAGGCAGTGTCACAGCGATGACCAGGGAGACCGCTCAGTGCCCCCAGTGCCGCCTGACTCCCCACCCAGCCTCCGCGGCCCTGGATGCTGCCCCAGACCTGGAGCCAGGACCAACACGAATTGTTTCCCCTCGGTGCCGCCTCCAGCTTTCACACGCTCGAGTGTGCTGGAAAAATCTAACACTGCCACATGGGCAGGTGACACGCTCTGGGCACGCGCCCGTGCAGGCCAGGGCAACGCTGCGAGTCGTCCTGGGGCCCAGGCTTTGGGCACAGGCAGAACACGAGCTTGGGAGTCTGACTGGTCCGGGTTCAAGTCCTCGCCCCCCCACGTGGCCCGACCTTCACTGCACACAGGTGCAGCCGTCTCCTCCGTGCAGTGGGGAGGATACGGTTCATTTCTGAGTCGTTCGGAGGAGGAACTAACACAGCACGTCCCGGCACAGAGCTGCTCACCCACTGGCCACTCCCGCCTCTCTTCCAGGAAGCCAGCGCCATACTGGACGCTGGGGACCCAGAGAACTGAGGCCATGGTCCCTGCAGCTGAAGAGCTTTGTCACCGGCTCCTGGGCATGGCCAAGACAATCCTCATGAGAGAACCAAAGACGACAGCCTCCAATCAAATGTGGAAGGGACACACCCAGTGGGTTTCTAGTGATTGTGAGCTCCGAGAAAGCCGATGTCACTGAGGGCTGGAGGAGTCAGGAAAGACGTCCTGGAGGAAGAGGAGGGAAACTGAAAAACTGCTGGGAGACAGACTTGCCAGCAGATAGTCACGGCGCAGCACGATGTGCGTGGTAACTGATGGCGGTGGCCAAGGAGCCGTACGGAGGCCAGAAGGGAAGCGACAGCGTCATCGAGGAGGAGGCTCGAGAGCAGCCTTTGGAAGCGTGAATGGATCACGCAAAGGGGAGAAGGCGGTGGGGTCACTTTGAGCACACGGGCAGGTGGAACAGAACCTGCGGAGTCACAGAGGTGTGATGTGGCCCAGGCTCTCGAGGAAGTACCGGACCAAAAAGGAGGTTCTGGCTGGAAGGACAGAGGGCAGATCAGGAGCGCCTTCAAAGCCAGGCGAAGTGGCTTCGAATCAGTCCCACAGGCAGCGAGGAGCCACGGAGGCTTCTATGGAAGGGACTGATGTGAACAGAATGGAGGTTTAGAAAAACAGTGCGATTAAGAGGGGCGGGGCTGCGGACACCAAGAGTCAACCCAGAGGCAGCGGGGCCAGAGGGAAGGTTCTGCCGTGGTCCCCCTGACGATCAAACACTTATCACGGAGAGCCAGAACGGACTTGAGACAACTTAGGAAGCAAAACTGCTAGATCTTTTTTTTTTTTTATTACGGCACACCACACAGAACCTAAAACGTACACTTCTGCGTGGACATCGTTAAGCGCAGAGCCTGCGGCAGGAATCTGTTCTCCTTGCACGGCCACCTCCACTGTCCACGTCCACACCACTTCCCTCCTCCACAACTGAAACTCTGTCCCCATGAAATGCTAACTTCATCCCGCCTCCCATTCTACTTTCAGTCTCTATGAATCTGAGGACCTTGGAGACCTCATTTAAGTGGAATTCTACAACGCCACTTGCTTTGCGTGGCTCCCTTATTTCACCGAGCATCACGTCTTCAAGGTCCATTCACGTTGGAGCCCGTGTCAGGATCTCTTCCCTCCGTAAGGCTGAAGGATATTCCAGGGTGGGGACGGACCGCGCCTGTTTAGCCATTCTTCTGTCCGGGCCACTGGGGCTGTGTCTGCCCTCAGGCTATGACGAAGAGCACGCCACGAAGAACGAAGAACGTGGACATACAAATACCCTTTCGAGACCCTGCCTCCAGCTCTTCGGGGTTTGTATTCTGAAGCGGGACGGCTGGATCGCATCGCAAGTCTATGTTTAACTCCTCGAGGAGCTGCCATTTCTCCCGCGCTGGCTGTGCCTCTTCACACACACACACACGGCCCGGCACACGGGTTCCAACTCCTCCACGTGCTTGCCAGCACCTGTTATTTCTGGGGTTTGATAACAGCCGTCCTAATGGGTGTGAGGCAGTAAACTGCTCGATCTTGATGAATGACAGCAGGGAGGAGCTGAAGGGGGAGGGGCGTGAGGAAGAAGAGACGGACGCTGAGTTTGCAATGTGGCCACCTGAGTGCCTGCCCCGGGGCGGGGAAACCGGCAGGAGGAAGAGCCCGCAGGCCGCTGAGCTTGAGGGTTCCATGGGCCATCCTGGTTGAAGACGGGAGGCTGCAGGTCTGGGAGAGTCTGCACGGCAGATTGGAAGTCCCCAGTATACCAAGTGAAGCCACAGCAAGAACAAGATGACTTAGGAAGGATATGGAGAAAAAGGGGAGACCAAGAACAGAAGCCTGGGGTCCCTCCATTCAGAGCAATGAAGACACCCACCAATGGAGCCGGAGGAGGCACAGCCTGAGAGATAGGAGGGAGTCCAGAAAACCATTCTGAGGTTGTGTGGGTCTGGGATGCGATTCCGCTGTAAGCAACAGAAAACTGCAATCCGTGGCTTCAAGATAACAGCTTCCAGTTTGTCTTGTGTAAAAAAGGTGTGGGGGAGGCAGCCCATCACCATCGGAGACTAAGGTTCCCTATCTCTAGCTCCACTACCCTTAGCCCTGATTTCCAAGTTTGAGGTCACTTCATGGCCACAAGATGACTGCTGTAGGTCTAGCCATCACGTTCACACTCTGGCAGCAAGAAGGAAGAAGCAAAAGCAGATTTACCTCCTAGCTGAGACCACCCAGACCCTTGTAAGGGGCTTTCCTGAAGGCCCTTCCCACTCCCCCCAGAGCCAACACCTCACTGGCCAGTACCAGGTCCGAGAGAGGTTAGGAAATGTGGACTTTCAGCAGAGCACACTGCTTTCCTGGAGGTCTGGGTTCCGTCAGCAAGGAACCCTGGGAGAATGACTGTAGGGGAGGCCACTGGCAGGCTCTAACACAGAAAAGAAAAGAACTCTCCACAAGGAAAAAAAGTAGTAAGTTGCATTAGTTAAGGGTTAAACACTGGAGTTCTGTAGGAGGACGGGGGAGGGGAGATGGTAATGGCTTGAACATGAAGTGGGGACGCGAAGACATGTTGGCTGACCACACGGGACCAGCCTGGTACCCAGAGAGAAGATGCCCTGGTTTGGGGTCCTTGACTGGGAGATGTGAGGACCCGGCACAATAGGCTGTGGGGCTGGGCGCAGAGAAGGGAGGGGAGGGGACGGAGGGAATTAGTGAAGGTTTGGGGCATAACAAGGGTCCAGCAGAGAAAGGGGAGGGAGAGGCAGGTCACACACCACACACGACACAGGCGGCCTCCACCTGGGGACCAGAGGACAGAGGATGGCATGATGGGGGTGGATGTTTGGGGTGGGAAACCAAGGATATTCCCACCAAGGCCTGGATTCTTGACAAGGAGGCAGTGACACAGTCACCAAGAGGAAGACCCTGGGGATGCGGGGGGGTGTGCAGATGCAGCTCTGGGGGGCCAAGGAGGGTAGCGACGAGGGCCCAGAGAGGGGACCGCCTGCCACAAGAAAAGCGCTTGAAGGGAGTGCTGAGGGCCCACCGGGACTGGAAACCGTGGGTCAGAAGCAGCTGCGGCCCACTGGGCAGTAACCTCCTTCAGCAACACTCCAGTGAGCAAGCAGTGGAGGGAGGAAGGTGGGCGATGGTGACTGGGGCTCTGGGACAGGGGGAGCCCTGGCGGAGGGAAAGGGAGTGCTCAGCAGAGCGACACTGAGGGTCTCTGGCCAGGGTCCAGGAGGGAGGGAAGTGGTCCCCATCCGGGGGGAGGGCTCAGGGCTCGGAGTTAGGGTTCCAGAGGGGGCAGTCCTGAGCCACAAGGCCCAAGGAGACCAAGGCCCGGGTAGCTGAAGGGAAGGTGGCGGCAGGGGGTAGAGAGAAGGGCATGAGCCAAGTCTCCAAGGCATGTGGAGGGTGGCAGGCAGGGTGGTGGGGGCAGAATCGAGGAGGACCCCAGCCTGACAGAAGATGGCAGGCTTACAAAGGAGTGTCCCCAAGGGAAGCAGAAGGGTTAGGGAGCCCGTGTCAGGCCCAGCAGGTGGGGGAGCATCTGTGAGCCCTAAGACATCTGGGGCCCGTGCACAGGACCAAAGGCCTGGGCAGGGACGGAGTCGATGGTGAGGGGAAGGAGGCAAGGAAGTAAGAGGATGAGAGGAAGCGGAGTGTGTAGGGCACACTTGGTTATGCCACTTCACAGATGAGAAAACAGAGGCCCAGACAGAAGAGACTGACCTGCGGTCACGCAGAGTGACTGAACTTGAACCGGACCCAGGCCGCTGCTCCAGCCGCTCAAGCCTGCACAGGTCCCTGCACTCCCTAAGCCTCTGTTTCCCCACCCAGGAAATGAGAACGGCTGTCTGGTCGCCGGGCCTGGCTGCGGTCCGTGAAGATCTGGAGACGGCCTGCAAGTTCCGGGGGTGAGAGATCCCTTCCCCCGCCTGCCCTTTTCCCTGAGGCTCCTCCGAGATGGCAGAACTTTAAAAATTCCAAGTCTGTGTTGGGTCCTCAGAGGGGCAGAGTCACCGAAAAGCCGGAGGCTGGAGGAAGTCGGTGACTGTGGCGGGTGTGATGGGGTCGCCTCCAGGACCGTGACCCAGGTGCCCTCTCTCACCAGGGGCTGCACCGCATCCGACCTTGCTCCCCCGCCTGCACTGATGTGGCCTCAACAAACCCCTAGAGTGAACTGTCCTCGACCCCAAGTGCTCCTTCCCCCTCCCTGCCTGCCTCCCTCCCATCCCTGTCCATCGGCTACACGCTGCTGGGGCCACCTTCCCCAGCCAGGCTGCTCTCCTTGCCCCTCTCCCGCTCTGAAGTCCTCCATGGCTCCCCATCGCCTCAAGAAGAAGCCAGGTCCTTACACACCCTCCAGGCCCTTTGTAACCCAAACCCACTGCCATCGGCCGCAGCACCACCCACAAGTCCTTCCCTCCACACTCTTGCTCGGCAACTCCAGGCTGGGGTCACGCCACCTCTACCCGAGGGGGATGCTCGTTCCTCTCTGCCGATCCGAATTGTACAAACATAGAGCCATAACCCCACTGGCTCCGTGTCCTCCAGGGTCCTTACTTTCAGAACCTGATCATTCCAAACCCTGCGCCCCAGACCGTGGGTGGTCCAGGGCCCTTCTGGGTATTTCTTTTTTTTTTTTTTTAAGATCTTTTATTTATTTATCTGACAGAAAGAGATCATAAGTAGGCAGAGAGGCAGGCAGAGAGAGAGGGGGAAGCAGGCTCCCCGCTGGGCAGAGAGCCCGATGCAGGGCTCGATCCCAGGACCCCGAGATCATAACCTGAGCGGAAGGCAGAGGCTTAACCCACTGAGCCACCCAGGCGCTCCCCCTTCGGGGTATTTCTGACCCCCTGGGAGGCTACAGCTCCCACCTGCTGGTTCTGCTCTTGGCTGGAAGCATGTCCCCGCCACAGGCTGCTGTCTGCCAGCCCTCCTCTGCGCCTGCGTGCAGCCTCTGCCCGGACTGCCTCACCCCCAGAGCCCCACAGACTTGAGGCCGTGTGCGCCACAGACCTCACCGAAGGTTTGGGGAAAGGAGATGGTCCAGAACCTAGCCAGCAGCACCATCAAAGTGAATGTTTTGCTTACTGTCCAGAATGTTCCAGGGCCCTCCCTGCCAGCCCGCTCCCTGGCTCTGGCTGCCCTCATGCTCCCAAGCCCCTCTCTACTGAGGAGCCCCCCATTCCATGTCCACTGTGTTCCCAATCCAGGGCCTCCCAAAGTGTCCCTACAGCGGCCAGGAACTGCTTCCAAACTCCTATTCCTGCTTCCACAGAGCCACGTCCTTCGCTGTGTGATGACCTTCTCCTTCCAGACTAGGCCCGATGGCGGTGCGACTGGGGATCTTCCCCTTTCGTAACCAAAAGGGACCTCTCACGGGATCTCACACAGCAAAAGTACAGGCTCCGTCAGTGACCGCCCCATCCCAAGCAAGGAGCAGCCCGCTGCCTTCAGCCCCTTACTTGAGTAGCCATGTTTTTGTCTTCACAGAATGGAATTTTAGAGGCAGAAGCGGGACCACCAATTCCAAGGTCATTTAACAGACAACAGGTAGACTGAGACCCAGAGGTCACAATCCCACACAAAGCCCAGCCCTTTAAGGAGCGTCCCCAGCTTGGTCTGGAGTGGGGTTCGTCTTCTTCACAACAATAAAAGCCAACGACGGTGGAGTCCTTGCTTGTGCCCAGCACCGTATGAAGGCTCGTGTGACCCGCCCCCGTCCCAGGAAGCTGCAGGTTATTCCCACCTTACAGACAAGCAAGCCGAGGCTCGGGAGGTGAGGTATCTCTCACCGTGGGTCAGTGGTGGACGGAGACTCAAACCTAGACCCACCTGGCTCCAAGGCAATATGCCTCCCGCTCCCCTCCCCCTGCCTGCCTGGGAAGGGCAGGGCTGGGCACCAAGGCCCGTGCCTGCCTCTCTCCTCTATCCTGCCAGCTCCGGGGCCTCATTTTGCCCACTCACCGATTCACTTTTGGGCACCTGGAATGTGGTTCTGGACATCGTGTCAGCCTAGAAGGGGCAGCCCCTCCCGCCCCGTACCTCGCCCTCCCCCCCCCCCCAAGCTCTGGACAGAGGATTCGGTCTGTGGCTAGGAGAAACCCCTCTTTGCGAAGCCCAGGCTGCCTGGCTCAGGCTGTTCCACACTGGAAGTTCACTCGGGGCCTGAACTAGCCAACCCCGGGGGCCCATCCAGGCCAAGATGGGGCAATCCCCTTCCTCCGGGCGCCTTCAGCCCTGCCCTCCCCTCCTCTCCAGCTGCCGAGGAAGAGGCCTTCAGCTCCTCTCTCCCAGGAGGTGGGCGAGATCTGCAGATCTGAGGGATGTCTCCCCTCATGCTCCTGGGCCGCCAGCAACACAGTCAACTGGGCTCCCTTCCACCGTAGGGGCAATGACTGGGAGGCTGTGGGGCGGTCACAGTGGAGGGCCCTTGGGAAAAGCCGGTGCAGAATGAGGCCCAGGAGAAGGAGGGCTTGAGTCTGTCCCAGCAGCCCAAGCGACCTCTCAGCTCAGAGCCCCTGCTGCTCGGAATGACCCAGTCCCTGTGGCTGACAGGACATGGTGACTAGGCTGGCTTCTGTGGGTCACACGTTCCACGTCTGAGAGCGGGGAGCCTCACGCAAACAGCAGATGAAGTGTGGACAGGGGTGAGCCCCAGGGCTCCTGGGGGCTGGACAGTCAAAACCCAACCAACCACCGCTGCAATAGGCCTCAGACATTGCTTCCTCCACGTAGGCAGACTAGAAGCTTCTCTGGCTTGGTACTGTGCCTCTTCTGCCGTCCTAGGTTTCGGCTAGAGCCGGGAGGCACATGCTTCCACAAACAGAGGGAGGGAAGTGTGCTTTTAAGCCTGGTTACATGTTTAACCCAGTGTTGGGCTCTTTCACACACGTAATCCCTGCAAGTAAGGAACAGGGATCCTACGAGAGCAAACGGCCAGTGCAAAGGCCGAGATCGCTGAGTGGTGCAGGTCCTGAGGCAAGGGGGTCAGGACGGGAGGAGATGCAGTGGTGCGGGGGGATTAGACGAGGCAGGGCCCGGTGGGGAAGGGCCCAAAGGTGCCAAGCTGGCCTCTCGCTAAAGACTAGGCAGCCACCTCCTCCCTCCCCCTTTCCAGCCACCTACGACCCAGCCCACCTCACGAAAGAGGACACTACCTGGGCCGCGGCGGTTCTTCTAGGAAATTCCCCAGCACGCAGGTGCACACCCTCCCCCCGGTGGGACCTTCATCAGCACACAGCCCGCCCCCACAGGACCAAACCTACAAGCAGAGGGAGCCAGGCAAAGAGACCCAGATGCCAAGGGGCGCTCTTGGCAAAGATGAAAAGACAACAATGTTGATTTGCAAACTCGTTTTACCCAGCTAAAAATAAGCCAGGAAACAAAATAAGTCACTGCTTTTCAGCTAGCTAACAGCATATAAATTTGTTCTTATTTGTAACTCAACTAAAGTGATTCCTAGCCCAGTGGCCACGGATTGATTATAGGGTTTGATGGTGTGTTAACAAGGGCCAGCCTTGAATCTCTCTGCAATTGATCCGCAGAAACACGCACACGTCTCTGTAGACTCGTCATCTCTCAGACGGGTCTGTCCAAGCTGCCTGTGACACGTAAATGTGCTACGGAGGCACACACAGGCCTGGTCCACTGGGGAAGCGAGGGGCAGCAAGACCTCGGGGTCCTGAGGGAGTGCGATCCTGGCAGGCCGGGTGAGGAGCCTCGGGACATCCCTGGAGACGGTAAACAGCCAGGGACCAGCCCCAACTCCAGTCCCAGCTCCATGACAAGCCACGAGACCCTGGTCAAGTCACTTTACCTCCCTGAGCCTCCACTCCCTCGCCTGCAAAATGGAGATAACACTGACCCCTGGGAATTGTGAAAAATTGAAGAAACCGGATGGAGAGACACACACACCATAGTGCAGCCCACAGAGCAGGCCCAGAGAAAAAGGCCACTTCTCCCTCTTACTCAATCCCCCTGGCTGACTAAATCCTTTCTCTTGTCTGACCCAGGCCGCTCACTGGCCCCATGTTCAAAGCCTGCGGGAAGGTGACGGCGCCTTATCAGGTGACGACAAGAGCAGGGCTCACTAGATGGGTCCTACTGGCCCCAAAGAGAGACAGTTCGGGGGCCTCGCCCGGAGCCCCTGAGATGTGACGACCCGCCCTGAGTCACCGCAACAAACAAAGCCAGCCGCTCCACTGGCAACGCCCTCCCCCCACCACCACGTGAGCCCATTTATCGGCAGCATCTGGGCCCAGCCAGCGCCTCCAGGGCAGGCAAGGCCCTTGATGAAGACCCAAGCCTGGACCTGCCAGGCTCCCCTCCCCGGGCCGGGCCGGGCCACATGGGGCTTCAGAGATGCTGGAGGCCTTTACAGGCGGCAAAGGGCTCCGCGCTTCACACATCTGGCGAGCGTCTCCCCAACCCCTGTCCGCTCCTGCCGCCTTTCTCACGGCGGCCGAGACTCTGTCCCGGGCTCCTCTCCTCTTACTCACCCACCGGAGGCCGCAGACGGCCGGGCCCCGGGCCAGACCCAGGCTGCAGACAGGTTCTGCGGATAAAAGCATGGCCTCTGGAGCCAGACTGGCACTTTCGAGCTCTGTGTCCTTGGGCGAGTTATACGGCCGCCCCGTGCCTCTGTTTCCTCACCTGCAGAGTGGAAACAAACACCTCTGAGAGTCGGTGTGTGGATAAGGAGCGCGGAATAGTCCACAGGAAATACGCCCAAATTTTGCCTTCTATTCAAGTTGATCCAACATTTTAAAAATAAGGAGATTTCACAGAAAACTCCAGATTTCTGGCTCTTCTTAAAAAACCAAAAGCTTTGGGAAGATCCATTCCCACAAAGCACCAGCCGGCATCCCTCTGGAGCCAGTGGCTCTCGGCCTGGCTGGACCTCAGGATTGAATCAGGTCCAATTTAGTAGCTGCACCTGAGCAGCCGCTAAACTCTTTCCCTGCCTGGGCCCCACCCTCGACCAATTAAGTCAGCTTCCCGGGGGAGGGGGTCCAGGAACCCTATGTCATTAGGGTACCCCTGCTGATTCTCGGGGGCCACCAGCGTCCAGGGCCTCCACTTTAGGCAGGCTATGAACTTCCCATTGGCCATGGTGACATTTGCTCTTTATCATCTCATAGTAGTTTATTTTAATTAGGGAACAATTATTGGATTCCACTCCTTTAAAACTGGGAAATAGAAGGAGACCCAGAAGGCCACAGGATCTCACTCACACCTCACCTGGCCCCCCCACAGCAGCCTGTGACGCTTGTCTCTGCCCTCTCCCTGGCCAGCCTTATCCACATGTCCTCTCAAACACCAGTAACTTCCAAGTCCTCACCTTTAACCCAACCTCCTCTCTCGCTGAGCACGGCAAGACCTCTTGCTTCTCAGTGCCTTCATGTCAATGCCTTTCCTGCCTCCTTCCCTGGCAAACTTCTACTCATCCTTCATGGCCCTGCTCAAGGGCCACCTCCTCCAGGAGACCCTCCTCAACTTGCCAGGAGAAGCTGAAATCCTCCTCCTTGAAGTCTCCCACTAAGCTGGGAGCTTGTCAAGAGGGAGGTCATACCTGGAGCCCTGAGACCTAGTCTGGGGCTTAGCTTCCGGATCTCAACGCCTCTGCATTCACACAGCTTCCCTCCCCTGCCCCTCCCCTTCATGCAGGCCTCTCCTCTCCTGGCCTCTTTCCATATCTCCATGGAGCTTCAGTTCCTACTACTGACTGCCCCCATCCCTCCTCATTTCTAAGCTCAGGATGGCATCTGCTCCGGCCATTCAGCTTCTCACTGAGCCACAGTCAGACCCTGGATTGGCTGCCCTTGGGTCAAGGGCCTGCGCTCGTCCAACTGGGGCTGGGGGTGGTCATGATGTGCAAACATGGATTCCTTGAGCAGAGCCTCTTCGAGGGGGTCGTGGCCACCGCAGGCTCACTGCCTGCCATTAGGTGTCCAAGCACTTCCATGCTGGGCCTCAGGGTCCCCGCTGCTGACACCCTCAATGACCCCACTCCACTCTGTCTTCCCTTGCTGAGCCCCTCCCCTGCCCCCTCTCACATCTCCAGGCTTTCCCTCCATCCACAGACAGCCTGCCTCCTCCTCCCCTTCCTCTTGCAAACAGACCCGTCCTTGGCAACTTCATAGGACGCCTGGTGAGGTCTGCCAGAATAACTACAGAATGCGCAGTTAAATTTCAAAGTTCAGATACACAATGAAAAATTGCTTAGTATAAGTATGTCCCATATATTGCATGAGACATACTTATACTAAAAAAAGTATTTATTGTTTACCTGAACTTTATATTTAAGGAGATGTCCTGTATTTTTGTTTGCTAAATCGGCAACTCCAGAGAGTCCCCTCAGTGAGGCGGGTGCCAGGGGAACTCACACCCCACAGGGACAGCAGGTCCTTGCTGCATCTTGGTTGAGTTACACTGAATGTGCCTTTTCCAAGAAGCCAGTCGATCGGGGGTGATGACAACTGGACGCTTTCCTAAATGAGTCTCGGAATTCCAGCACCACTCCACCCACGTGTCCCTTAGGGCCCTGGAGTGCCTTAAGAGAAAGGGATTCTTTGGCTCCTACAACGCAGGAGTCCGATCCATGTTACCAGGACCCTGCGCCTCTCTCCCCAGCTCACTTCCTCTCCTCTGTGTCGGCTCCATGGACACGCAAGCCCACCTTCACTTGCGCCACTGCAGACCCTCGACCCCGTAGAGGTTAACTCCTCCGCGCCATGGTGGGCGGCTCCTTCCCTTCCCATAAGCCCCAGCCAAACTCACTGCCTCCCATTGGCTCTGATTGGGTCATTTCTCCATCTCTGAACCAATCACTGTGGCCAAGAGAATCCAGTGCTCTGATTGGCCAGGTCTGAATCACACCCCACCCAGTGGGAGGAGCCAGGCCCCCAGAGTTCTATCAGGGTGCCGTGCCAGAGGGAGGGAAAATGGGTCTTGTGGGGGCGACAAAGCCAGATGGCCACTGAGATCCTACAGGATACACCCTCTGCTCATCACTTCCCCGCAGCTGTGATTCTGACATTGTCGAGAGGAGCACCCCTTTTCCTTCTGAACATTTGCCCAGATTTTACATTTAGTATTGGTTAGATGATAAGCTACCTGATAATTTTTTGAAGTGTGAATTCAAGAATTCCTTGAAACTGATCTGTGTTTCATTCATCACTTCAGCATGAACATCTACGTATGGATCCCGTCTGCAGACAATGCCTGATGCCTGATAATGCACGGCGATCTTGAGGACCTTCACTATTAGGCCAGTCTGCCTTCCCAAGAATGGACGCATGGTGGGATAGCCAGAACCCGATGCAAAATCACCCAGCCTGTGTTTGACAAGGCTTCTCAGTGAGCCACAGACCCCTCTGCCACCTTGTCGCAGCCCCTTCCGCAGGTGTATCACTGGGGACTCTGGTTGCAAGCAAGAGAAATATACCTTGTTAGCTTCAGCAAAAGGAAATATATTGGAAGGCTATTGAGAACTCACAGAATCTGTAGGGGGCTGGAGCCCCAGGCTTGGGGACTGAGGATGTCGCAGAGGTTAAATAGCGAAAGATACAACATTGGGTTCATGACCAGAATAATATGATAATGATCCTGACTCAGGGATGGATGGATCAGGCTCTTCAGTTCAATATTCCATTCTGGTAAAGGAACTTCTGTTTATCCTACCTTGAGCTAGGGAAGGTGAGACTCCTACATTCCAGGAAAGGAAACCAGAGTGCTGGCCTGCAGGGGAGCGAATGGGGGCAGCCAGAGCAAGGAACATTCCCTGCAAAGATGACACACCCTTCAGGTGGCTTAGATGGGGATACGCCCTCCTCAATCAAGAGCGTAGTGGTCAATTATTTTGCTATTAGAGTTGCCACCACTTTTTTTCTTTTAACTTTTTGGTTATTCTGGAAGCATTCACTTGGATTTTTCCCTGCTCTGGTTTTCTTTATGTTTCCATAATCTTTCGGCTCCTGGGTGGTCTGGTTTCCGACAGGCAGCAGCGTCAGCTGGTTCTCACAGAGTCCATGTGCTCATGGAGGAAATGTGGCCTGAGCCGATGTCACCCCACCCACAGAAAGGAAGCGACAGCTACACAAGGTGGAGAAATGTATGGGTTGTATCCGTAAGGATGATTTTGGTTACTAGGAACAGAAAACCCAATTCAAATAGCCATAAATAATAAAGGCAAATTATTGGCTCACTTTTTTTAAAAAGTCCTTCAGGAAAAGTTTGATCCAGCAGTTTAACAGTGCCAGCAAGGACCCAGTTTCTCTCACTCAACTTCTTTTTCAAGACTGGCTTCCCTATAGTCTCAAGACACATGCCAGCAGTTCCTAAGACCAAGATCACCTCATTCGTGCTGAGTAGGGTATCAGAGAAGCGTCTTTGTCCCAGAGCCCTCACAAATATCCTGAAGTTCACTCTGACGTGGCACATATGGGTCACATACCTGTAAACCAATCACTGAGCCAGGAGGTGGAAATGCACGTACTGATTTAGCCCCAGTCCTGCCTGGTTCCAGAAGCAGAGTCAGTCCTTGGAGCTGCCTGGCTCCCCAAACCAAAACCACGGCTCTCCAGGAGGGCAGGAGGCAGGGAGGCAAAAGATACTGGGAAAGCCACCCACACCGGCCCACTGCATTGGGCAGCCACATACATGGGAGTTAATGACTGATTGTCATAATTACAGCTCCCATCATGAACCACATGAAGCATTTCACATGCATGAGTTCTGTGACTTAATGAATCATTGCAGAACCCTGGGAGGTGGCCTTTTAATCCAATTTGGCAGAGAAGAAAGCAGGTTAAGTGAAGTAACTTGAAGTATCATGGCCATGATGAGCCAGAGGCAGGATACGAACCTAAAATCTGTCTGGTCCCCAAATCCATCTTCCTAACCTTCGCCCCATCCTGAATCTCAGTCATGTGCAAGGCACTGCTGGGGACGCCAAGAAGGGAAGCACGTTTGTTGAACAGGCCTTAGCCGAGCACCTACCGTGTATCGCGCCTTCTTGGAGACCCTGAGTACTCAACCCAATGGGAAACGCTGTTTATGGCAGTTGTTGGGCACTTGACACTTGACCTCCATTACTTCGTTGAATCCTTAAACACACAGTGGGGAAGACAGTCTTATCTTCTCTGGGTCCCTGAGTTCAGAGGGACAATAACGTCAAGTTACTCCAAGTCACCCTGCTGGCTGGGCAACTACTTGGTCTCACTTTCTGGGAGCTAAGTGGGCACTCGCGAAGGTCGGATCAACAAGTAGACAGCCACATCCGCCTAAATCCGCTGGGAAATCCAGCCTGGAGGAGCGCAGGCCCACGTGGATCAGGGTGTGCTGAGAAGGCATCCCGGAGAAGAATAAGTTTCCTGAGGCGTGGAGAACAAGGGTACAAGTTCAAGGTGCCCAGGCTGGCACTGGTGCCCACCCCTTCCTCCACGTGCTCGGGGCATTTGTCGGCAGTATCCCCACCTCTGGGAATTCCCATCCCAGAATCTCAAACAGGGAAACCTGCTTGACTCTCTCAGTAGTATTCAAACCCCAGGGTTAGCGTAAGAGAAATTTAACAACTACAATTTGCAGGACCCTTCTCAGTCCCAAGGCTCCATCCCAGCCTTGCAGTCACCCTGCAAGGCAGGAACAGTAGACATCATTTTACAAGCAAGGAAACAGAGTGTTGGAGACAGAGCTCAGAAGTCACGGGGCCGAGAATGAACCTCCAGGCCTGACAATCTCCTTGCTTGTCATGAGACATTGACATTCCCCAGGCTACCCACACGCCTACACCTTCACACATAGAAGAGGCTAGTGTCCTTCCCGAGTCCCCTTCCCCTAGGGGGACTCTGTTGTGGACTTTCTAGAACCCTCGGGTGACTCATTGTGGGCGCTCCCTCGGCAGGAGGCGGGGTTCCCCTGAGCGTCTCTAAATCTGCCACTCATTTCTCAAAGCCTTAATGGAGGAGATAAGGGCAGAGAGAAACCCATTGAGAAGAAGAACTGGATGGGGGGGGGGGGGTTCAATGATTTTTTTGTAGATTCCACTGTCGTTAACACCGTGTCCTACCAGTTTCAGGTGCATCATATAGCGATTCAGTACTTGCATATGTTACTTGGTGCCCATCATGACGAGTGTCCTCTTCATCCCCTTCCCCTAACTCCCGCATCCCCCCACGCTCCTCCCCTCCGGCAAGCCCCAGTTTGTTCTCCAGAGTTTAGAGTCTGTTTTTTGGTCTGTCTCTCTTTCTTGCCTTCGTTCATTTATTTCTTAAATTCCACATACAGCTGAGATCGTGTGATATTTGTCTTTCTCCGACTGACTTATTTCGCTGAGCACCGTACTCTCCAGCTCCGCTCACGTCTTTGCAAACGGCAAGATCGCATCCTGTTTAGGGCTGAATAATATTCCGTTGTGTATATACACCACATCTTCTTTATCTACTCATCAGTCAATGGACTCTTGGGCTGCTTCCATCCTTCGGCTATTGTAAATAATGATGCAGTGAACATAGGGGTACATGGATCCCTTGCAATTAGTGTTTTCATATTTTTTGGGTAAGTACCTGATAGTGTGATTCCTGGATTAGAGGATAGGTCTATTTTAATTCGTTAAGGAAAGTCCAGCTACACTGTTTTCCACAGCGGCCGCACCAGTTTGCATTCCCACCAACAGTGCACAAAGGTTCCTTTTTCTCCACATCCTTGCCAACACTTGTTGTTTCTTGAGTTTTTGATCTTAGCCGTTCTGCCAGGTGTGAGGTGATAGCTCATTGTGGTTTTGATTTGCATTTGCCTGCCGATGAGTGACGGTGAGCATCTTTTCATGTATCCAGGGGCCATCTGTAGGTCTTCTCTGGAGAAATGTCTGTTCACATCTTCTGCAAGAACTTTTGAAGACAGACCGACCTGAGTTTGAATCCAGGCTCGGCCACCCCCAGGCTGTGTGATCCCGGGCAAGTCACCTCCTGTCTCTGGGCCTCAGTTTTCTGAGTTGTTAAATGAGAGCCAGTAATCCCCACTCCACAGGTTGCTGGGTCAGAAACCTAGAAATTGTCCTTCAAGTGTTTCTCCCCCACCCCACCCCACCATCCGCTCAGGTACCAAGTTTATTCATTTTACCTTCGAAATATATTTCACATTCATGCACCTCTCTCTGTCTCCTATGTCACCTTTCTCGTTCAAGCCACCATGATGTCCTGCCTGGACAACTGGTATAACTAGAGAGATCATTACAGAATCATGCCTTCAATGAGGCCAGCCCCAGTTCCAACTCTCCAATGGCTTCCTGTTGCTCGCAAAGAAACTCCGAGATCCCAACTGTCACCTGCACGGGGAGGCCCATGTGGGCAGGGCCCACCCTCCCCCCACTGACCCAACACTCACCCTCTCCCTGGGGCTATCGGCACCCAACCTCACAGCTACACCGCACCCTCTGCCTGGAACATTCTTCCCCATTCGAAGCCAGTTAAGTTCTGCTTATGCATCAAATCCCTAGTCAAAGATCACTTCCTCAGGGAAGCCTTCCTTGATTTTTCAGACCAGATCAGACTCTCCCATTTATCGATCACACCCTGTACTTCTCCTTGGTAGCCCCAAGCACAATCACAATTACATAAGTATTGGCTGAACTAGTCCTTGAATGTCTGTCTCCTTCATCATAGGCACATTGTTTTTGTCTCTTCCTCAGGAGAACATCCCTCCCTCCCATACCTAATGATCCCAGAGGTGGGTGCAGATGCAGACTGGATAGATGGGTGTTGATAGAAGAGGGGGAGTATGGGGACGTGGGCTGGGGCAGGCGTCTTCAGTACCCCCACGGAGAATGCCCAGACGAGAACGAAGCCCCAAAGAAAGCGGAACCAGGAGACAGAGAGCAAGCCACTGGTCCTGAGAATGGTCTTTTGCCCTGGAGCCAGCAGCGTCTGAAAGTCCTCCCTATGACGGGATGCCCCCACCCCACCCCTGTGCTGTGGTGTGTTTGGCTTAAGCTGGTTTCGCGGCACCGACAACGGAGGAGAGCAGGCTGCTACGACTTTTCTAAACCAAGGTCCGTGGGGATGAGGCCCGGGAGCTGCTCTCCCTCCGTGTCTGGCTCAGAGCCTGCTCGCTTACTGTTCGTTACGCGGAGGATGAAGGGGCGAGTGGACAGCCACACACGGGATCGGAAGTGAGTCGAGACCCGTGGCACACCACACGTGAGACTTGCCATTGCACAGACACCGCCCCTTGACCGACGCTCCAGCCTCCCTAATGTCCTGACTCCAGGACCCCCCGGCCCCGGAGGGGAGACCGGCCCGGCCCGCCCAGCTCCAGCCCCGCCGCTGCGACTACAGGCTCCTCCAGCTCCCGCCTTCCCTGCTCACTCTCAGAACCTAAGGTCTCTGGTTTCCCTCCTTCGCTTCCCGGAATATTCCAGGGCTGACCCATCACCCCAGGTGCACGCCCCGGTAGCCAAGGTGACTGTTTACCCTCTGCCCTTAGAAGCCATCTCCGGCTTGTGGCAGCGGGCGTCCCACACAGCTGCCCTCTGCCCACAGCCCAGCCAGACCAGCAAAGGTGCTTCCTGCAAAGGGCTGGCATGGCCGGGCTGAGGCCCCCACCCCTCCGCATGCACCGCCATGCTCCCTGCCCAGGCCGGCCCCCCACAGCCCCGGTCTGTCTGGGATCTGGGGGGGCGGGAGTCAGGCCTCTCCTCTTCCCACTCCTCCCGCCACACCGCCCATGGCTTCGGCCAACACTGGTTATATGGTAGCAGTGAGCCCCCCAGGCTGTGGAGTCGCAGAGACGGGACTCCAACACCCCCCTCCTCCTTTTGCAGCTCTGGGACCTCAAGCAAAGCCCTTCATCCTTCTGAGCCTCTGTTTCTCCAAATGAAGCACGAAGATAATAACCGTCCCCACCCCTGTGGGCGCTAGCGACCGTGACGTTAGAATGGTGCCTGGCATGGGATTAAACACTGACTGACTCGAGGTGTTCAGGCCGGGGGCTCAGCCCTTTCCCGAGGGGACATTGGCTAGAGGAGCCCTGCCTCACCTAGCAGGGAGCCCTGCCTTTAGGGGTCACCTGCCTTCAGTCACCTGGGTGGAAGGGAGCCCGGGGCGTTGAGCTGCCTCGTGCAGTCTGCACCCTTCGTTAATTTGGTGTTTATTTGGGGAGGCTCTGGGAGGTCTGATGGTGGCTTTAGGGTCCGAAGGGTTCCCAGGGTCCTTGGACACTGCCGACATCCGCCTGTGTGACTGGGCCTGTCCTTGACCTCCGCAGGGCACTTTGGAGCTACCCCCCTCCCCCCTCACCACGTCACCACCCTAGAAACGGCCATGGCGTCAGCACGGGCACCCACGCAACTCCCCAGAGTTTTGCTGTTTCCTAAGAAATAGGTTCCCCCAACCTATGAGCACTGGCTTTGGAGTCACCGATGGAGGGCGTTCTACCAGCTGTGTGGCCTCGGAGGAGTCACCTCGCCTCTCTGAGCGTCACAGGAGAGGGAAAACATTACCTAAGCCCCTGGACACCTTGAAGATTAAACACGGAAACCGAAGGCGGCGCTGGACACGGCAGCAGGCGCTAATAAATGATGAGCAGACACGGGAAGGAAATGACACATTTGCATCCTCCACCCCCAGCTCCCCACTTGCTTTCAAAGGAGGGTGCAGCCCGGAAGCCCAGAGAGGCCGGGGGAGAAGGAAGGGAAGACTGAGCCAGGCGCCAGGCCCCACTCGGGCCCTGCCAGAAGGAGTGGGCGCAAGACTGAGCGCTGCAGCCCCAAGGCCTGTCCCCGTCTCTCCCCACTCCGAGCTTCGCGTGGGGATCCCCCAGCCCACGCATCCACACTCCGTGTTCCGTGGCCGCTCGGCCCAGCGGTGCTCACACCTGCGGTGCCGTCTGCCTCGGGAGCATCGGCCCAGGGAAGGGGCCCCACACAGACCTGGGAGCAGGCTCAGGCCTCTGGGGCAGGGCGTGCCAGCGTCTGGAGGGGGGCTGTGAGGGGGTGCCGCCCTCCGCCTGGGGCAGGGGGGCAGGTGGGGTGGGCTGGAGACGACCAGAGCAGGGATCAGGGTCAAGGTCAGGGCCTCACTGGCGTCAGTCTCAGGTCAGGTAGGAACTGAGTGGATCCCTGCCCTCCGGACCCTCATAGTCTAGCAGAAAGAACAGATGTTAAACAAAGAATTAAAAGTGGGATCTGTGATACAAATGCCTATGAGGACAGAGCCTGACTTCCCCTGGGGGTCCACCGGCTGATGCCCCCACCCGAGCTGGCACTACCTCCCCTCCCTCCCCTGGTCCCGTCGGCCTCCATGCTCCCAAGGGCCAGGAAAAGCAAGAGTGATGGTGGAAAGGAGGCCACGCTTCCTCCCCCTGGAGAAAAACCTTCACAAACTAAGCGTCGGGGAAGCGGTGATATGATGCCCACCACATATAAATAGGCCCGTCCACCCCAGAGTCGCCCTGGAAACCTGCGGTCAGTTTGGACTTTGCTGAAGGCTGAGCTCCCTGCCACCAGGAGCCCAAAACGGCTGAACAAACTTCAAGCTTCGCATGGGGCCGGCCCTCGGTGAGTTCAAGGCCGGAGCATTTCTCCAAAGTCAAAACCGCAACAGGAAGGCACAAAAACGGTCTTCTGAGGAGGCTCTGGTCAGCTTCCCGAAGGCCATGATGGATCAGGAAGGAGGGAAGCCAGGAATGCCCCCCTCATGCCAAGGTCTCTACCCTGCCCTGGGACCACTGTGCGCGATATGAGAATTGGGGATCTGGGTGCAGCATTGTCCTGCGTCCCCACTTCCCGGAGAAGCAAAGCATTTAGTCCCCGATGGGGAGAACGCAGGAAGAAAGTGCGTGGTTGAGCTGTGCTGTGTGTCCCGAATTGGTCTTGACGGTTCCTGATGACGGTTCCCAGTCATCTGCTCCCATTTCCCATGGAAACCGACTAGCTGGGAAACAGGATCATGCTGTTGGTTCTGCAGATGGCGGGGCCCGGGGGAAGGGAGTTCGGAGCCCACACTCTCGGTTCTGGCACTGCCATTTGGCGGGTCTCCCCCTTCCTGTGCCTGGGGACAGTGGCCTAAATCAAGTACAGGGGTCCTCGGACTGACTCTCTGCCCTGACAAGAGGGAGGGATGTGGGCTCCAGAATGAGGGCACGGGTGGCCTTGGGGAGGGGCTGAGAAAGAGAAAGGGGCCCTGTGGGGACAGATGGGGTGTTGGAAATAGCCTGCCAGCTCCCCAGTGCCACCACCACTGCTATCCATCGGCCCACTTCCCACCTCCGTCCTTTGCACCCCAGGCTGGAATCTTCACTCCATCTTTTATTGGCCATATGACCTTGACAAGTCCCTTGGCCTTTCTGAGCCTCAGCTGCACCATCGGTAGAATGAAGCTGATGATCCCTCTTAGAGCCCAGGCGAGGCTCCCAAGAAATCACGCGCCTGCTCTGCACCCCTCAGCACCTGGCGCACAGGAGGAGTATTAGAAAAGAATCGTCCCTGGGGCGCCTGGGTGGCTCAGTGGGTTAAGCCTCTGCCTTCAGCTCAGGTCGTGATCTCGGGGTCCTGGGATCGAGCCCCGCATCGGGCCCTCTGCTCAGCGGGGATCCTGCTTCCCCCTCTCCCTCTGCCTACCTCTCTGCCTGCTTGTGATCCCTCTCTCTGTCAAATAAATAAAATCTAAAAAAAAGAAAAGAAAAGAAAAGAAAAGAATCGTCCTCTTTCCCTGATAGACTTGAACTGTGCCCTTGATCCTGGTCCCAACATTTAACCCGGGGGCTAAACTTCCTCCACGAGAAGGACTGGACTTACTCAGTTCAATAGTACAGCCATCACCATCACCCCCACTCCTGATGTCAAACCCCGCACATCCTCACTCATCCCAGAGTGAGGTCCTGTCCAGGGCACAGCACACCACCGTTTGTGTTAACTACAATTTGCTGCACACCTACCACGTGCCGGGCCCTGCACACTTGTTCACTACCCCGTCATTCACATACCCCAACAACTCTCCCAGCTGAGAACACCAATTTACAGATGGGAAAACTAAGGCTCAGAGATGTGACCTCGCCAACCACTGCTCAGGGACCACATGGAGCCCCACGGTCTGCCTGCAAAGGCCAGGCATTAGCCACCAGACCACCCTGAGGCCGAGGGGAGCCTCCACTCTCTCACTACTTCAGCACAGGCTGCTGGGGAGACCCCAGAAGAAAGAGCAGAGGCCCAAGGGGCTCCCCTAGTCAGCCAGCTCTTGACGATTTCACTAAAAGCCAATTTCACCTACATTAAAGGCGCCTCCTCCTTTTTTGCAAAATAAGGGTTTCAAGGTAGATCCCAAGGGTGCTCCAAATTCTGGAGGAGCCCAGAGTGGGCCTGTGACCCTAGGAGCACATTTGCCAAGCCCAAATGGGCACCCGAGGCCTACCAAGGATGAGGGTCCCTGGATATGTGAACGTGGGGCCATTTGGGGCGCTCAAAGTCCCAAGACCACTATTGGCAAATCCCACGATGCCTCGGTTGTCTCTGGGAAAGGGAGGTTGTGCCTCCAGACCATGACTCAGTCCATACATCTGTAGACCAGCCATGGTGATCAGGGCTCTGTGGGCCTGTGTAGCCCCCTGGACACCATGACTGGGGCTGGTAGCAGGTCAGGGAAGGCTTCTTGGAGGAGGGAGGGTTGAGCAGGCCCCACAGACAGAGACAATTCGGGCAGGCAGAGAGAAGGATGTGTCTTTTCCAAGGAAGCATCTTGGCACAACAGAGAAGGTTGGTCTTCATGGTCAAACCAAACTGGGTTTGAATCCTTAGGTGGACAGATGGATGGATGGACAAATGGATGAATAGTTGAATGTATGGATATCTGGACATATGAGTGGATAGATGGATGGATGGATGGATGGATGGATGGTTGGATGTGTGGATGGATGGATGTATAGATGGATGGATGGTTGAATGTGTGGATGGGTGGGTGGATGGATGGATGGATGGATAGACAGATGAATGGATGATTGGATGGTTGAATGTGTGGATGGGTGGATGGATGGATGAATGGATAGGTAGATGAATGGTTGGATGGATGGATGGTTGGATGGTTGAATGTGTGGATGGATGGATAGATGGATGGTTGGATGGATGGATGGACGGATGGATGGATGGATGGTTGGTTGGATGGATGGATGGATGGATGGATGGACGGATGGATGGATGGTTGAATGTGTGGATGGGTGGATGGATGATGGATGGATGGATGGACGGATGGATGGATGGATGGTCGGTTGGATGGTTGGATGGATGGATGGATGGATGGTTGGATGGTTGAATGGGTGGATGGATGATGGATGGATGGATGATTGGATGGTTGAATGTGTGGATGGGTGGATGGTTGGATGAATGAATAGGTAGATGGTTGGGTGGGTGGATGGGTAGATGGACAGACAGAGGATGGTGGATGGATAGACAGATGTATATACAGATGGATGGATGAATAAATGTACAAAAAAATAAAAGGAGGAAGGGAGCCCAATCAGTTCATCCCAAGGCTGCTGTCTCTCCTGCTGTCCCATCTGCCCGCCCCACTCTAGTCAGGGCACACAGGGTGATGGCGTGGTAACAAGCAACTCAAAAACCTCAGGGGCTTCAAACAGCAAAGGTTGCATTCTTGCTCACACCACACGCTTGTGGGCTGGCAGGGACCCTACTTCACATTGTCCTCACTCAGGACCCAAGTCAACACCATCTGGCCAGTTGCTGGTGGCTGTCACATTTCGTTGGCCAAAGCCAGTCACGTGGCCACCGCTAGCTTCAGGGGAGTGGGCAGTGCGTCCCCACCACGGATCCCGCAAGAGAAGAACCTGGATGTTTGTAAGCAGCCCCCATGCTGCTCACAGGCCCTGCTTCTCTCCGGGGGAGTGTCCCAGAGCCAGTGCGATGGGGACTGAGTGTGGAAGGGAAACCAAGGAAAGGCCCTGGCCCATCTCAATCCAGGGACGCCGGAGGCCTGAGGGGACATGTTCACTACTCAGCTCCCCGGCCCTGTGCACACTTCAGGTTCACCATGAGCCCAAGTACCCCGGGGAGGCTGGAGCATAAATCCAGCCTGGTTCTGCCTCAGACACACCCTTGCTCCATTTGTGCCCTCCTGGGCCTAAGAACAGGCCACAGGGCAGCCTGGAGGAGAAGTATGGGGCGTGCAAGCTGAAATGTTCTCTGGAGATCAAGTCCAACTCTCGCATTCATAGACAGAAACTGAGGCTCAGAGAGAGTGAGTGGATTCCCAGGGCCTAGCTTGTAAAGGGCAAAGCTGGGTCTCCAGAAACTCTGTCCAGCGTCCGTCCCCTCCACCCTCAAGCTGCAGGCAGGTGTCTTTGTGGTGGGCCAGGAGAGGCCGGAGTAAAATGCCCGCCTTTCCCTGGGCCAAACCATCCCCGCTAAGCTTGCCGTGCTAATATGGGCCCCCCGGGCAGCTTGGGGCCCTCCGGGTCTCTCTCACACACCCAGGGCCCCTCCCCATCTGCCGGGGAAACCCTGGATTTGAAGGCAGGAAGTCCTGTGTTCCAGGCCCTGCCCTACCACGTCCAGTGGAGTGCCCTTGGGCAAGTCACTGAACCTCACTGAACTTCAGTTTCCTAATTGGTGAAATGGGGATGACAGTTGTCCTGCCTCGTTCAGGGGCAGGGGAACGAGGGATGGGAATATCTGCTCCTCTGTGACTTGTCATGCAGACATGCACAAGCAGAGGCTCTCGGCGCCTTCTCCCCACGCAGCCCCATCAACCCCAGGCCGCTGAGGCTCAAACTAACCTTGCACGGAGTCGTGTTCAGGCACTATTTTGATGAACTAAATTGATGTGTTCTCGATTCATTTCAGCAGGCACCTGCAGACTCCCGGGCCGGTGCTGGGGGGGCGTGGTGACAGGATGACAAAAACCCCTCAGTCCTAGGAGGAGCCCCAACGTGGCCATACAGAGGCAGGAGACCTCGAGGTCCCAGGCCACGCGTGATGCTAGATGCCTGTCCGTGTGTCCCTTCTTCGCTGATGGTCAGCCCATTCTCCCCACTGAGCTGCGAGCTCTATGGACACAGAGACCCACCAAATCCCCGGTGGCTGGCCTAGGTCCTGGCTCATGGCTGACCAGCACTGGATACTTACTGACCAGATGAAGGATCTCGTGGGCAGTCCCTTCTCTCTGAGCCTCGGCTTCTTTATGTGGGGGATGGCGTGGCTGGGAAAATAACCCGAGATCACAAAAGAGCTTAGATAACCTAGTTTGCCAAGTCCCTGGAACATCACGGGCCTTCAGTGGGTGTGGCTGGAGCCACCGCCCCATCATTATTAGGAAGACCACAATATTGCAGAGATGACGGAGGTCCCCCAGGAGCCCCGCCCGCAGTCGGCTCCGAGGTACCAGGCCCACTACTGTCCACTGCCGCGCCCGTGCCTCCATTCCAGCCTCCCGGATGCACCCCCTCCCCCGTCCCCATATACTCAATGAAGAGATGGAGACCCCGGGAGAGGAGAGAACTACGTCGCCCAGAACCTAAGAGGCTTGACCATGGACAGAGCATTGCCTGCGTGTCTCGGGCTTTCCCACCAAGGCGCCAGGAGTGACACGTCCCCTGCCTTCTGATATCATAAGAGGGAATGGGGCTTGCCCGAGCTCCAGGGCCAGTGGGCTGTGAAGCAGCACCTCCCACCCCCGCCCCGGGGCCTCAGCCTCAGCCTCGGTGCCCACGCCGCCCCCGGGGTGGGGGGGGGGAAGCGGCGGAGACTGGGATCTGAGCAGCGCCCCAGCCACCCTCTGCTGCTCCCGGAAGTGCCCTGCATCTGCACCTTGATCTCCACACCCACGATGCCAGGAAACCCCAGCAGGGGCGGCCAAACTGTGGGATATTTATAGCGGGCATGCAGAAAAACTGCCACCCCCATCTGTTTACCCAACAGTGCTCTCCGCGCTGGGCGCTTCCAGCCCCGCCAGCCACAGACAGACCCTCACCGCCGCCTCGTCTATTTTTTCCTCCCCACTTAATTTTGCATCATCCCAGTTTCCAAAATAAACTTCCCCAAACCAGCCAGGCTCGCTCTGGCCCACAGTCCCTAATGGAGAGCCCCTCTTCGGCCCCAGCCCCCATCAGCCCATACGGCAAAGCCACCAAACCCGACCCGGCCCCTCGGCTGCCCTTGGCCTTGATTTAGAAGCAGCTGCTCCGGCCCTGGCGGGTTTCTGACACTCCAGGGCCGGGGTGTCTGCATCTGTGGGGATGCCGGCTGGGCATCTGTGTGCATGGTTCCTGGCCGGAGGCCGAGGGTGCTGTACCCCCAGTAGGCACACACATACACGCAAGCACACACACGTGCAATACATACACTCATGCACACAGGTTTACAAATATATACATACATGTACATGTGTACACACACACGCACATACACACGTGCATGCCTGTACACATGTGCAGATACTGGAAGCGCCCAGCGTGGTATGTACATGTGTGTGCATGCATGCATGTGTGTGCACATACGTGTGCATTTGTACATAGGTGCACGTGCACATGTAACTGTGGGTGCATGCACTAACACGTGCGTGTGTGCACATATGTGCACAGGTATACACACCCACACGTGTGCACGCACACATGTGCATGCATATGTGTGCTTTATGCACGTGTGTGCACACGCGCATGCGTGCAGTGTCCCATGAGCTGCCCTGGCCCCTGCTGCCTCTCCCAATTCTGTCGTGAGACCCACCCCCTGCTCTGTCTTGGCCTGCCCCTCCTCTGAACCTTAATCCGCCCCCTCCCCCGCATCATGCTGTCTCACCTCCAGGCCCACGCGCGTGCTATTCCCTTGGTCTGGACTACCTCTTCTCTTGCATTTGCTGGGCTAACCTCACTAACCCCATGGACCTGCTCGCAGGTATCACCTTCCCCGGAAGGCTGCCCTGAGCAGTGCAGGGAGCGGGGACTCTGGGCCGCCCTTTATCTCCACCTCAGAGGCCAAAGGAAGCTTAGGAGCCACTCCCAGGGTGGAATGGAGCCCCCCAACTCTCCATGGACTCCTTGGCCCACCCTGGGCCCCCCCACATGGGAAACCAGCTGTCTTCTGCCCCAGGATCGGAGGGAGTCATTCAGTCCATCTTCCTGCGGCAGAAACCAGGGACCACCCCACCACTCCACAATTACAATTCCAGCTTCGTGTGTGCTCTCTTAAGTTATGGGTTTTTCAAGCTAACAATTCAAAAGACCATTTAGTTCTTCTGAATTGTTTTTTTCTTTTGCAAGGAGTAAGGATAGAAAATAAATCAATATTTGTTGGATTATCTACTCCCATGTAAAAGAAAGACAGCCATAGGCCCATTCTTTGGATAAAGAAACCGAGGCTTAAAGAATTGCACCTCATTTCTTCATCCAGCACTCTGTGCCAGATGCACAGCAGCACCAGGAACACAGCAGTGAAAAAAGCATGATCCCTACCGTCTTGAAGATCAGAAACCACTGGAAGAGACACACCACATAGATAATTTTACAAATAACTATGTAATAAGCATTTTTGATTAGGTCGATAGTGCTTCAAAGGAAAAGTCCGGACAGCTGATAGAGACTATGTAACCAGGAGCCCAGAGAAGTCTTCTTGGACATGACATGGAAGCTAAGACCAGTCAGGCAAGGACTGGTTGAGGGTCATTTCCATCAGGGGAAGCAGCATGTGCAAAGCCCAGAGGGGAGGGGAAGGGGAGAGGGAGGGACAGAAGAGATGATCTGCCAAAAGCCATGTAGCCAGTGAGGGACAGAGCTGGGTCAGAGCTCAAGGCCAGTTGACCCCAGGGCCTTTGCTTGTGCCTCTCCAACATGAGGGCAGGTTGTTGTTGACAGAAAATAGCACTGGGAGCTGCCAGTATTATTGTCTCCTCATCCTCCTTGGATTTCAGCTCTAAGTATGACAAACGAATTAACATTACTAGTTCTAACTCGGAATATTTAAGAAAACTAAGTCCTCTATTAAAACAGCCTAACAATCCACTTTTTTAAAGGTTCTACACAAGTCGAGAAGACAAACATTCAAGAGCAATCTGGTGCCATATGCAGTAATCCTTAGCTGTCGATCACACCCCTTGTTTCCGTGAGTTTAACAGCATGCCTCTTCTAAGTTCCCTTGACTATTTCCTCACAAGTCAGGCTTCTTCTCTGAGACTGCAGGACTACAGGTGTCTGGGGCCTTGTAGGTAATGCGAATTACCTTGGAGGAAAAGTCAAGTTCACGCCGCCCAGCCCCACTATAGGTGTTAGGGACAACCTGATGGGGCCTTCCCACCCTGAAGAGCTCATTTCTTAGGTTGAGTCCTGGCAGCAGCTTGAACACAGGCTCAGACTCAAATTCTTGGCATGAGGCGTAGCCCTAAGGAAGCTTCCATGTTCCCCAGACACGACTCTGCTTGCCAAAAGAAAGCGGGTCACTTCTAGCTCAGGCCATCTTCAAGATTCAAGCAGAATGGTCAGCCATGACAAGCATTTTTCACCACAGTTCCCCGTTTCTGGAAGGAAGGAGCGAGCCCCCAGCCGAGTCAGTGGGTGGGATCAGGAGCGGACAAGAGGAGGAAGGTGAAGAGGAACCAGCCAACAGGATTCAATCCAGACAGGAAGGGCGCGAAGGATGGGCAAGGACAGGAGCCCTGTCGGGGACCAGCCACAACTTGAGGCTGGTCCGTAGACAAGACCCCAGACCTGTGAGCGAGGGTGCACGGGGGGGCTCCCAGGACAAATGCCCTGTGCCCTGGTCTGCGAGGACCCCCATCCTTCAGGGGAGGTATGCACAGTGTCTCCTGGGGCTGGGGACAGAGCGAGGTTCAAACCTCTCCAGTGTGAAATGATTGCCACGTCAAGGACAGGATCCAGAACCTAGAACCACAAGATGTTTCCGTTTGTTTTTCTCCCCATGCTAGAAGAGACTTGAGAGGGGGGAGGTTAAGAAATGTCAAGGTTTGGGACGCCTGGGTGGCTCAGTTAAGTGTCTGCCTTCGGCTCAGGTCATGATCCCAGAGTCCCGAGATCAAGTCCCACATTGGGGGGGCCGGGAGTCCCTGCTCAGCGGGGAGCCTGCTCCTCCCTCTGCCTGCCGCTCCCCCGGCTTGTGCTCACTCACGCTCTCTCTCTCTCTCTCTCTCTCTCTCTCTGGCAAATAAATAAACCCTTTAAAAAAAAAAAAAGGAAATGTCAAGGTTCCAGAAGAGAAAATGGGCTTCACCAAAAACAGGAACGACTGCAGTCAGACGGGAGGTAAGAGTGAGTATCTGACCTTCCAAGGGACAGCATCGTGGAATGAACTCCCGAAGGCTGTTCTTCATCCCCCTGAGACCGGAATGTAGAAAGACCTGCGCAGGCTGGTGAGGCCCAATCAGAGAGGCCAGCTTTCCTGACTCTCACGGCCTTTCCTTCTAGTAAAAGATTCCACCGTGGCTCTACTTGCAGTGTACGCGGTTGGCGAAGTAACAGAAGGCCATCATAAATTCAGAACGCTTTCCAATGGCTTTGCATTTCACGGGTCACAAATCATCTACAAGTATTGAAAAGGCAAACGTTTAACCCGGGGCCATCGATGAAGCCTTCTGGATCCCCTCCAAAAAAACCAACCAACCAACCAAGTCGAGCTGAATCAATTCAGACTTTAAAGACAAGAGATAAGGGGAAAGAGGAGCACAGCAGCCGACAGAGCATGCAGCCTGAGGAAGAGCTCGGCCCACCTGATGTCCGCAACCATCAAGGGCATACAAAAGCCACAGGTGGGGGATAGAGGGGCGTGCTCTAGATTTAAACAAATTAAGAGACACAAACACCCAAACATCAGATGGATCTTGTCTGAGTCCTGATCAGACAAACCATCCAGAAACTTAATTCTGAGGTTTCAAATTGCAATTCCAAGACATCTTTGAAACTGTCGTGAGCATCTGATCAGAATGTAAACGGTAATTTCAGTAATGACATCATCATACGCATGGTGGTTATATAAGACAATGTCCATGAGTTTCGGGCAGTGACGTACTAACACATGTTTAACCCCCGATTCTGGGGTGGAGAGTCGCAGGGGAACCCTGTTCTGTAGTGTTGGCTGATTTCCGTGGTGTAAATATTCCCAAGTGGCAGATTTCCAGCTACCGACGCACCATCCGCATCGCTGGATGCGGAATTGAGAAGAGGTGCTCAGCATCAGCTCTAAGCGGCTAGAACCAGCTGGTTCCACCGCCCCCGGGTTTTAGAGACCAACTCTGATGTATTCAGATGAAACGACAAGATATCTGGAATGTTCTGAAATAATTCAGTGAAGAAAAAGAGAAACAGGGGTGCCTGGGCGGCTCAGCCCATTAAGCATCTGCCTTTGGCTCAGGTCATGATCTCAGGGTCGTGGGATGGAGTCCCCTGTCAGGGTCCCTGCTCAGGAAGGGGTCTGCTTCTCCCTCTTCCTCTGCTCCTCCCCGCCACTCATACTCATGCACTCTCTCTCAAAAAAATTAATTAATTAGTTAATTTTATCTTCAAAAAAAAAGGAAAGAAAAGAAAAAGAGAAACAAAAGAAGAGTAGATGAAGCAAATGGGACCAAATTTTGGTCATTGCTCAATCTGGGTGACTCTCAATCTGGGTGACTCAGCATGGAGTTTTACTATACTATTACTGTCTACCATTGTATGTATTTGAACATTGTCTTCTCTTTTTCTAAGTATATTTATTTATTTGAGAGAAAGAGAGAGAGAGAGAGAGCACGAGAGGGGCAGAGAGAAGGAGAGAGACAAGCCCAAACAGACTCCCTGCTGAGCATGGAGGCTGATGTGGGGCTCGATCCCACAACCCTGAGACCATGACCTGAGCTGAAACCAGGAATCAGATCCTTAACCAACTGAGCCACCCAGGCACCTCTAAACATTTTCATAATGTTCATTTCAACATGTTAAGCTACAGTCATCTTATATGTAAGCAGGGAAGTTTTATTTCAAGAATTCTAGGCCTGGGGCGCCTGCGTGGCTCAGTGGGTTAAAGCCTCTGCCTTAGGCTCAGGTCCTGATCTCCGAGTCCTAGGATGGAGCCCTGCATTGGGCTCTCTGCTCAGCAGGGAGCCTGCTTCCCCCTCTCTCTCTGCCTGCTTCTCTGTCTCTGTCAAATAAATAAATAAAATATTTTTTAAAAAATTCTAGGCATGCACACTGATTCTGGGACCCCTACCCTAACTCCACAGCCCCGGGGGTCTGAAGGTAAAGGATGGGAACCATAGGCATTGGCATCATATGCCTAAATCCTTCCATCAGTCCATCAACATGTCATAACTAGGGTCTCTCCAGGGACCCACAGCTAGGCTGAGGTACAAGAGAGCCCAAATAGAGGAAATTGACAGAGGTCCTATCTGGGAGTCCCCGCTGTACCATCTGCTAACTCTTGGACCTTGGCATCTGATCCCCACTCTCTGAGCCTCTATGTCATCGTTGGCCAAATAATGTAAATAATGTATGGTGGGGATTCAATGCACTATGCAGGCACAGCTCCCAACCCACGGTAGGGTGCTCAGAAACCGCCGACTCTGTGTTAGGGGATTGTAGGGACACGAGTGACCCATTCAAGGTGCTCAGAGGTCATTACCCTTCTTCCCCAGCGAATGTGGGTACCCTGTTCCCAGATCTCCCCGTTTTTTTAAGAAAAGCTGGGGATCCCAATCTGTGAACTTTCCCAATCTTGAAATGTTGTCCCCAAATTATAAATATTTTAAAAATACCAGGTGGACCAAGCAAACCAATGCAGACCACTGGAGTGTGACTTCCGGCTTAAACCACAGAGCAAGATGAAGAGCCTTACTCAACATTCAGTGACGCTGAGCCCCATGCTTAGAAGTCTTTACACAGATCATCCCGTGGAGTCGTCAGGGTATCTCTTATGAGTCCCACTGCGCAGATGAAGCAACTGAGGCTCAGCTTGAGGAAGAGATCCGGCAGAGCTGGAAACAAAGACAGGCTTCCCGAGGACCTGACGTTCCCCTTTACCACCTCTCCAAATTCCTAGGAGGGAATTCAAGAGCAAACGACAGGCCCAGAGAAGGGCTGGGAGCTGCCCGGGGCCACACAAACGTGCGTGGCTGGCCGATCGGGTTTCCCTCCCCTTCTGTGCAGATCCATCCAGCCAAGCCCGAGATGGGGCAGGCCACGGAGACGGGAGAGGAACGCACTGCTTTTCATCTCCCTGAACAATGCATGTATAGGCTTAAGAAGGTTCTAGATCCCATGCCTAGGTCCTCAGTTTCTCTACCTGAAAATCTGGGAAGTTGGACTGGAATTCCCTGACCCCCATTGGCCAGACACTCTGTTACTGGGTTCTCCTAAGATTGGGCTGGAGAGCAGCCAGTCACATTGTTTTGGACCCATTCACCGAGAACTGGCGATAATTTAGACACGCTGTATGTGATTCTTTCTGATTAAAAACTTGGCCAGGTTTCCCTTCTTTGGTGAACTTTCTAGTAAGGAAGGATAACTCACTCTAAAAAATGGGACACGTGGAGAATTAAAGACTTGTTTTCTTCAACCAAAGAAAAGAAAACAACTAGGAGGTATTCAGATTCCAATTTGTGTGCGGCACTCAATGCACTGGGCATGGAGAGGAGATACAGAGCAGGGGCCCCGTCTCAGCCCTTGAGAACTGATAGCAACTTCCAGGAGGAACATAGAGAAACTCTGTGACCTTCCCCTTCTGGACCCAGACATCAATCCTTACCTGTGGAAGAACAGGGTAGCAGGAAATTCAGCACCCAGACCACCTGTGTCCACATCCCGGCTGTGCCACTTCCTTCCTGTATGGCTGTAGGCAACCCATTGGATCCCTCCATGCCTCAGTTTCTCCGTATGTAACATGAGAGCGCCTGTGTCCTAGGATTGTTGGTACATCTTGAAGCACCTTAGGGCAGCCCCCGCCCCCCGCCCGCCACCCCCATCTCACCACCTATAAATGGGAATAAGTTTGTACTTCCAAGGCTGCGGCCAGAATTAAATGAGTTAATACAAGCAAAGCCGCCAGTTCCGTGGCCGGCGCATCAGAAGCACTAGATACACGTTTGCTCTTATATCATGTGGGATTATGTAAGCAAGCTATTGACGAATGAACTTTCTCATTAGTCTGTATGTAAATCTTCGCATTTGGACTGTTCTTGAAAGTTAGAAGAGCATTTCCTCAAAGACACTTTCGCATTAAGACTTTCCACTGACTCAGACCAGAGGACTCCTCCTCTCCCTTATCGCAATCAGGGCGGGCCTTCCTGGCCCGGGGCCTCGGTTCCCTCCCTCTCCGGCCCTGCTCCTCCCAGCTCCCCAGGACTGTCGCTGCGTGTGTCTCCCGGCAGCCCCAGGAGAAGGTGAGTCAGGTAACGTAGTCCCCCCATGCCTCCCCCCGACAGATACAGACACGGGAGGCCCCGCAGCTCCCTCCAAGGTCAGCAGCACGTGCTGTGGGACAGAGGTTCGAGCCCAAACACCGGAGTCCAGCCACACGACCCGGCTCTGGAGTCCCGGGCCCCCCCGTTTCCTCGGGCAGGCCACTGATTTCTCTAACCTTCATGTCCTCACCTGTAAAATGGGAACATAACAGTACCTACTTCCTGGATTTGCCGAGACAACTGAACTAGTGACACCACTAGTCTGAACAACACCTGGCATGTGAGGACCTAATCTCTCAGCAGAACGAGGCATCCAAGTTTGCTGGGCACCGTCCTGCTTTACACCTGACAACCAGCAAATGTGCGAGTCCGAGTCCTGAACGCTCTCAAGAATGTCCTGGCCTGGGGGACGCCTGGATGGGGCAGAAGGTTAAGCATCTGACTTTTGGTTTCAGCGCAGGTGCCGATCTTAGGGTCGTGAGATGGAGCTCCGTGTGTATGTGCTTCAGATTCTCTCTCCCTCCCCCCTGCCCCTCCTGCTTGTGCTCTCTCTCTCTCTCTCTCTCAAAAATAAATAAACTCTCAAAAAAAATTCTTGGTTTGGAAGGAACATCTATGGCTACCCTAAAATAATTTGTTCCTCCTTATATCACAGTAATTATTCTGATTCTTATTTCCCACCATACCACACTGAGACTTCCAGGAAGCAAATACGTTGGCTCAAAATGGTTCAGGAATTCAGTTCCGCCCTTAGGTGAGAGTGATCCCTTCCCTGGGGACGCTGAACTCTGTTCCCCAGCCAAGCCCTCATCACAGGGAGAGAGACCACAAGGCCAGAAGGATGTGTCCACGTGGAGCCCGTGCCCCGCCCCCTTCTCTGGACCACACTCGAGCGCCCCAGCCCCCGGGCATTCTTTGCCCAGACAGCCGTAAGCCCACATGGATGGGTCTCTTCTGCGGACGCATCCCGCAGGTCTGCGCAGCTCTGGGCCCGAGGGGTGGCCAAGGCGCAGCTCTCCGAGGGGAGAGGCGGTGCAGACGGGCTTGCACATACTGGCTAAGACGCTCACGTCTGCAGGCCAGGCCAGAGGCAGACGGAAGGGAAGGGGTCTCCTCTCCCTGTACTGCCAGCCTCCGCACAGGGTCCAAGGAGTCTGAGAATCCTACATTCGAAGCTGGCCTTCCAGGTTGCTGTGAAAGTGTGCTTATCAAGGTAGGAGAATAGAACATATTTTATTTCACATTTTGTTAGCTTGATTTATAACTTGCAAATATTTAGACATATGGTACGTGAGCCTCCATCTGTGCTCTTGTTCAGCCCCTTATATCGCAGCCACCTTCTGCCTGCTCTCAACACCAAATGTTTACTGAGCTCTTCCTCGGTGCTGAGCCCCAGACACTCCACGGAGGGAAGGGCACCACCCCAGCACCCAAAGGCGACCATCCATGTGGGAGCAAACCTCAGGTTCCTAAACAGGGAAGAGCACAGCGTGAGAAGTGAGGGCGAAGACCTGGTCTGTCCCCAACCCCTCGGGAGGTGGGGCACCTCCCTGCCCCTCTCTGGGCCTTGGTTTTCCCATTTAGACAAGAAGTTCTTCCAGCCCTGAGGAACTGAGGGATGCAGAATCAAACCCGGGACCTGGAGAGACCAGGAGCTGAGGGTGGGCAAGGAAGTCTTCCCAGGCACCACGGGGTGGAACCGAGCACTCTGCCCTAGCAAGGTGCCCTCACAGCCGCGGCCACTTCCTCCATTCGGCCCACAAACGGGCAGTCACACCCGCACACCAGGCACTGAGCTCTCCGAATCTGCCAGATAGGGGAGGAGAAACAAAACAAGTGCACAGAAAACCAAAACGCAGAGCAAGGCTTGGGGAGGGTGCCAGAAAGAGACCTTCCCTAAACTCCTTCCATCCTTGCACTCTCCGGGCTCTTAACGTCCATTTCTCCGATGAGAAGACAGAGGCCCAGAGATGTAAGGGGCTTGGTTAAGACCCTGAGGCTTAGAGCGCGCCCAGAGCCTGAGGCGAGCCAGAAATGAGGTTTCAGATTCCCGCAGTCTTCCGCCACTGTCCCAAGCTGCCCGAAGCTCGGGAGGCCCCGTCCAGCTCCCGGAAGGCTGGAGGGAGGTGAGCGCCAGGGAAAGGCTGGGCCAGAGGACGAGCCGGCCGGGAGGCAGGGAGGGGCCTGGCGGGGGGCGGCCGGGTGGCTCCGGACTCCCGGGTGCGCCGCCCCGGGCGCCCCGAGCGCAAGCGGCTGGGTGCGCGCGAGTGGCAGCCGCGCTTGGGTCGGTCCGCGTCGGCCGGGCCCGGGTCGGGCTCCGAGGCTCGGGCGGGGGGCGAGGCGGGGCTGCAAGGGCGGTGCTGCAGTGCCCGAAGCGGCGGGCTGGGGGAGCTGTGCCCGCCTGTCCCCAAGGCCCGGGCCAGGACCGGGCAGCTGGGTGGCCGCGCCTCTAGCTCGGCCGCGCTAGGCGGCGCGCAGCCAGGCGTGCCTGGAGCGGGCTCCGGCCCTGAGTCCTCCCGGGCGCCCGGCCGGGGAGGCCCCCAGAGAAGCCCAGTCCCGCGGGCCAGGGCGGCCGCTGCCGCCGTCGCTCCGGCCCGCCCCCGGGGGGTGTCCCGGGCCGCTGGGCCCGCCCAGGTAACCCCATCCTCGGCCCGCCCCCGGCCCGCCCCCCCGGCCGCCCGCCCGCCCGCCTCCGCCGCCGCCGCCGCCGCCGCCGCCGCCGCATCCCGGCTCTGGGGCGGCGCTGACAGTCTGGTCCGCGCCGGGCAGCGGGCGCAGCAGCGGGCAGGGCTGACGGCAGGCACGGAGGCAGAGCCCCGCCGCGCGCGCCCCGGCCCGCGCCCGGCGCCGCGCCCCAGCCCGCCCGCGGGGCGCCCACCTGCCGCCCCGACGGGAGGCCCCCCGCGGCCGCAGCCGCTGCCTGGGGCCGGGCGCCCGCGGCGGCACCATGAGTCCCCGCTCGTGCCTGCGTTCGCTGCGCCTCCTGGTCTTCGCTGTCTTCTCGGCCGCCGCGAGCAACTGGCTGTAAGTCGGGCCGGGACCCGGCTGGGCCGGGCGGGGCGGGGCGGGGCCGGCCCCGGGGGCAGCGGGCCGGTGCCAGGCGGCGCGGGGCAGCGGGCGCGGGGGCGCCCGGCAGGTGTCTCGGCCGCGGGACGCGAGGCTCGCTCGCCCTCTCCGCTGCCGCCGCCACGGCCCGGGCCTCCCTCTGGGCACCCCTCCTGTCCGGGTGCGGCTCCCAGCCCAGAGGCGTCAGGGGTGGCGGCGGCGTCCGCACCCTTAGGCGGCCTGGGGCGCCCGAGAGCGCGAGGGGCGCGAGCGCGGGGCGGCGGCCGGGGTGGGGTGCGCGGCTCGGGGCGCAGCCCAGGGTCGGCTGACAGGTCGCCGAGGAAGCCCATTACGGGGAAGGACTCTGGGTCATAATAGCAGGTTAATCCCGAGAAGTCCAGGAGCGAACTCCCCGCGCCGAGCTGCGCCTCGCTGCTGCGGGCTGGGCTGGAGGCGTGCAGGGACCTGTTTCTGCTTGGGGGGCGGGAGCCGCGGATAGAAGGAAGGAAGGGACCGGGACACCCGGCTTGGGAGAGCCCGCGGGGGGCGCTGGCCGGCCTCGTTCTCCCTGGAGCGAGAAGAAACTCCTTCCAGCCCTTGAAGAGGACAACGGCCCACCACCTCCCTGTGTCTCACCTAAGGAAAGAGGGGTGGTGACCACTGGTGACCTGTCTGCTTCTCCTTTGCGGGTCCTGGCTCTGGGGACTCCCTGGGAAGGGACAGAAGGTTCGCTGGGTGGGGAGTGGGGAGTCTTAGCTGGAGGAAGGAGGATTCTAAAGGGATGAGCTTTGGTGAGTGGATGAACAGGGAAGCAAGAGGCTCTAAGTCCTTCTTCATCCCCCCATCAGTGACGGTTCCCCGGGCCCAGGCTTAACCCTGGCCCCATCCCTTCTGCCCAGAGCTCTGCCCCCATCCGCTGTGGGCAGCCAGTGGGGAGCCAAGCTCCAATATTGATCTGAAAAGCACGAGGTGGGAAGGGGGATAGCCAACAGTGTAGCTGGGGTTTCCATGGAGACAGCGGGAGAGGAAAAAATTCTCTCTGCATCAAGACTAAAGAACAAATATCTCCCATGAAATTGCCCCGCGTGTCCAATGGCTGTTGCTATGAGCTCATTGCGGCCAGCCGGGGCCTTGCAGGCTGGAAGGAGTGTGTTCCTTGGGGTCGGAGCCACCCAGGGCTGGGGGACCGAGGTGATGTGGAACTCTCCCAGCTGTTGGGAGAGCGAGCGACTCCAAGGCAGCCCAAAGTGGCTGTGGAGCTTGTGTTTTTCTTGGAGATTTAATTTGATTAACACTTCAGGGTCAGTGGCAAAGTGTGCAGAAACCAGGGCACCACCCCTCCCCCCCCCCACGGCCCCCGCAGGCCATCCTCCTGAGCAAGGACGAGGTCACTGAGCTGCGGAGAGGAGCCGATTCAGACTCGGGGGGGCTCTGGAGTCCCTGGAGCTGACCCTTGAAAGCAGGAGTTCAGAGCCAGGGTCTCCAAAGTGAGCGTGAGCGTTAGAAGAACAAGGACGAGGTGTGACCCACCCAGCGCTGTGGGCTACGAAAAGGAGAAAGAAGTGGTTGCTCCTGAGTCCGACCCAGGTCTTCAGAGAAGAGAGCAGCATCCACTGTGAAACGTCCTTCAAAGGCACCTAGAGTTTGAGCTCCTTTTACAGATGAGGAAACTGAGGCCCCAGGAGGGGAGGCTACTGACCCAAACTCAGAGGGGAGACCTGAACCCAGGGGCTGATTCCCCAGCGGTGACATACCCCCTCCCCTGAAGCCGTCCCCAGGTTGAGCCGGCGTGGCCCAGGTGGTGTCACCATCCACCCTCAGCCCCGTCTACGCCCGAAATCCCAGCCGGGGAGGCAGCCCCAGCTTGGGTCACGCCAACCGTGGGGAATTCCAGCAGCTCAGTTCTCGGGCTTGCGTTGAGGGGGGCGGGGTGAGGAGGGGCGGCCCGGAGGGAGAAGAGAGGTTGGCAAACCTGTTCTCTGCAGTGGTGATGGAAGCAGGTCTCTGGAGGACCCAGCTTGCTCCTCTCCACCCCAGGCTCCCAGCCAAGGGTCTCTGCACGGCCCGAGACAGGAAGAACGAGGGGCTTCCTGGGACCCCTACCAAACCGGACGGGCAGTGATGGAGAGAGAAGCGATCTCTGGGCACGTTCCAGGACCGGATCATTTGCCTTGTGTTTAGCAACCTCCATCCCTGGGACAGGGACTGAGCCAGCTCGGAGGGAACTAAGCGTCACAGCCTGGCCTCCAAGGACCTTGGGGTCAGGAAAGACAGGATGAAAGCAAAACCACGGATGTGCATGCTACTGTAGAGGAAGGGTTCAGGGTGAGCGGGAGCAGTCACGGAGGGGACTTGGCCTGAAGGTGGCAGAATCATGACACCAACAGTCACCATTATTAGCAGCTCCCACTGTACTTTCTAAATAAATCATCTGAATCCCATTCCACAGATGGGAAGATGGGGGATCACAAAGGTCATCGCCCAAAGTCACCTAGCTGGTAAACGGCAGGGGCATCTGACCCACAAGCTGTCTCTAGAAGGAAAAGCTGGGGGCAGGCACTGTCCATCCAGGGACAGAGGCTGGTGTTATCTTTTCCCGTGTGGGTCACCGTGGTGCTCTGGCCCCGAGAGGACGCCGGGCAGTGTTCTCAGGGGGGCCGGGCCTGGGCGTCCGTTCCCGCTCCAGTACCTGCCGTCAGGCTTCAGTCCAGGGTCGGCCGGCTGGCCAGTTGCAGGAGACGGTGCTGTCTGCTGTCTCGGGAGGGCGGGTGGCCTGGCGGGGAGGCCAGGTGTCCCGCTGCGTGCAGCTGCTGGGCAGGACAGAGCCTGGAGCCGGGAGGGCTCCGCAGCCCGAGGCCTGGGCAAGCCCGGAGAAGCTGGAAGCCGTCGATGAGACTGGTGTCTGGCACCCCGGGCGAGCCGGCGGCTTGCGGCAGCTCCCGCCGCCGCCGGAGGGATGGATGGATGAGAACGGTCCGTCGGCGGGAGGCCCGGCTCTGCCACAGATGGGCTCAGAAACGGCCCTGAACGTTCCCTCTGACACAGGTTGTGCTGGGAGTGGAGAGCCTGGGGTTCCAGTCCCCGCTCTGCCCCCTGTTCCGGGTGAGCCTCCCCTGCCCCCTGGGCCCCAGCCTCAGCCCATTTCTCTGGACTCTCGGTGGAAGTACCAGGGAGAGTCAGTGAATAGATCAGCCGAGGTTTCACGGCAGTAGATTTCCAGAAGGAATGCAGCGATGCGCTGAGCCGGGGCCCCAGCAGAGGTCCCCCGGGTGAGGGTGAGGCGATAATCTCCAAGACAGCCCGCAGTTCCCTCCCAGGTCTGCCACTGACCGGCTGGGTGACCACGGACAGATTCCTTAGCCTCTCTGAGCCTCAGGTTCTTCCTCTGTTTAAGTGGCGCCCACCCCCGGGCAGCTGGGAGGCAAGCGTGAGCACACGCGGAGAGCCGGCCAAGGGCCCCGCCAGGCGTGCCATGGGAAGTGGCCCCCGCGGCTGCCGCTGGAAGCTGAGGGTCGCCGTCGCTGTGATGGGGAAGCCGTGTCCTTGTTTACAGGGATGACAGAGAACGCGCCTTCAGGCCGCTGCTCCCAAGCCCTGTGTACCCCAAACCGTTCTGTGGGGATCCTGTACTCTCACACAGGCCACCTCCCTGCTCTTCAGCCAGGGCCCCTACCGGGGCCTCAGAGAGCCAGGGAGGTCCAGCCCGGCAAACCCCGGTGGCCAGAGAGTGTTGTCTGGACGCGCCCTTCAGGGCGGCTGGGGCGGCATCTCACCTTCACTGGACCTCACTCCCTGCAGGTGTGCGTCCCCGGTCCGAGCTCCCGTGTGCCTACGTGCCCAGCCAGGGGGCAGAGGGGGTGGCCCCCTTGACCGTTGGCATAGCTAGGCTTGGCGCTCCGGGCGCAACTTGCTGGGCCAGGGATGGGCCGAGCCAGCCCAGATGTGCAGTGCCGGGCCCCACAGGTAAAGGTATGGCCCATTTCCCCCAGAAAGGGTCCCCCAACCGCCAGCTGCAAGGGTCCCTCCCTCTCTTCTAAACAGTAAATCCCACTTCTGGACGCTCCTGTCCTGGCTCTGGGCCAATCGCTGATACGGCCGTTCCCCTTTATAGTTGACGCCAGAATCTCCGAAATCACCCCGCTGATATTCGGGCCCTTTCCTGCGCGTTGCGGAACGTTCCGCAGCGTCCCCGGCCTCTGTGCGTCAGATGCCAGGTGCACGCCCAGGTGCTCCAGCCGTAGCCAGACGTCCCCTGTGGGGCGAGAGCACCCCTCGTTGAGAGTCAGTGGTTTACAAAGCACTTCCACACCCATGACCCCGTTAGAACCACATAACCTCTCCCTTCCCACTTTTGGAGGAAGGAGCCTGTATTCTTCGCAGCCCCACCTCGGAGACCCAGAGGTGCAGTGACTCCCCCAAGGACACTATGCAAATCAGAAGCAGAACTTGAACCTGACTTGCTCTCACATGTCCCGATTTCCTGGTGTTTCTCCCCCGCCTAGAGGGCTGTTTCGTGTTACGTAGAACCACGGCCCCACAGTGCAGCTCGTACTTCCATGAGGTTATAAACCCCGGAAGGCCAAGGCTGTGGCACAGATGGCTCCCGGAGTCCCCGTGCCTGCTTGGGTCTGACACATCGTGGGTGCTCAGTCAGTACCTGACGGAGAAAGGAGGGAAGGGCTTGTTCACTCCAGCGGGCGGTAAGCTTTTGCCCTATCTTCGAGACCCCGGTAGAAGGGAAGCTCCACTCTACCGCCCGTGAGTCTCAGGTGATGCTAGGACGGCCAAAGCGGGTGTCACCCGCAGGGCTGCTGCTCTGGAGGCCCTCGTCTGCCCTGCCAGGTGCGCCCCCTGGAGCCCGGCTCAGCCCTTTCTCCCCCTCACCCTCCGTGGCAGGGCCCCCGAGCCCAGGCTCTGCCCCAGGGCTTTACTCAAGCGGCGGCAACCACCCGGCTGTCTGCCGCGGCCTGACTTTCTTCCCTGGGCCCTGGATTAGCAATTGAGCAACCCGGCAAGCCTCCGACAAGACAGTGTTCCCCAAACCTGTTGAAACTCGCCCAACTCGGGCCCCGTGGGTGCGTTTGCAAAGCTGAGGATTTGCGCCAAGCCTCCTTTTCTTGTTCTTCCCTCTGGGAAGAAGGGCTTGGCCTGAGCCAACGGGGCACGGGGCTGGCCGGGGAGCCACGGAAGGGGGTGGCAGCGGCCCGCCATCAGCCCCTCCGATCACCCCGCAGCAGGAGAGCTCGGTAGAGCCGCCGCCCGTTTGTTCAGCAAGCTCAGCCGGAAGGCGGAGCCGGGACCCCACGGTTGCGGTCCAGATGTCCTCACAAGTTGCCAGCTTTTATCTCTGAGTCCCGAACCGCGTCTTCTGTGATTCAGCCAAACCCAGGAGAAGGCTCGCCCCCTGCCGTGACCCCACCGGCTCCCCCTTTCCCCAGGCAAACCCTTCTCCGCCTCCCCCATCTCCTGGCAAACTTGAAACCAAACTATGTTCTAAAAGTTCCCCTGACCAAGTCGTGACCCCCGCCGCCATGGAGGGGACCTGGTCTGAGCGGAGAGGGGAGGAAGGTGGGTGGGAGGAGGGAGGGACGCATTCAGAGCGGGAAGGAGCCTCCCAACAGCCAGCCGCTCGCAGCCCACAAGGGAACTCTGGAGAGGCCCCTTAGAAGCAGCAGGAAATTTCCAGTGAAACTCCAGGGGCCTCTTCCTGCGGTGACTCCTGGATGGTCCTCTCGGCCCCTCTTTCTCCCTCTGTCACGGCGGGGTGGGGTTCCAGGAAGCCTTTCCCGAGGGCTGGCGACAGCAGGGTACTGCTCCTGTGTCAGGGGGGCCCCCGATGTCCTGGCACCACGGGCACAGAGGACCAAGTCAAGGCCGTCAGCGTTCAGAGGGTCCCCGGAGATTATCCGTTCAAGCCCTTCCAGCGACATTGACACTCTAAGCAGGGCCGTGCCTGGTAAGGCCCATTCAACCCTGTCAACAGCTCACTTGTGGAGCCCGACCCCGCCAGGCACTGAGCTAGGGACGTGGGGTCACACAGCCCATTCGTGCTAGAGCTGGAACTCCAGCCCAGGTCCCAGAACTTTCCCTGCGGCCTCACACCCTCACCAGTCGTCCTCGGTGGGAGGTTATGAGCAATGGAGCAAGGAAGGAACCAAAGTCGTCCTCGCTGCCTCGTTGGGCTAGGGGTGCAACATTCTGGGTGGGGGCCTTCAGAAGGGATCCACCAAAGCCAAAGAACCCACTGGAAGCCTGGAGCCACCAGAGCCTGAGCCCCTCTCTAGGAAGCCAGCGCCCGCCCTGGACAGCTCAGCTGGGGTTTCAGCCGCCCCTCCTGGCTCCTGCCCGCGGGCTCCCTCAGCAAAGCCAGGGAGGACCATTCAGTGGTTTGGTGGCTCAGGGGACAAGAGCTGGGTGGGTCTTTGCAAGGGAGAGGCTTGGCCTCCCTTTGGCCTCCCCCCCCCACGGCCAAAAGAAGGGGCAAGGCAAGGTCAGGAAGTGCCCTAAATTTGACACCCACTCACCCCCACCATCACACCTGCCCCACGGAGAAAAGGAAGAGTCCCTCGTTCCGGCACAGCTCTGGGACCGTCCAGGCTCAGGTCTGAGCGGCTCCTTCCTGTGCCTGAGTCAGCCCCCGCCCCAGGGCACATACTGTGAGATGGGAGAGGGGCCCCCACACAGGAAGTGGGGGGCATGGAGCCCTGGGGAATGACATGGAAGGAGCTGGGCGCCGGGGTACGGGACGTAATGGAAACTGGAAGCAAAAAGATTTTTAAAATGGGGCTGCTGAGGCTTCTGCGGATGGAGAGCAAAAGAAGCTAGGGATCCCAGGAGACAGGGAGAAGGGGGAAGAGTGCCCTGAGCTACAGGAGAGGGGGCTTGAACTCCAGAAAAGACCGTCACTTCCCTGAACTGAGGAGAGGTCCTCGGGACCTGAGCCGAGCATCGAGGACTCCAGGGTTCTGCCAGGGCTGGGGAGAAGGTGCAGGGGAGGCTGCCCCCACCACCCCACAACCACCGTGTCTCTGAGGCCGGCCCCTCCTCCCCGGCTGCCCCTCTGGGGGTCCCAGGCCAGTGGCAGCCACCCCTTCCACGGCCCCAGAAGCTGCTGAGACCGCGGGCCCACGTACCATCGAGGCAGCCCCGCAGCCGCTGAGACACCTCCCTCCAGAGTATCCCTCGCTCCTGAGAGCAGGACGGATGCCTTTGCGGTGGCCCAGGGACGCCCTGGGACGGCAGCGGGACTCAGCATTGGAAGAATGAAGCCGCCTTCCTCAAATCATGGTCATGGCCAAACATCAGGCCCTGGGTACCTGGGGCCACTCCGGAGCCTGAACCACCAGCACGGGCGTAGAAGCCGGAATGACCTGATGGGCTGCGGAGCCTCGAAGACCTGCCTCCCGGAACGTCATCCGTGTCACAGAGGGGGTGCCATCCTCTTGACCAAGCCCACAGCTGCAACAAGGGTGCATTCATGCAAGGGACTGCTGTCTCAGGAGCACGGGGGGCCGGGACGTCCGGTCCCTCCCGTCCAGTCAACCTCGTCCCACAAAGGGCTTCCAACTCCCCTGGGCACACGGAGCCTGTTCTGGGCCCCGCTGTCCCAGCACCCCATCCCCCACCCCCTCTCGGACTCCCGGTCCCTGGAGGGTCCGTCCGACGGCCGATCGCTGGCACACGTCCTCTAGCTCTGCGGGCCCCATCGGGACCATCCGTCCGAGCTCTGCAGTCGGGGTGGGGGCTGAAGCGACCCATCGTTCCCAGTGGGAGCGTGACCTTCCCTCAGACGGCGAACCCAGGTCTACAAGAGCTGAGGGAGCCGAGCCAGAGAAGATCAATGAGCAGGACGGTCTGCGGTCCAGCGGGGGGCCCAGCTCAAGGAGCTGGGAAGGGGCTTCGAGGCGGTGGGGGGGGCTGGTGGAGGTAAACACCTCAGTGATGGCCATCGTGACCATAGAACATAATCAGGTTGCCAACAGGGAGCAGTGTGTGCTGAAAGAACACTTACTCCACTTAAGCCTCCTGGGGCGAGACCTCTTATTCTCCCCATTCTACAGATGAAGACCCTGAGGCTCAGAGATGCTCACTAACTTGCCTCTGGGCCACCGCCGGGTCTCTGACCCAGTCTGCCATCTCTCTTGCACAGTGCACCACCCTGCAGCCCGTGCGGAAGGATAGGTATCCCGGCGGGTGGGGCACGTCGGGGAGTAGGCAGCCGGATTCGGAGACCGCAGAGGCATCCGAAGGCCCGAGGAGAGTTGAGGGACGTGGTGACAACCCAGGGAAGCAGGCACTGGCCACCCCTGGGGAGAACACGGTCCCAGGGGTGGTCTGTGACGCGCGTGCCTTCGCCCGGCTTGTCTCCCCAGGCGGCTCGCTGTTGGGCAGGCGCTGCAGCTCCTTCCGGCTCCTCCTCCCGCCTGCTTGGCCTCCTTCCCCCGGGTGTCCCAGGCACTGCCACTCCTGAGGAGGCTCTAAATGTGGCCCAGGCAGGCAGGGAGGCCAGAGGGAGGGGGCAGAGAGGCCTGGGCTGCCGTCCCAGCCCCCACCTGGACACCCGCGGGGCCAGGACCCAGGACACTGATCTGCTTGGCTTCCCAAACGCCCCGGCTATTTCCCGTCCCCTCTCCTCTGGACGCGCAGAGTGAGAGCAGGAGAGGAGTCGGGGAGGTGCGGGTTTTCCTCTAGGAATTTGTATATTTTTTTAAAAAGCAAGCAAACCTGGAAAAGCTTGGGACAAGCCCAGCTAATTTTAGTTTCTAATGAAAACAGCAGGTGGCCGAGAGGATCTGATCTCCCTGGCAGAGCCAGGGCCCTCCAGCCCCGCAGGCTGCAGCACGGGCCGGCGGGGAGGGCCTCCGGGGAGGAGCCCTCAGGGCCTGCAGCCCCCGGGTGAGAAGATGGGGGCACGAACTGGCTGGCAGCGGCAGCCGGGGCGGCCCGGGCTGCTGGGGTAACCTGATCGATGGCCGGGCTGCGGCGAGAGTCCTGGGCGGCCAGGGCAGCAGGTGGCAAATCGCTAACCCTGGACTCAGCAGTGGCAGGAAGAAGCCTAAATTGGGGCAAGGCGACCAGAACAAGAGAAGAGGCAGAGGCGGTCAAGGCCCGCCGCGGGCCTGGCTCTCGGCTCCCCGGAAATGGCTCATGCGGCCAACACTCGAGCCCAGCCCAGCTCCGGGGTCATCGAGGGGCACACGTGTCTCTGGGAAAAAGGCTGAGCCACCTTAGGGTGCAGGGAGGGGATTCCTGAGGCCCCCAGGCCCAGCTGGGCCTGACCGCTGGCATCTCCAAGCCCGGCGCAGGCCGGTAGGCAAAGGCAGCCCCCAAAGTTCTCCATCACCCCTGCTCTCCCCCACCCTGAGGACTCTGCCAGGAGGCGACAGAGGGGGACAGAGCCCTCCGTCACGCCGCGGGCATGGACCGAACTCCCTCTGTGTACCTCGCCTGTGCCGGGCACCGAGGAGCCCACGGGCTGGACATGACACTGAAGGGGGGGCTGGAACCCCCGTCAGACAGGGCAGGCCCGCAACCGGGGTACAGGGGAGACAGAGCTCCCCGCCACTCACCGGCTGTGTGACTTTGGGTGAGACCCTCCACCTCTCCGGGCCTCAGTTCGCTCCTCTGTAAAATGAGGCCAGGCGCCCGACCCAGACACCCGAAAAGGCCAGCAGCGCGGGCGAGGGCCTGGGCCCCCAGCTCCGTCCACCCCGTTCCCAGCTGCGCGTCGTCCCAGCAGCCAGCCCTTCCCGGGCCAGAGCCTGGGACCTGGGAGCATCGGGTGGGGCGGAGCCGTGCCTCCTGTGGCATGGAAGGGACAGCTGTTGAGCCAGATGAAGGCAGGCCCAGGGGGTGGCTCGGGTGCAGGCCGCGGGGGCAGGCGCGCTCGGCAGCGGGAGAGGGCTCCCGGCTTCTTCCTGGAACTGGGCTGGGTGACTCACGGCCGTGGCAGCCCACAGCTCCCCCTACAGCCCTGTTACTGTGATCTCAGGCTGCCTCCCCTCGCAGAGCGCGAACCCTGCACAGAGCAGGGGGGCAGGGGGCAGCTGGCAGCTCCCGGGGTCTAGTCACTTCTCACTCAGCGCCAGGGGCTCCGTCTGTCGGCCTGGCTGGGGGCCCCCCGAGGCCTTTGAGGCTTGGACACCCCCACTCCCGGTCTGTAGAAGGAGGACTGCCCCTCAGACAGTGGGAAAGGCCCGCCGGTTTATTGTCCCCGCGAGGAGAACAGGCTCCGAGGAGGCAGGGACTTGCCCAAGGTCACACTGTGGGCTGGTGGCTCCGCCAGGCCTCCCCAACCTGCTTGCCCTGCCCTTGAACACCTCCCTTCACCAGGAGCCAGGAGCCCGAATAGGCTGACCTGGCCCCTTGGCAGGACGCAGAGGGAACCGGGGCTGAGGTGGGTACAGTCCAGCTCTGTGCCCCCACGTCGGTTGGGGAATGGGGGCCCCCACCCTCATCCAAGAGGCCGGGCCTGGGTGTGAGCAGGAAAGGATCCAACTTGAGGCCCAACTCCTTGTCCCCTCACTTGTGGCGTCCCAAGTACGGACCTGGCCCCCCGCCAGTCGCTGGGCTCTTGGCGCCCCCTGCAGGCCAAGAGCACCAGGTGGGACTAGCTCCACAGGGGACCCCCTTTCCTCAGCTGGCCCAGGCAAGGGGAGCACCCAGACTGGGCTGAGGGGCCACGTCTGCCCCTCTGCCCGTCCAGATGCACCCCCTCCCCGCCCCTCAACCTTCTTCCCACCCTTGTCTCCCCTCTGGGAGGATCAGGCTCCTGCCCCGACCCTACCAGTCTCTGTGCCTCCCCCAGGCAGGACCCGGTAGAGAAGACAGGAAGGCCCCCCAGGAGGCAAGGAACCTGGGGAGACCACCCACCTCCTACTCACCTGTGCTGCCAGGGAAGGGGGGTCCTCCTGGCCACACCTGCCATGTGCCCGGCTCACAGCCGGCTGCCCCAGCCACGTCGAATCGCCTTATCTCACGGCAGCCCTCTGGGATAGGACCCATGCTCGCCACTTCTAGGTAAAGAAAGCTGGCCTCGGGCCCCACCACCGGGGTGTTGGGGAAGAGGGGTTGATGCCGCCGTGAGAAGGAACGGGGGTCCCAGAATCAGATCTCCCTCGGGGGTAGAAGGAGGCGTCACGGGTGATGAGCCAAAAGCTTCCCGCGAAGTGCCATCCGGGACCGGCCCAGCTTCCCAGCGGCTTCCGGGAACGTGTGAAAAGCCCAGGTGCCCACCCAGTCCTGCCTGGCGGGAGGCCCGGGCCCCTGCGCTTTCAGCAAACCCCACACATGTGTCGATGCCCAGCCAGATCTGAGCACCATTCCTCTGGCCCAGCCCGTGTGCCCGACAAGCAGAATCCACCCGCGCTCACCCACCCCCGGGGGAGGGAAGCCCGGCGACCAGTGGGCAGCTCTCCGGCCGCACCCGGACCGGCACCATGAGGCTGAGCGAAGCCGGCTCCCAGCAGCTTCTGCCCGCGGGGGTCGGGTCTAGTCCTTCAGCCGCTTAGAACAACACTGGGTCCAGCACAGGCTTTGAAGTCAGGCAAAACCAGGTTCAAGTCCTTGGCTCCGCCCCTTACTAGCTGGATGACCTTGGGCACAAGGCAAGCTACTTAACCTGTCCGTGCCTCAGTTTCCTCCCTAGAAAATGGGGGTCCATTGGCTTGCTGAGGGGATAAATGCAGTAATGTAAGTAAAGTGCTTAGCCCGGTCCTAAGTTCCATCAAAGTGAGCTCTGCTTCTGACCATTGTCATTAAAATGTCCCGTATTTCAGTGGGGCTTTCCGTGTACTTCCCTCTTTGTTCTCCATTCATTCACTTCATTCAGCAAACAATGGCCAGTTCCTGCCCCGCTGCCTCGGACCCCTGATCAGACACACACAGGACCCCTTTTGCTCTGATAACAGTTCCCCGACTTAGCCAGAACCAGTAACCTCCCCGCGTTACAGATGAGAAAACTGAGTCCCGGAGAGCGGTGGCCTTCCCCTCTGATCCCTCTTTGGACAAGAAATTCGTGCTGCCTCCCTTATAGGAGCAAGAGCATCTCTACCGGCCTTCCCAGAAAGCCCCCCATCCCAGACCAGGGTTGTTAGCCAAGCTTCTGGGGGGAGTCGGCGGCGGGGGTCGAGGGGAGGCTGGTTCACTCTAGACTCAGGGACAGCTGGATACTTGCTGTCTTGGGCCAAGGCTGCTAGTGGAGAGCGGGGACAGGAGGGCCAGTGGTCAGAACACAGTCGTGGGCTTATCAGACCTAGATCTGATATCTTCAGTCTAGATCTGTCCCCCCGAGTGAGGGGACCCTGAGCCGGTGCCCTCAGCTGTCTGAGACATACCTGACGCTTAGTAGGTGTTCAGCTAATGCATAGCTCTTTCCCTTGAGGGGGACCGCCTCTTCCTGACAGGGCCTTTCCCAGCTCTGCTCCCATCCCGCTGAGCGTTCTTGCAGCTTGCTCCCGGCGCCCTTGCCTCCGGGCCGCGACCACACAGGGTCTGTCCTCCCACGCGGCAGAGTCTGCCCCTCAACTCGCCAGGGAGGACAGGCAGGAGGAAGTCCCACGGGGCTCGAAGGGGTTCTCAGCTCAGCTCTGGCACTTGCTGTTTGTGTCACCTTGGTCCCGTCACCCTCTTAGCCTTCATGTTGGAATCCATAAAATGGGCATAATAATTACCACCTCATAGACGGAGGGCGAGGACGCAGAGGAAGCAGTGACTGCCGCTGTGTGCGGCACATAGTGGGTGTTCAGTGAGCAGTCGGGCTTTCTCCTGTCGTCCCCTGAAACGGACACGTTAGAGCACCCTGCTCTGCGTAGGCCTGGTCCCGGAGCCCTCGGACGCGCACTACCTAGCTTGTGGCCATTATAATCCTGTGAGGTGCAGCCAGCGTTGTTGCCCCGTCTCCAGGCTATAAAAACTCAAGGGGCTGAGGGCAGAGCACGGCATACTGTATATGAAGCCCTCCTCCCCGTGCTAGTCCCCGGCTGCAGCCCCGATGCTGGCCTCCCCCTGGTACCCGGGGACGCGGCCGGCCGTGGCTTGGGGTGGGCTTAGGTCCCCGGGGTCCCTGCCGAGGGACGGGGAAAGAGAGACACCTGCGGAGTGGTCCCAGCATCGCAGCCAGAGGGACATGACGGGGTCAGAGCCCAGGGGCCACGCTGGGGTGGAGGCTCTGTCGGTGTCCCTCCCGGTGCCTAGCCTGCTTTGGCGGAAGCAGAGGCTTTCTTTAATGCAAGACAGCACTTCCCTCTCTGGTCCCAAGAGCCAGGCAAGGGGGCCTGCCACCAGATCCAGAGAGAGGTCACCACCGGACCCGTCAGTGGGATGCATCTGTTCCCGGAGACCTGGGCTGCACACAGCCCGGTCCCGACAGTGGAGGGAGGAGGAAGGCGCGCCGGACAGCATTCCACCCCACCGCCTTCTCCCCAGGTACCTGGCCAAGCTGTCCTCGGTGGGGAGCATCTCGGAGGAGGAGACGTGCGAGAAGCTCAAGGGCCTGATCCAGAGGCAGGTGCAGATGTGCAAGCGGAACCTGGAGGTGATGGACTCGGTGCGCCGCGGCGCTCAGCTCGCCATCGAGGAGTGCCAGTACCAGTTCCGGAACCGGCGCTGGAACTGCTCCACGCTCGACTCCCCGCCCGTCTTCGGCAAGGTGGTGACGCAAGGTGAGGGAGGGGCTTGCGGGAGGGGCAGGTGGGGGGGCGGCTCCCTGGCAGGGGCGTCAGGTGCTCTTGAGCTGGCTGTCGTTGAGAAGCTAAACCAGCTCCGGGCTGCAGCCCGGGCATAGGGGGCGGGGGCGCTGTTCCTCGCGGCTGCAGGACTCTCCCGTCCGTAGCACTTCGGTCCCCCAGCTGCCGTCTCCGTTCTACCGAGGAGGAAACCGAGGCTCAGGCAGGGGGCAGGATGGATTGGCCCAGAGCTCCTCAGAGGGTGAACCTGGGGCTCCAGACCTCCCAGCCCCATGCTGCTTTAACGTTAACCCTTGGCCTCCTGGGTGAGGCCACCTCGTTCGTCTGTACCGAGCGATGTGGACAGCGTCACTGTGCCCTGAGACCAAGCAAGAGCAGCACCCGCTTCCGTCCTCCTGGGAGCAGTCAAGTCAAGCCCTGGTGGGGTGGGGGGGGGGTGGCTGGAGCTTCCACACCCATAGCACAGACTAGGGACCGGACCCCGTTTTAAGTAAATGCTAAGTCCTCTGGCTTTGGAGATAGGCTTCCACGTTGCAAATGAAGAAACTGAGGCACATGGAGGTTCAGCAACTTGCCTGAGGTCGCAGAACTAGCAAGGGCACAGTCGGGGCTGGAGCCCACGCAAGCCAGCTCCAGGGTCCTGCTCTCGCCCATAATGAGAAAATGCCGAGATGGGGGGAGACACGGGGGCCTCGGGAACACAAGGGTAGACTTCTCCCCTGGCCGGGGCTGGGTCCTCAGAGAGAGCTTTCCGAGAAGTTAGGGCCTCCGCTGAGATGAGAAATACGAGAAGGCATTAAGCCAGAGGAAGGTGGGCAGGGCAGAGGGAACGTTCCTTGCACTGGAAGGCTCCTTGAGAGGTCACTGGGCCAACCTGCTGCCCTCGAGGAAGGGCTGTAAACCAGCTGCTTCTTTTTCTACTTCCTGAGCGTGAAACTGACACTCCGGAGCTACTAACCGTCCGGGGGCCCTTTGACTCACCAGGCAGCAGGAGGGCATTGCCTGGGCCAACCTTTGTCTTGGCACCTGTGGGCCTGGACAGCCAGGGCTGCTGGGCTCGTGGCAAACCGTTTGGATGTTGTTGGAAACCAACTGTGATCGAAATTTGGAAGCAATTCTCCAGGGAGCTGGCTGAAGCCAAAAAGGCACCATCGTGCTTGGCATTACTGAATATTGCTACTCTGGGGAAGCAGCAGAGACCCGGCGAATAGCCTGGTAATGTTGGATCTCCCCGGGACGTTGGTGCCCCTGCTAGGGTCCGGGGGCCACCGTTGGATGAGGCCCAAATACTAGGCTCAAACCGCAGACCCTAAGCATGGGAAGGCCCTCATACGCAGTAGGTGTTTGGAGTTTTAGGGGCACGTGTGGTTCCTTGTGCCAGGCCCTTTCCCAGCCCCCGTGTCTTTGCACCTGCTGTTGCCTCCACCCTAAATAGTCGCCCCTCTTTCTCTGCCAGCTCAGCGCTCCCCTCCCCCGGCATCTCCCCAGCTCCTACAAGCGTGCGGTTGCTTTTTCTTCTGGGCTCTGAAGCTCTTTGCTCATACTGGGGTTTTTTTGTTTTGGTTTGGTTTGGTTTTGGGGGTTCTTTGGTAATTCTTTTTTTATATATAATTTCAAACTTACAGGAAAGTTACAAATTTTTTTTTTTCACCTCTAGGTGATGGATTTTTTTGTATTGAGGTATGATTGACATACAACATTATATTCATTTGAAGCATACAGTATATGACTCCACATCAGCATCTATTACAAACTGATCACCACACATAGTGACACATCTTTGTTCTCGTGATAGTTCTTAAGATCCACTCTCTTAGCAAACTTCACATGGGCAACATGGGATTACTGACCACAGCCACCATGCTGTACGTTACGTCCTCATGACCTACTTATGGTGTAACTGGAAGATCGCACCTTTTGACCCCCTCAGCCATCTCACCCACCTCCTCGCCCCCACCGTTGGCCATCCCATGTGTTCTCTCTGTATGTGTGACTTTGGTTTCTCCTGTGATGAATTCCCATAATACTCTTTACCTAGATTCACCAACTGTTTACATTTACCTCCTCTGCCCTATCAGTTTCTCTCCCTCCCCCTTAATACACGCACACACACACACACACACACACACACACACTTGTCTAAACCATTTATGTTCACACAGCTTTCATTACACCTTTTGTTTTTTATTTTTACTTTTTGAGAGAGACAGAGGGAGCGAGAATGCAGGTGCGCGGAGTGGCAGGGAGTGGCGGAGGGAGAGGGAGAGAATCTCAAGCAGACTCCACACCTAGTGCAGAGCCCAATGTGAGGCTCAATCTCACGACCCTGAAATCATGACCTGAGCTGAAATCTAGAGTCGGGTGCTTAACCGACTAAGTCCCCCAGGCGCCCCTCATTACATCTTTGAGACGACACTGTAATGCCTGTCCCCTCCCCCCACTCCCCCTACCCCTAGACCTTGAAGCCCTCCATGGCAAGTTGTTATCTCATTTACCTGTTTCCCAGCACATGGCAGGGCCTGGCATGGAGGAGACAGTCAGTGGATGTCATCCAGGGGCTGCCAGTCGGGGCAAGGACTCAAAGGGGCAAAGAAGGGGAGGCATGGGGTCAGAGCTGGCCCGAAGCCTGTGGGGAGCCCCGTGGAGAAGTGCCTTCCTCACTGGTGTTTGCAGCAGGAACCAAGGAAGGGCCCGCGCTTGGCTCAGCGAGTCTGGAGAAGCACCGAGAGTCCCACCAGGCTTGGCTGAGACCGGCTCCGTACTAAAGTCCGAGTGGCTTGGTCGAGCGCCCAGCCCCCTGGGGACCGACCCAAGCACCCACTCCCCAGGCCGGCCGCACCAGGCAGACACCAGGCATGTCTGGAAGCGGGGTCTGAGATCTTTGCGCTCGTCCATCTCCTCACTCTTGTATTTCTCATGTTCTTCCCTAGTGAAAGTCCTCTTAATTTGGAAAAGTCTTAATTTGCCTCCACTGAGCAAGAAGGACTTGGCCATCAGCAGGTGATGCTCCTGGAAGGTCCAGGGGCTGAGGAGGCAACTGCAGGGGGGGCACGGGCGGCGTGACCTTGGGCGAATGGTGTCACCCCGAGCCGCGGCGTCCGAGCCGGTCAGGGAGACGAGCATGTGTGCTTACCCTATAGGGCCCGTCGTGAAGGTCCCATGACACTGTGTGGGGCAGCACTTAGGGCACACCCTGACCCAAGAAGAGGCCTTCTCCTCACCAGCTGCTGGCACTGGGGACAGCCACAGCAGCCGCAGCCAGGCTGGGCAGGCCCTTTGCGAGGCCACCAGCTTTTGGGGTGATGGCAAGGGTGAGCTTGGGTTGGTGCCCACATTCATGAGCTGCCTGGCTGGGGTCATGGCCTCAGACATGGAGGAGGCCCAGGAGCCAGGCCATCCTTGGACAAGAAAAGGATCCCCATTCGCTGACGGCCCCCTGTGTGCCGTCTGGTATCAGGTTACCCTCACGACAACTGGACGTATGGTGGTGTCCCCTACTTTACCGCCAAGAAGGGAGGCTCACCAAGCAGAGGGTGGTGAGCCTCCCTTCACGCTCCGGGACCTGCCAACTCTTGGCTCTGACATCTCAGACAAGGTCCATCCCCTCTCCTAGCCTCAGCATCCTCCCTGTAAAGTGGGGACAATCCCAGGACCCACTTCCTGGGATTCCCATCAGGCAGAGAGGGTGCCTCTGAAAGGCTAGTTGACTCCCCAGGGCCCCGCAAAGCTGACATTGCCTGAGGCCTCCCAGCCTCCAGCCCTGCACCCCACCACCCCCAGCAGCAGAGGTCACTCTGCTCCTGGCCTACTGAGGGGAGCTGGACATGAGCCAATGGTCGCCAGTGAGGACGGTGTGTGACTGAGGGCCGAACCGTGTGCTCTCGGCTAAAAATCTAGCAGAAACTGGGGGGCAGGCGGGAATGGGGGCAGGTGGCAGTTCTTGGCTGAACAGAGGTTAAGGACCGGATGCGGGATGTCCTCTGTACGGTTCAGTCACTGCTTTGTCGCAGAGCCTAGCGCAGCACCTACACATAGTAGGTAACTGATAAATACGTGTTAAATGAATAAAAAGGATTTGAGGACGGGAAGGTGAAGCCCCGTAGAGCCTGGCAAAGTTTCAAGGTCGCCATGAGTAGGGAGTACTAGGCTCCAGAGCGGGCGGCCTGAGCATGACAGGGAGGGGTGGGAGAGGCGGGGCAAACTCCTCTCCTCTTCCCTCCATCTGTGGGCAATGCCGTGCCTCTGCCGTGCCTCTTCACATCCCATTCTGTGACCTTGACCGAGGCCTGGCCTGGGAGAGGGGATTCGATGAGCCCTGAGGCCCTGCAGCCTCTGGCTGCCACGCCTGGGAGGCGATGGGGTACACTGGCCGAAGCAGAGTGAGGATTCAAACCCGGGCCCGCCTTCCCACCCCTGTACGTCTGACGTCATCTAGACGCCTTCCCGACTGTGACATCAGACTGGATTTAAGACGTGAAGGCTTTCTGGTCCGAGGCTGGACTTACCAAAACCTCCGCTCTCACCTTGACCCTCGGTACTGGCGCCATGGTGGGCCCCATGAGGGTGGGAACAGGCCCTCCTTCTGCGGGACCTCCAGGCCAGTCTTTTGGGGTCCATCGGGTTAGCTCCAGGTGGGCTGGGGCAGGTTCCCAGAGACATTCCCAGGCCCCCGGTTGTTCCTGGAGGAAAAACCCACCTCGGTGGCCCTGGTGTGGGGCGTCGGGCCCGGCGCCCGGTGGGCGATCGGCAAACGTCTGGCGAGGGAGCAAGCAAGGCGCGTCTCTGCCCTAAGGAAGCTCTCGGCCCAAAGGCAAACACGCAGTCAACCACCTGGCCCTCAGAGGGTCAGTGCCCTATGACATCTGTGAGCAAATGAATAAAATGGCATTAATCACGACAATAATCACACACTAGGTCTCGAGTGCCCATTATGTGCCAGGGACCAGACGAGTTCTGTACTTCCCCTCCTTAGACTCCCATATGCACCTCTGAGGTCAGTACCCTCGGCCCCGTTCTGTGGACACGGCAGCCCTGGGAGTCCAAGATGGTGGGCAGGAGGGGTGGGAGAAGTGTGGGGCCTGGCCTGTGTGGGCAGCACACTCTTCTCCTTGTTAGTGGGGACGACAAGGCTCAGAGAGGACGGTTACACCACCAGTAAGAGTCTTAATTGGCTCTTTCCCCTGTCCTACACGGTCTCTTAAATCCAAAGAGACTTCCTAGAGCTGGTTTCAAGGCAAGGTGAGCTTTCGGAGCTAAGAAGAACCAAGGAGACCGGGAAGGCAGCCTGGGAGCATGGAAGGGGAGAGGATGGGGCACGTCTTTCTCAGAGGCCAGTGCCTGTCCTGCCCCATCTGCTAGGACTCGTGCTGGGTCTGCTTTGGAAACGCGAGAGTTCTGCTGGAGTGGCCCTTCCACCGGACAGCGGTCTGGTGCCCAGGGGATCGCCATGCGCATGGCTTCCTCTCCAGCCCAACTCAGCGTCCGCAGCTCCTCCTGCAAACTTCCCGCTCAGTGTCCTTCCTTCCAACATCTGAGAAAGACGGCGCGCGTGGCAGGTTACAGGCCTTGAGTCGGACAGGCTTCCGTTCCCGTTCCCACTTAGCTGCCAACCAGCTGAGGGACCCCGGACAGGCCCCGGAGCCTCACTCCGCCCTTCACAGAGCAGAGCCGGAGAGAGCTGGGTGCTATGAGCCATGGACAGCACCCGGAGAGGCCCTGGCCCTCGGTAGGCCCCCAGAAATGGTAGCTACTACTGGGTTCCCCAGGACAACTCCAAATTCCCAGCCCCAGGCCACCTTTGGGGAAATGGCCCTGAGGTGGGACCCAGAGGGCACACATTGGAGCCAGGGGAAGAGGAAGAAGGAGCTGGCTGTCCGATGTGGCAAATGGAAGAGGCAGGCAGTGGCACCTTCAAGAGTTCTGCCCTACCGCCGGCTCTGATGTTCTAGGAGGACAAAGCCAGGTCTGTCTCTCTGCTGCAGCTGAAGAGGCAAACCCTGACCAGGGGGCAGCTCTCTCCCGCAACACGCGGGGCCTCCCTCTGCCATGCCTGCAGGTGCGCTGCTGTCCCCTTCTGTCTCTGCCAGGTGCCCCCCTAGTGAGCGAGGCTCCAGCCTGGGCACTCAGGCAGAGGGAAGGAGCCAGGAGGGGCCCCAGGCCTGGAGTCGAAGGCTGGGACCCAGAGCCGGCTGGCAAAGGCTGGCAGAGCCACCGCCATGGGCCTTGGGGGCATGCTGGCGTGGCCACATTCTCCAGGCCTTCTGGGGCTTCCTGTGCTGAGCCCAGGCCAACTGCTCAGCATCCCCCAGGGAGGGGCCCACGGGAGGGACTGGGCGTGGCCTACGGCACATGAGATTCAGGGTAGACCTAAGAAAGTCCTTCTTGGCTTGAAGCACAGGAGATGGGAAGAGACCCCCTGCCTGTGGACAATGTCAAGGGTGAAAGCTGCCTGAGTCAGAACACTGGCCCCATGACTCCCTGGCTGGGTACTGTTGGTCCCATTGCTTCACCCCTCGGGGCCTCAGTTTCGTCGCCTGTAAAGTGAGGATTAAGTCTCTACTCCGTTGGGTTGGTGTGATCCACAGGGTCGGTGCGAAGAGTATATAAATGACGTGCGGTGCTCAGGCCGTGCCCAGCACGGAGTGAGCATCTGTAAGCCTTTGCTCTTGCTAGTAATATTTTCCTTCCAGAATCTCTTCCTTCAGCCCCACTCCCAAGCAGAGAAAACCGAATCCTGTTCCCGAGACCAGGGCAAGGGGGACCGGGAGTCCCAGCGGATGGCCGTGGGTCTGGGGATGAGGCAGAGGTCTCCCTGAGCAAAGTCATAGGGAGCCTTGCACGCCAGGGCCGCCAGCGCTCAGGGGGGCGCAGCCCAGGGATCGGGAGGCCCAGGGGCTGCCTGAAAGCCCAGAGAAACAGAAGGACCACGCCTGGCCTAGAGCTGGGGCCACCCTACCAGTCCCTATCTCCAGCCTGCCCTTCCCCCTTAGTCTCTGGGGCAAAGATTTGTGCTGGTTCAGGCCTGGAAATACCAGAAATACCAGAAACTAAAGTCGTCCCTCTTTGGGCGGCCACAGCACAAAACCAACCAACATGATCCTGCTATTAACCTCGATTAACTTGGAGAAGATTCCATCTCAGGCTGTCGAGGCCCCTGTGGCTCCAGCCAAGCCCCCCAGTGCTGGCCCCAAAATGGCCAAGCCAGGGCAGAAGGTGGGCAGTGGAGAGTGTGTGGGGGGCCGTAGCCCCGGCTCAAGGGCTGACCAGAGAACCATCGGGGCCCGAGCCGACCGCACCCCAGGGCTCGGCTTCTGCCGCCTGTCCGCAGACACGGGCACAGAGGAGGTGATTGTTCCCATCTGACCACGGCGACGGCTCCCAGGGGCAGCCAACAGCGCGGGCCTGGGTGTCACGGTGGTAACTGCCAACCACGGGGCCACAGCCTGTCCCCCCCACTCCTGCGGACACAGACACTCCAGCAAGAGACAGAAGGACAGTCACGGGCACACAGAGGCCCTCACAGGGCCCAGAAGAGGAGCAGGGCCTGTCTGGTCACACACTCGGCCAGCCACTCGCGCATGCACTGCCCACACACACACACACACACACACACACACACCACCCGCAGCCCCAGAAAGAGGCTCCACAGCAGCTACACCCCGAGGCACAGTTCCTAGGAGGATAAAAACACCCATTCAGGCAGGGGAGGAGGGCAGGCACCAACATAGAACCGCTAAGAAGTCCTGGCGCTTGAGGGAAGGACAGGGGCAGAGGCGGACAGACCTGTTTAGGTCCTGGTGTTATCACTTCCTTGCCAGGTGACTGGGACCAAATCTCCTCCTCCCCAAACCTGCACTTCACCATCTGTGAAATGGACACAAATAAGGTTCCCGGCAGCAGAGGACACCCCCTCCTCAGCACTGCTCGTGGTGAACAGTGGGGGCCGTTGCTATGATGACAGACCCTCGCGAAGGTGTCAGGAAGTGACAGGGCCTCAGGAGCAAGGGCAGGGCCAGGGCGAGAGCGCCGGGGCCCAGCTGCGGGTCGGTAGTAAAGGAGCAGAGGTTTTCGAGGAAGCCAGAGCTGGGCTGGCGGCCGGGCTCCGCTCTCTGGCTCCGTGAGTCAGTTCACCTCTCGAGCCTGTCTCGTCTCCTTTTCGGGGACGCTAGCCACGCTCGCCTCCCGGAGAGCTTGTGGGAACAGTGTCCCCCAGTAGGTAAGAGCCCTGAAGCTGGACTGCGCTGACGCCTCTGTCCGGGAGAGGGAGATAGCGGGGCGCTGCAGGGGTGCAGCCAGCGACCCTGGTGGTCGGTCTGGGCAGGACCGGGGCGGCGGCTGGGGCACCTCCTGGGCTCCCAGGTACCACTCCCCTCGACAAAGGAGGGTGCGGGGCGGGGCACTGAGACCCAGCCCTGCCCTCCCTCTGCCTCCCACAGGGACTCGGGAGGCGGCCTTCGTGTACGCCATCTCTTCAGCAGGTGTGGCCTTTGCGGTGACGCGGGCGTGCAGCAGTGGGGAGCTGGAGAAGTGTGGCTGTGACCGGACGGTGCACGGGGTCAGCCCGCAGGGTGAGTGTGGGGGGGGGGAGGGCGTGGGGGGCGTGGGAGGCCTGGGCCCTGCCCTCACTCACCATGGCCACGGTGCCCCCCCACCCCCGCAGGCTTCCAGTGGTCCGGATGCTCGGACAACATCGCCTACGGCGTGGCCTTCTCCCAGTCGTTCGTGGACGTGCGGGAGAGAAGCAAGGGGGCGTCGTCCAGCCGCGCGCTCATGAACCTCCACAACAACGAGGCCGGCAGGAAGGTAGTGTGGCGAGTCCCCTGCCACCATCGGCGCCAGGGCAGGGGCGGGCTCGGCAGGGCCCCTGGCACACTCTCCACCCACCCCCACCCGCCACGCAGGAACATGTCCAGCCTCCCACCGGCACCAGTGCCCCCCGTGGGCCAGCGGGCTATGGGGCGGCAGGTGGGGAAGCGGCCGGGTGGGCGGGAGTCACAGAGCAGTGTGTGCCCCCGACACGCCCACCCACGAGTCTGTGTCCACGAACGCACTCTTCCTAAGTAGCAGAGCTAGGATGAGAACCTGGTGTTGGCACACAGATCGCGTGCCTTCTCCACGCCTCCTCCCCACGCTTCCTGCATCTTCGGCGCAGCCGTGCTCTCCCCCACCCTGCCATTTGTCACTCACCGTCTCCTGCCACGATACCCTCTGAGACGCTTCTCCATCCGTGCCAAGTGCCTCGAGGGCAGGGACAGTGTCTTCAACTGTCCCCAACACAGCTTACTGGCCCACCCCGGTGTACGGCAGGTGCTTAGCCCAGAGGATGCACGACAGCCAACCTCTCTCCAATTGGGTGCCACCCCCCAGCCCCGGCCCCCCCAGCGCCCCCCGCACCGTCTCCTGATGGGCCCTCTCCCCTCCCCGCCCCCTGCAGGCTATCCTGACACACATGCGGGTGGAGTGCAAGTGCCACGGGGTGTCGGGCTCCTGTGAGGTAAAGACGTGCTGGCGAGCCGTGCCGCCCTTCCGCCAGGTGGGCCACGCACTGAAGGAGAAGTTCGACGGCGCCACCGAGGTGGAGCCGCGCCGCGTGGGCTCCTCCAGGGCGCTGGTGCCGCGCAACGCACAGTTCAAGCCGCACACGGACGAGGACCTGGTGTATTTAGAGCCCAGCCCGGACTTCTGCGAGCAGGACACGCGCAGCGGCGTGCTGGGCACGCGCGGCCGCACGTGCAACAAGACGTCCAAGGCCATCGACGGCTGTGAGCTGCTGTGCTGCGGCCGCGGCTTCCACACGGCGCAGGTGGAGCTGGCCGAGCGCTGCAGCTGCAAGTTCCACTGGTGCTGCTTTGTCAAGTGCCGCCAGTGCCGGCGGCTGGTGGAGCTGCACACGTGCCGGTGACCGCGGCGCCCGCGCCCGCCTCGGGGCCCGGGGAAGGCCGATAATTTAAACAGTCCCCCGCACCTACCCCAAAAGATACTGGCTGTATTTTTTGTTTTGGTTTGGTTTTTGGGTCCTCATGTTATTTATTGCTGAAAGCAGGCTGACGGCCCCGAGGGCACCCCCAGGGTGCCGCCCTCTCTGAAGCCTGGGCCTCCGGGGCTGCCACTGACCAAAGGGACCTCGCTCATGCCTCCGGCTGTCCGCACGTGGCCACCGCTGACCACTCGGGTGCTCTCCGTGTCTGTTTTCCGACTCGCAGACGTCAGGGGTAACGAGGAGGGTCCGCCACGTGCCTACTGACCCTGCCACCTCGGGAAGGAGGTGGCCCTAAGGCAGGGGGAGACCAGTGCCGTCCTGATGGAAGCTGCACCCCTACTCACACACCCCCGCCCCCTGACAGCTTCGGCCTGGTAGCCCTGTCGCTCGAGTCCCTTGGAAAAGGAAATGGGCAGATGGCAGCTCGAGGGCAAAGGGTTCACTTCGGCCCTCCACGAGCAGCTGGAGGTTCGGTCTCTGTAGGAACTTCCAGGCAGGAAGAGCAGGTGAGACAAGGGCCAGGGAAGGCTCCAGTCCCACCCTGGGGCCCAGCCCACCCAGCCTCCCCATCCAAGAGGGGAAGCCGCCACTCCCTGGTCCTTCCCAGGCAGGAGCACCAGCTGCCATCCTGGATCGGAGGCCCCAGCCGGGCCTCTGCAAGGACACCACCATGTGTGTCTCCTCGCGGTGCCGCTCCTCTGTGAGACGAAGAATGGAAACCACACACGCAGAGGAACCGGCCAGTGAGAAAGCCCTTTCCCACCCATTACTTCCCTCAGTGAAGCACACTTCCTGAGCAAACACTATGTTCTAGGCCCCATCCTGAGCCATCTCGCAGGCGATCACAACAGTCCTGGGAGGTGCAAAGACAGACATGCTTGTGCCCACCTCACAGCAGAGGGAACAACACTCAGCCGGGTCCCAGAGCGAGCCGGCTGCAGAGGCACAGCCAGAAGAGTCCTGCAGCCAAGGCTCCTCCGGGGCACCTTACCCACAGGCCCAGGAACTGCAGGTCTCCTTGGGCTGGAGCCTTGGGGAGGGAGCACCAGCTGGAGGAAGTGGGGCCGTGAGGCAGCAGGAGCCACAAACTAAAGGCTGGGCCTAGCAGCCACAAAGCTCCAAGCAGCACAAGAGGCTCTGAGGGAAGCGGTGGACAGCTAGAGGGCTGATGAAGTGAGGTGTCATCTGCCGAGGCACCCCTACTCCCAGGCACCCTGGGCACTGAAGAAGAGTCCCCAAGGGAAAGCACCAGCAGCCCGGGCCTGGCCCTGGGCCCCAGCCAAACTGGCAGGAGCACCCCAGACTTCTGTGAGCAGGACATGCACACAGCAAAACTCGGCCTGACCTCACTGCTGCTTCCTAGGGGGACTCCCAACGACCAGAGGAGCTTGCTGGAGGCCTAGTTTCCAAGCTGCCCCCTTAATGGGGCTCCAGGCTCCTGGTTGGAGATCTTGGGCTCTGGGATCCCCCCTAGAGATTCTCAGACCCCAAGCTCTTGGCTCCAGGGTTCCATGTCTGAATTCAAAGTCCCAGACTGAGAATACAGGCTCTGGCCTGTAGAAACTCTCCTCCAGGCCTTGTGGTTTGTGCCTCCTGGTGTTGGCTCCCTCACTGAAAGAGGGTCAACACCCTTGGCCCCCAGCCAAGCTCTCTGCTCAATGTCTATCCAAGAAGAAGGCCAAAACCAAGTGAGAGGCTGCAGCCACACTGGAATGAGGGGTAATCTAGGGGCAGGCAGGCTCTGATGTGGATGAAAGCTGAGCCCACTAAGTGTCCCCACAAAGGCCCAGCTGGGCTCACTGCTCCTCAGGCAGGCTCTGCTGAGCTGTCTGCTCAGTGCCAGGGAAAATGCTATCCCTCACAGGCAGAGGCCAGACCCAAAGGAAGCAGGGGAGACCCTCCCCCTCCAGAGTCAGGGCAGGGGCACTCTCCCTCACCCCCGACTCCTGTTGCCAGAAGCAGGGGACTGGTAGGTCCAGACTGGATGCTGGTATTGCAGATACCGGCCCAGGAAGAAGAGGCTCTGTGTCCATTCACAGGCTTCACCTCTCCACCTGCCTGGGGCTCTCTCAAAGCTGCCCAGGCTGGGGTTCTCAAGGGTATGGCCTCGGTAAAGCAGACTAGATTCCAGGAAGCTCTGCCCAGCCCTACTGTCACCGCTGCCGGCACCCCAAAGGCCGAAGGGAACCACAGCCACAGGAAACTAGAGCTTCCTTAGACACACCTAGCTCCAAACCATCCCAAATAAAGAGGAGGAGCCAGCATATGCCTGATGCAGCCCACCCGCTCTGGGAGCTGGCCAGAGGATCCAAGGCCTGCCCGAAACCCTCTCCACTAGCCTCCACCAGACAAAGACGATGTCCTCGGAGGCCTAGGGCTGGAGAAGCCCCAGCTCTGGATGCTGCTACTCCCTCTGTTGCCCTACCCCATCTTCTGATTTTTATACTAGGCCCCTTACCATTGTGACGTCCCCATGAAATAGTCTGATGCACGATAAAATGATTATTTCTTTATCTTGCAATTGTGAAAGTGCCTTTGTTTGCAGAAAAGAGAGAAGAGAGACGGGAAGGACACGGAAAAGCAGATAAACAGTTCACAGTCTGGATGTGGGGACCCTCCTGGCCCTCCTTCCCTCTGAGTAACTGGTTTGGTGGCCACATGGAAAGAAGCCACCTGCGTGCTGTCTGAAATCCCCCTGTAACACACGAGGCTCTACCCGCACCCACTTCACTCATCAAGCCTTGGCCTAAGCTAAGGCCTCAGAACCCTTCTAGAGCACTGACATAGAGGAGCAACAAAGACAATGGCGGAGGAGGATCTGGGGAAGTGGGTGCCAACTGAGAAGGTAGGGGACAAATTGAGAAGAATTGAGTTCCTGCCTAAGGACACAGGAATCCAAGGCCTGTGGCTAGAAGTCCACTCCAGAATTGGAACCTGGTCAGGATAAGTCCGGATGGAGAACACCGTGTAACCCAAGTCAGAGCTGATGAGAAGACCCAAGGGGGCTTCACGGGAACTTTAGTCTAGTGAAGTCCTCATCCTAACCAAGGAGGCCAAGCAAGTGCTTCCAAGACAGCAGAGGTGCCCGTGGGTTTGTGAGGAACTGGGGAAGGGGATAATGGAGAGATGGAAGGGTCTCGGATATGGATGGAGAGAAAAGGAAACCTCATCCCCGAATCAGGGTCAAGTCAGAGAGAAAGAAACGGGTGACACAGGACGTCCACAATGGCCAACCAGGGACTTGAAGGTCTCCATGCCCAACCACTTCCTACAACTGTGAAAAGGGCCCAGGCTTTACAACCAAATAGACACGGGCTGGAATCCCAGTGCCGTCACTTCTTCACTATATGGAAAATTGAGTAACTCACTGTCCCTCTCCGGGACTCATTTTCTTCATTTGTAATATGGGGCTGCCCCCCCTGCCCCAACTTCAAGTGAGGCTAAGCAATAATAGAACCAGTTTCTTAGGGATGTTACATCTGTAAAGCTCAACAAATGGCAGCTACTATTATAAATATTATTATTCCCTTTTCAGGAATGTTGGAGACAGTTAAGGTGGCTCTAAAATTGAGGGGGCCAGAAGAGGGGATGAAACAAGGAGGGAATCAGAATCAGTTGACGGCTGAAGACAGGTGATCCTACTTTGGCCCCATCCCCCAAATCAGAAACTGATGGATCTCTCAGGACAGAGATCCCCAGCCAGGAGACAAGAGAACCCCGGGGGTCAGAATACCCAGGCAGCAACAAGCAAGGCAATGGCAAGGCGGCCCCAAAACACCAACAGGAGAGGCTGAACCAAGTTCTCAGTGTGGCTGAGAAGCAGGGCCAGGACAAGGAACAGGGGCCACGGTGAGGAGGAAAGAGTGTCAGAGCTGTAGGAAGCGTACGTAGTGGGGCCCAGGGGCTCCGCCCACAAGGATGGAAGGCTTTCAGGACTCCCAGGCAAGGTCAGCTCACGGAGAGCCTGTGTCCAGATCCATTCTTGACAGCTGGCCTCACGACTCAGGCCTGAAGGTCTCTGGGAAAGCTGTGAGATCATGATAAAGTGGACCTCCTTCTCAGCCCCCGCCTGACAGCAGTGGCCCAAGAGCTGTCTGGGGAGACCAGGGGCAGGGTTATGAGGTGGGTCTTGGGCCAAGGAAGGGCCAGAGAACACAGGAAGACAGAAGGTAGAAGGAAGTACAGGGTTCTGGGCAACTGAGAAGGGCTAAGAACAACTGAGAAACAGTGAGGGAGAGGCAGAAGGTGGGAGGGCAGACCTAGGGACAGAGAGGGAGACACGTCAGGAGAGGACAGTGCTGAGGTACCAGAAGGCATCTTGGGCAGAGGAGCCCAGGAGCTTCCTGACAAAAGGAGAAACTGCTGAGCTTCAGAAGGCATCTGACTCCAGAAAGGGGGAGGGGGTCTAAGGGGTGCGGGGGAAGGGGGCGGAGTATGGCCTGGCCTGGCCCAGGCAATGACTTCATAGGCATCTCCCCCCACTCCTTCCTGAGCTGCCAGCTCTGGTGACCCCCTGCCCGCATCTCAAGGGTCTAGGCCAAGCAGGCGCTGACAGGGGAGAGAAGGGGCCCTCCTGGGCCGGGCCCCCAAGCCTGGCATCGTGCCTGCTGGGGAGGAGGGGCCTAGAGGCCCAGCCCTTGTCAGCATCCAGGCCGGCACTTCGGAGGCAATTAGCAGCCCAGCTGAGCTAATCCCCCGCCTGGCGAGGCCAACACAAACACAGGCCCAGGCCGGGTGCACACTCGCCTCCCTGTTTGCTGAGGGGCCCAGTGGTCCGCCAAGAATAACACCAATAACCCGGGGCCTTCTCTAGGTTAAGAGGAGGACCGGGGCTTGCTGAAGAGCTGACAGTGCCCGACAGAGCATACTCTGGCCAGGCGCCCTGGCTGCCCCAGAAAGGCAGCCACTGTTCCCAAGCCTTGGGCCAGCCGGGAAGAGGAAGCTGGACACAAGGAGCCATATACTCTGATTCAGCACCCACCCCCACCCCTACCCATGCCACCTGTGAGGGAGAAGGGCCAACTCAGGCTTGTGCTGCCTTGGCCAGCCTGGCAACACAGGAGCCCAGAGGCAATTCAGACCTGCACCCTACCCTCAAGGGGTTCACGGGCTAGTGAGAGACCAGACTGCGTATGACCCTGGAGCAGGGCCAGCCTCTAGTCCCACAAGCAACACCCCCGGACTTATTAAGAAGGTTACGGTAGAAGCCCCACAACTGAGAAGACCAAGGGGGACCCCAGAGAAGATAAAAACTGAGCTCCAGGGACTGACAAATGGGGCACATGGCACGAGACAGGAGGGATCCAGAACAAACTCTGGCGCAGACTGGTCCTGGACCAGGAGTCACTGGACATACGTATTAGTTCAACCCAGCAGCCACTGGGAGAGCCCGGGCCCAAGACAAGCCCCTACTCCCACTCCCCACTTCCTGATTCCACCTTCACCAGCCTTCAGCGGGAGAGCACCGCCTTTCTGAGCCAAGCCTTCTATTCTGTTTGGTTCCTCGCCTACCCAGGTACTTCTGGACTTTACAGTAACGGTAAGAACTGCAGCCTCCTCGGAGCTTGCACTTGGGAAAAGGGACACAGCCTCCCGGGCTGAGCCAGGCCCCTCAGGACGCCGTGCTGACCAGCAGCACCGCTAAGAATCTGCTGACTACAGGGTCAGGCCCACGCTCACCATCACCTACAAGCATTATCCCGCAGCACGATCGCCAGCGACCAATGGAACATACGCAGGTCCTACTGCATAAACCAGCTGAGAGGCAGGTGTGTGATTTAACCCCATTTCACAGATAAGGAGACTGAGGCCCACGGAAAGGAAGAGACTTGCCTACAGCCAGAGCCCACGCCTTCAGGCTCCCAGTCAGGATGTAGTGTGTCACCAGGCGTCTCCTCCAGTCCCGCAACCATCTCCATCTTCCCTCCCCCTCCTGCTGGCCTAGACCACCTCTGACAGTCCTGGGCCTCAGAGCCTTGAGCCCAGCCCTCCCCACAAAGCAGCATTCTGTCTCTGGCTGAGCTAAGGTCAACTCTATCACTCTGCCGGGGACCTACACATTGATTGCTCTGTAGACAGCTTTCCCTGGGGCAGAGAGTGAGGAAGGCTGGAATCACACTGCCAAGGCTGACAAAGCCTCAGCCGGCAACAGCAGCCTCGCCCCCCACCCCCGACCCCGGCTGGTGTGGCAGAAGGTATAGGTCCAGTCCCCAGCCTGCCGGACGAGCTGTTGGGTTGCTAACCAGAAGGGTTCCAGCCAGAAGGGGCTGACGATCCGCAGCCTGAACTCTCTCCAGGCTATCCCCACACCTGCTCTAGAACATCTAGCCTGGACCAAGGCACAGAAGATGGTATAGAAGGCTCCTTATTTCCTTCAGTTCAGACCAAAAGGGAGGCATTTTTCAAAAAGATCTTTTACTAAGAAACTGGAGAAAAGCGAGCAGAGCCTAAGTACACAGAAACAAGCGGATTCCCTGGCAGAGCAGCCCCTAACCAGAGCCCTGTAGATGCTGCCTCTCCCTTCCCGCCTCGTGAGGCCCCTCCCGGACATCAGGACCCCGGGTCTCACTCTTAGCTCCACTGCTGACAGCCTGTGGAATGGAAGGCAAGCTAATAACCTCTAAATCTCATCAGTAAGAGAAGTGAAGACAAGGGCAGGGCCAGAAGCGGACCCAGGTCTGATTGCAAAGCCTCTACTCTCCACGGCCCCCACCCCCACCCTGTCATTTTGGCTGTCGGAGAACCAACTGAAACACTGAACGGGGAGGTGCTCTGTGGACTGTAAGCAATACCAATGGTTGTCACCGGCCAGCACCTGGCCCTTCCTTGAAGACTGAGGGAAACCGTGTGCTAGGGCGTGGGGATGGGACAGTCTCCTGGCCCTGTAAGGGTTCAATGACAGTCCAGTTTGCTGGGTCTCTCTTCTCCTGGGAGTCTTTCCATCCCTTCTCTCTCTCCTTCCAGCACCTCCTGCAGCCTGGGCCTCCTCCTAACCCCCATCCCGGACAGTGGCTGGAGCCACCTGGGAAGCTTCAGGAATGGCTGATGGTTATCGCGGCTAGGACAGGGCGAGCTGCTGCCCCTCTGATTCATCACGGAGCTGGAATAAATCCAGAGAAGTGACCAGGAGGATGCAGGGCTGCTGCTAAGAGTTCACACTGCTTCAGTCTGGAAAGAGGGAGGCTGACAGAGAGGGTAGCTCGGTCACTCAAATCAGAGAGGGCTTCGGGGAGGGGACTTTAGGACTCTGTTCCTCAGAAGAGCAGGCACAGCGTGGTGTCAGAAGCCTGAGCACTGACGCCGCACTGATCTGGGAATGAGTCTCTTCAGGCCTCTTGTGAGCTGGGAGACCTCAGCCAGGCTAATGCCCAAGAGCCTCCACTGCCCCGCCCCCCATGCCGGTTCAAAGGCTTCTGTGGGAACTGAAGTGCAATATAGGCGCTGCCCAGTACACCGTCGCCTGTCCCACTGCCCGCTTCTGCCCTAAGACGTGCACGCTCTCCTTCCCCCCTGGCCAGGTAGCACAGCCACATGCGTGATGAGAGTACCCGCCCCCCCGCTCTCAGGCACCCACCTGCAACCACAGTGAGCGTCGGTGGGACAGGAGGGCCCCAGCGTGGTGAGGGGAGAAGCAGGTTACTCCCCTCCAACTCGCCCTCAAGCGTCAGAAGCCCCCCATCTAGCTTGCCCAGCAGAGGCATCAGTTCATTAGCGAGAAAGGGGTTCTCAACCTTTAACAACCTACGCCTCTGGCCTTTAGAGACAAACCCTTAATTTATTAGCTCTAGCTGACATTTCAAAATAAATCTGATGTCTAAAATAAGCCTTTCAAATTACATATGCTATTTGTCCACCCCGGGGGGGAGGGGCATCTAGTTTAAAAGCCCTGGAGTCAAATAACCCCAACTCTGCCCTGTCCTAGCCATGTACCATGGGTAAATCATTCCACCTGCTTCCTCGGTCAGAAACTGAGCTACTGTGAAGATAAAGCGCGCAAAGCACCTAGCATGCTGCTCGTCACCCCGCTGGTACCAGGCCATCAAGCCAGCGCTCCTGCTGTGAACACCACAGAATGCTCCTGTGGCCACTCCCTCGCCCACGATCCCAAGCCTGGCCAAGCCAGATGTTTCAGGGTGGAACCCCCGACTTCCGCTGGGCAGAGGACACACTTTACAGAAAAACAGGCAGGCACCCCTTTTGCAGATCTGCACTTCCCCTGAAGTACGTGGCTCACTGGGTCACACACACTACTGCTTACACTTTCGTATCCTCCTTCGCAGATTGGGCGCTCCTGCAAGGTGGGATCCGGATCCTCTATTCTACACGGTGCGGCAGGGAGGGGAAGCTGCCGCCAGCAATCACTAAGTAAATTCAAATGAACCGAGGCAAACACTCCAGAAAATGATGCAGTGCAGCCATCTGCTGAGCCCGAGACAGGCTGGAGGCGGACTACCCGAGGAAGGACCGCGCTGAGTGGGCCCCAAAGCTACGACCACAGCTCTACGGCTGTCATTCCAGACCCCTTCTCCAGAAGAGTCGGGCAAACAGACGAAACCATCTTCATCTACCACTATGCCTGGATTGTAGGACCCCACTCCCCTTTCAAGGCCCCAGAGAGGAGCCTCAGCTGGGGTCCAGAGTGCTGGTCCCTGCGCAAAGCCTCCCCGGAGGGCCAGCCCACAGAGCCTCATTATAAATGGTGCCCTGGACAGCCATCTGACCCACTGTCTCCTGGTCCCCTCATCCCCGCATTCCTGAAGCCTCAGCCAAAGACAACAGTGTGGACTCATTTCTTTGGGGCCCAGAGCAGAAGGCTCCCCAGCACCTGGGAGCAGCTGGAAGTTGGAACTCAAGGACTCATCGCCGCTGGTCTCCCCATCCCGTGCCAAGTGCATCTGTAAACAAGCCTTCTCAGTGGCTCCCTGCAGCTGTTCCCAAGGGGACAAAAGGGAGAGAAAGCAGCTAGAATCAGGGCAGCCCTTGGCTTCTAAGTCAGATCTGAGCCAGGCGGAGACTGGTCTGGAAGATGCTCCCTGGGTACAACCAGGTCTGCGCTGCTGGCCCTGTGCCCAGTCTCAGATGGTTCTACCACTGCCCAGCATTGCTGCCCCGTGCCAGGCTGCTGGGACCCCCAGAGGCATGGGGCCCATGTCACACTGCTGTAGGTCCCACTGTTTTACAAGCTGGCTGAGAGAAAGAGCTTGCTGGGGCGGAGATGCCTGGATGCTAGGCTGTTGTGCGTGATCCTGTTTGCTATAAAACAGCCAGACATTCCCAGGACCTGGAATCGCGCCGAGGCCGTGGAGCTAGCTTTCCCGGCCATATATCTCCAGGCGGGGGACAGGCCTGAGACATCTGAGATAATAAAGACATGATTGTCTCAGCCCTGGGGCTTGTCTCCCCTTTGTCCCAGGGCCCAGCAGCCAACACGAAGTTTAAAGACATCCTCCCCCTTCTCCTGGGAAAGTACAAACGCATCAGATTCTATCGCCCCTGGGGTGAGCTTCCCAAGAGCTAGGCCTGGGATTCCTGCTCTCAGCTTGCCGGAGCAGAAGGCAATCAAGGGCCCCTCCACTGGCAGCACCCAGGAGACTACAAATAACTGGGACGCACGACAGCCACTCGGGGACAACCTCTCTGTGTCCACATCCCTGACTGCCCCCAGCTCTACAACACAGCCACTGTGCCACTTTAGGGATGAAGAAACTGACGCTGAGAGAGGTGCATGGACTTCTCCAAGTCACAGCTGTTCGATGGCACAGATGGTTTGAAACCCAGATCTGTTCTACTCCAAAGCCTGCAACTTCCTGAGTAGCTCTGAAATTCCCCGCGCACACGCCTTCACATGTTCCTGCTTCCCCAGTGTCCTACTTTTCAACTCCACAGGGGCTGGCTTACTCTTCAGCATCTGAAGGGAAAACTTCAGATGAATGAAGCAAAATGCAGACTCCTTAATCTGGAAACCAAGCTGCCGCCGCCGCCGCCAGCTTGGACCCCGGTGAATCACGTCCACCTTAATATGACCAAGCGAGAGCCAACAACCTGCCCAAGGGTGCGAAGCTTCACAGAAGGAAAATGGACGGCAGAAGTGCTAAGGATGAACCTTACCCATTTTGTGAATTTGTGGAATGCCAGTCCTAGCTTTCCTAACCATAGAAGCAACTTGGTAGAAAAGGGGCATCCCCCCCAAGGAGGTGAGGTGCTCAAGCAGAGAGGAGCACTGGACTCAGAACCACAGGCTCTGATGCCATCTGTGAAATCCTATAGAAGCTGAACTCCAGGCCAGTTTTCTCACTTGTAAAATAAACACCTGCTCTAATTGCCTCACAGGTTTTTTGGAAGATGAAAATGAGATGGCATTATGACCCGTGCGTGTTTTTTCCCCGGCTGGATTCTTCGGCGCTCCTGACTCCCCCTCTCCTCCCCGCCTCTCTTCTGTGCAGACATCTGAACTCACTATGTGCGTCACACCATGCTGGGTATAAGGAGAGGCTCATATACAGGTTAAGGAAAGATGACAGAAACATACAAAGATTGAACGGTGGGAGACCAGAGCCGACTGCCTGCCAGTGAATGGCTGAGGCCGGGCTACGGTCTGTTTCAGCCTCATCCGAAGTCCCCTGAGCCACCAAGGCTCAGGACCAGAGGCTGCACCCTCCAGATTCACACACCCATCTGCCCGCAGGAAAGGAGATGGGCCACATGGTCTTTCAAGGCTACTTTCCAGCCCACAAGCCCATCAATCTGCTTCCCTCTACTTTTTCCACCCTCTACTTAGGGGCCCTTGCAAATTGGGGAGCCTCACTTCTATTGGATATACAAGTTCCCTCCTTGGGGGCTAAAGGGGGATGGAAGAAACCAATCAGTGGGAAGTCTTTCTGAATGACCTAGGAAAAAGCTGAAGATTCCCCTTGCTCACCCTTCCTGGCCATCTAGGCTCAGAACTGTGAGAAAATGTGGAGGTCGTCTGGCCTAATGGCCCAGTCCCAACGTACGCCTTCAAGAGGACTTCTCTGCTTACATACATTCCAATCAACCCAAATCTTCCCCACAGCCCTGAGGTAAACCAATTCCCTCCAACTCCCATCCCACACAGGGACATTTCACTCTTCCTTGGCAGCCTAAACATGCTGCTGCTGCTTGGAGGGACAGAATGTGTCTGTCCATAACAAAAGATATCTTCGCCTACAAGCTCCCCAAACACAGAGTCTACACCAAAGCTTGGCTCATGATCCAATTTTTTTAAATGGGGAGAATAAAGACTGATGCTGGCTGCAGGTGAACTGAAAGATATTCAATTATTTGAGAAATGGAAAGCAAGATCTCGGGCTCTGGAAGGTAGTAATGGTTCTAAGAATTATAGTACAGGCTACAGGTATGAGTGACAAGTGACTGTGGGCAGTGGGCTCTTTTCCCAGCAATTTGAAAGTCTGTACTCTTTTCCTATGGGCAAAGAAAAAGACAGAAATTCAAGAAACCTTTCTAAATCCCAGGTGCACAACCAACCAGACTTTTCTTGCTATTTTTCTGCCATCTAGTGGCTCCTCTGGAGCATTACAAGTCCACCTCTGGCCATTTTTGCTCTGCCCCTCCACTATCTTCCTAAATAACAGTACCACTTAGCCAATCAAGTGTTATGCTGGGTGCTTCACCTACATTATTGCTACTCTTCATAATACTGCAAGATGGGCATTAATTCCATTTTTCAAATAGGAAATCTAAGGCTCACAGAAGTCAAGTCACCTGTCCAGGGTTGCACTGAAGGTCAGTGGAAAACGTGAAACCTCAGCCCATCCCCATGCCCTTGCATTGTTATCACTTGTCCTGCAAACTAAAGATAATCTCAGCTTCTCCATAAATCTCCACGTGCTTCAAGCTCCTCACAGTCAGCTACCGGTAAGCAGATGAACCCACAGCCTCCTCCAGCCCCAGGACACCCTGGGCACAGCAGTGAGAACTGGGCAAATCACTCCACTCAACTTCTCCATCTGAATATTGGAAGGCCACACAAAAAAACATATACACGACTGTTCACAAGAGCACTATGCATAATAGCCCAAAGATGGAAACAACTCAAGAATCAATCAATTGATAAACGAATTAGACAAAACGAACTGCATATCCATACAATGGAATGACAACAGCCATAAAAAGGAATGAAGTTCTGATATATGCTAAAATATGGAGAAACCTTAAAAACATTATTTTAAATGAAAGAAGCCAATCACAAAAGACCACATAGTATGTGATACTTTATATGAAATTTTCAAAAGAGGCAAATCTACAGCAAGAGAAAGTAGGCTTAAGAAAGTAGGCTTAAGGAGTTGCTTAAGGATGGAGGGACTGGGGGCAGGGGAGGAGGGTTTAGGAGGTAACGGCTAAAGGGTATGGGGTGGGTTTCTCTCTGAGGTAAAGAAGGTAAAGAAGATATTCCAAAATATATCATGGTCATAGTTGCACAAGTCAGTGAATATATAAAAAACAATGAATTATTATACACATTAAATAAGTGAATTGTGTGATACGTGGATTATATCTAAATAAAACTGTCGCACCCCACACCACCCCAAAACAGTGAGAGGGTTGGGCTAAATTGCCTCTAAAGGTCCTTCCAGGTTGGCTTTTCAATGGATGGAGCCATCTATCGCTGTCAGTCCCAGCACTGGTGACTTGGCCTGAACCACCCAAACTCCTGTTAAGACTAGTCCCATCAAAGGCCACCTGAGAAACTTTGCTCCATGCTCCACGCCCTCCCTCCAAGCTCCTGGGCAGCCTCTGTCTCCAAGACGACGCTACTCTGTCTTCCTGTCTTAAGGAACCCAAACCGTGGGCATCTACACACCCACTGACTCTAGGAAAGAAAAACAGGGCAGATAGAGCCTGCCTCCAGTTCTGGCCTTTTCTCCTTTTACAGAGGTCTTCCTCAATTTAGTGTGGCTCCAGCCTAAGCTCAACCTTTCTAAGAATATTCATTCGCACTTTGGGGGGTGGGGGTGCAGGTAGCACATATAGTGGGAAACACACTGGCTCTGGAATCAGATAGATCTGGAGCTGAATCATGGTTTCATCATTTTGAAGCTCTGGCTTGGGCAAGTTCCTCTGAGCCTAAATTTCCTGAAAAATGGTTATGAATAAGTTCTCATTACTGTTATGGAAATAGCATGTGTATCATTGGGGGATAATATTATCACAAGTCAGACGACGGTCCAAGACATCAGGAATACACCCTTGTCCTATGAGCTCTGGCTCAGTAACTATATATTCTTTGAGACAACTACCGGAAAGCACCCCCTAACTGATTATTCTCCTCACTTAACTGTCTTCCAAGCACTTGGGTAGAGTGTGATGGCCTTATAGCGGGGGGGCGGGGGGGAGGGAGGTATTCCCTCATGTCTGCAGATTTCCCGTTGTACTATAACGTATTAAATACTAAGTTTGGTACTCTCCACTAGCAAGAACTGCTCATCCAGTCATTTAAAAAGTGAATATCCTCTCGGACACCTGGGTGGCTCAGTCGTTTAAGCATTCAGCTCTTGATTTCAGCTCAGGTCATGATCTCGGAGTTGTGAGATCAAGCCCTATGACGGGCTCTGAGCTGGGCATGGAGGCTGCTTAAGATTCTCTCTCCCTCTTATCCCCACACCACCACTCTCTCTTTCTCGCTCAAAGGGGGGAAAAAAGTGAGTATCTTCTGTTGTTAAATAGGAACAAAGTCCAACACTGTATATACTGATCTAGGATGGTTCTGCCACTAAATGTGCTGTACATGACTGAGTAAGCACCCTCTATAACCTTAGATCTCTTCTAATAAAAGATCTGCCCTAAAAACCTGTAATCGCTAATACCAATCAGTTTAACAATCAATCAAACAGGGGCGCCTGAGTGGCTCAGTCGTTAAGTGGCTGCCTTCGGCTCAGGTCATGATCCCAGGATCCTGGGATCGAGCCCTGCATCAGGCTCTCTTGCTCAGCAGGAAGCCTGCTTCTCCCTCTCCTGCTCCCCCTGCTTGTGTTCCCTCCCTCGCTGTCTCTCTCTCTCTCTCTGCCAAATCAATAAATAAAAATCTTTAAAAATAAAAAAATTTTAAAAACAATCAATCAAACAATTCCTCTAAGTAAGGAAGAAAAGAGGTCTATAACCAGAAAAATGCTATCAGGGTCAGACTAGCCACTTACTAAATGTTTAGCCATATACATTGGTACCATACTACCAGACCCTGCTCTCTGGACTGTGCACTCTAACTTTTCTCTTTCTACGAGACTCAACACAGGCTTATCACCCTACTTTAGTAAACTCCTGAGGGGCACCTGGGGGGCTCAGTTGGTTAAGCATCTGCCTTCGGCTCAGGTCATGATCCCGGGGTCCTGGGATCAAGTCTCGCTTCAGGCTCTACCTTCCTACCCCCACCCCCGCCCCCCGCTTGTGATCTCTCTCTCTCAAATAAATCTTTTAAAAAATAAAAAATAATAATAAAAACAAACTCCTCGGGAGCTAAGTATTACTATTATCCCCACAAGAAAAATATCAAAGTTAAATAACTCAGCCAAGATCACACAGCACATAAACAGTAGAGCTAAGATTCAAACACAGGCAGTCTGGCTCTAGGGTCCCTGTTCCTAATTATTCCTCTACACTGCCTGTTACAAAATGGACAAGATATAAACAAATGTTTCCTGAAATAAGCAAACACCAACGAGTAAATCACATTCAGTTACTTACCATTTTGAACCCATTAACATAAAACTGATGCTTTTCTATAAGAATTCCCTAACAGAGCAATCTTTGTCCTTTTATCTGACTCTATGTTCACCGGGGACTGAAGATGTTATTCCCTAATCCTTATAACAACTCCACAAAAGGTTAGCAGGTATTATCGGCTCAATTTAAAGACGTGGAAATCAAGACTGAAAAATTAAAGCTGTTTGTTCAAACACTGCTAGTTAGTGACAGAATCTAATTCAAATTTACAGCCCTCTACTCCAAAGTATATATGCTTTTCTTACTATTCAATATTCCTAGACACCTTAATATGAAACCGGCACTAGAATGATTCTCAAAAACACAAACAAGAACAAATGTTCCATCTGCTTTATATAAAAAGTGGAGAATGCCAGGATAGTTGTAAGAGAGGTATCTGTCAAAGCATCTAGTTTCACTACTGAATTATATTAATGCTTGGATCATACTGGTACTCCCAGAAGGAAGTGATACCTAAGAGAGGGAAATATGGTGGCTGCCACTCTTAAGAAGCTTTATTTATCCTACAAGCAAAAACTAAGTCAGTCTTTACTGGACATTGCAATATAGTAAAGCAATATAGACTGAACCAAACTTTAGAATCTCTCAAATATATAGAGAATCTCTCACATATCAATGAAAATCTAATGCTTAAAGACTCAGCAGTCTATTTGTATATTTCATATACAGGTCTTACAGATTTTTATTAACTACCTGTCAACAACAAAAAATTCTTAGAGCTGCAGAGATGATCCTGCACCAGTGATGTTCACATCTCTCGCAGAGCCCTAGAAGTCCCACAGGGGGACACAAAGCGTGTGCATCTGCACCGGGGAAAAAGCAGTGGGAGAGCAGGACTGCTTGCCTGTCTTCAACCCCAGTACCTCTGGTCCACAGGACACCTTTTCTATTCCCCTCATGGGGCCCTCTGTAAGATTTTATTTGGAAGAAAAGAGGTTTATTGCTAAAAAGACACAAACCAAAAAGGAACAGAAAATCAGTTTTATCTATACGTGGGGAAACTGAGGCCCAAAGAGGTAGAGCAACCTGTCCAAGGAAACTGTTGGCCCAACTAGAACCTGGGTTTCCAACTCCCAATCCAGAGAATTCTATTAATAACATGGGAGAAACGGACAGAACATCAAACACCATAACGCAAGCTAAATGCAAAAACAGGACTCCATTTAGAGCACACTGGCATGTAAGGGAAATTTCTGCAAACTCAGCGCACCCTGCAGTGAAGTCATTCTCACATGAGGCAAGTGAAGAATGCATAGTGCCTGCCCACCCTTCACAAGCTGCTAAGGGATATGCGGAACTCCCTAACGCCGAAACAGTTGTGAAGTCTTCAAGTTATGGAGGGAAGGGGGCAGCTCTTCAGGGAGTTAGAGATTCAGAATCAAACCCAAAATCTCTCTCCCATCAGACCAACGCAAACCTTCCAAAGCTTTACAAAGGAGGTCCAGGAAGCTGGAAATGAGGCTCCACTGTGGGTCTGGAGCTCCAAACAAAGGGCCAGCCCAATCACAGAGTTGGTTAAAGATGAAAGGTAAGGGAGAATAAGATAGACTCTCACGCTCCCTGAAAGCCTTTTCCCATTCCTAGCAGAGGGGTTGAAGGCCCCTCACTTGTATAGCAGCCTGAGACCCAGAAGCCAGCAGGGTTCTCTGGTCCTAGTTTGAAGAGAGCTGATGAGGAGGATGAGGAGGATGGTGGTGATAACACCTTCAACCCATTCCATTTACTGCCTAGTACCTCCTACTTTCAAGCACTGTGCTAAGCACTTTACACAGTGTTTCATGTCACCCTCACAGCTCAGAGATGAAGGTAAGTATAGCTAGTTCCATTTCACAGAGGAGAATGCAAGGCTCAGAAGGCTCAGGTGACTTGCTTAAGGTCAAAGGATCAAGTGAGTGACAGAACCAAAACTCAAATCCAAAATCACTTACGCATTTTCTAGCGCACAATGCCAAGTTGTTTAACCTCCGTCTTGCCGTGTGACAAATGTTACCATCTGTCCCACCTGCCCTACAGGGTTGTATTAAGGATCAAGTGAAATCACTAATATAAACATGATCTGAGGTTCTGAGTCTACCACCTAAACTCCAGTGTGAAGACCCCTGACCTTTGTGGAGGGAAGACAGAGGACCAGAATCCCAATCACCTCGCTTTACTTGGGTCGAGCTAATTTTGTGACCTAATAATGAGGTTCCTCTCTTCTACTAACCATATATTCTACTAAATATATGGAAAACAATGGTGCTATTCTACAGGCCATCCTGCAAGACAGTAAGGAGAAAAGGGAAAGGGTGCCAGGTTTCAGAACTGGCACTTGGCCTTGGGTACTCACTAAGGTCCAGCTTTTTCATCAACAAACCCTGCCCTGTCAACTCACAGGGTGCTATAATGAAAAAAAGGGCAGTTGAACAGCTGAACTTTTCTCTTTCTACAAGACTCAACACAATTTGTCATCCTACTTTTGATAAAACTCTCGAGGAGTGCCTAGGTGGCTCAGTCCGTTAGGCATCTGCCTTCGGCTCTGGTCACGATCCCAGGGTCCTGGGATCAAGTCCTGCTTCGGGCTCCCTGCTCTAAATTCTTCCCATTGCAGTGCAGATCTGGTAGCTCTTCATATTTTCATAGCACTTTTGCATTTATAAAATATGTTCACCTATATGATCTCATTTAGTCCTCATACTCACCCCTGAGATGTAGATATTACCATTATTCTTCGTTTACAAAGGAAGCCAATGGAGCTTAGGGACATTCACTGACTTATCCAAGATCACGTGGCTGGCAAAGCTGGAGTCAAGACTCAGGGCACTTATTTCTCTCCAGCAGACATCATCCAGAATTTTAAATTCTGATTGACTGTAAAGCCTCAGGCTGACCCTTAAGAGCCGCTCCTAGATAATTCAGAATGTCCCCTCTCCATCAGTGTACTGACTCAGCCTCTACTCCCTTCTACCTCACCACCTTCTCCCTACTCTTCTGACATCTACAGAAACCCCATAAGGAGTGGTGTCCAGAGAGTAGGTACAGTGTACCCTAGATTCAACTGCCAGTTTGAACTTATATTCACCACTAGGTGGAGCTAATCTCAACAATCCAAGAAGCTCATGGGTTAGCTCACAGGAAAAGAGCAGAGGAGCCAGAGTACAAAGTAGCTCAATAAATAGATGGCATGGTACCGGTACAAGCTTGCCCACCTTTTTGAGGCTATGCTCCAGTAGCCCATAATCAGGGAGTTAGGAAAGAATTGTGCTTACATGGCTCACGTGCATTGAATATCGGCAAAGCCCTCTCCGATTCCTGTCTCTAAGAAGACTGGCCATGTTTACAGCTCAAGCACAAACTAAGACCCAGAAACTGAGACCCTACCCGATCAAATGTTAAGTTATCAATGCCAGGCCAGACAGAACACAAAGGGAGCCACTACCTGTTGACTCACTCAGACTTCGATCAATCCACCCAGAACTAAATATTCACTGACAAAAGGGGGGAATAAAGCCACGTAACACTGACCCACATGCTGCCAAAAAAAGGTCTTGACAAAAGCGTGCACATGCCTGCAGTGGCAGGGAATGACACACGACAAAGGACATCTACATCAGAGGAACAAAGGGACCTTGACCTTGTTTTTAAGTCAGCAAGAGACTTCATCTCCTAAAGGTCTAATTTATTAGTCTGTTGGAATAACTTCAATTTCATACTCATTTCTAGTACCAACTTTACACTATTTGGAATATGGTTCAGTGTACTCTCTGCAGGTGAACTGGAATATTCATGAGGGGAATGAAAAAGATATCCATCTCCGGTGAAACTGTACTTGTCTTGAAATTATCAGGGAAATATAGCTGCCTACATTCTAGCTTTGAGTTAGAAAACCGTAGCTGATCTCTAAACTCAGGTAACTGTTCTCTCTCACACTGCTGTCTAAGAAATTTAATTACTTAGGCGTCTGCCCAAACTATCTCAGTGACGGTTCACCAATAAATTATATGACAGTGAACTCTCTACACGTTATTTTCTGGTTAAGGAATCAAGAACTGAATGCTGGTTGGAACCACATGTTTGGAAGATCTTTTTCCTCAGAGAACAGTTAAGCTGAAGACTTCTGACCCAAAATTACTCTAAAATTCATGTCAGATAGGGACGCCTGGGTGGCGCAGTTGGTTGGGCAACTGCCTTTGGCTCGGGTCATGATCCCGGTGTCTTGGGATCGAGTCCCGCATCGGGCTCCTTGCTCCGCAGGGAGCCTGCTCCTCTCTCTGCTTCTGCCTGCCTCTCTGCCTGCTTGCGTTCTCTCTCTGTTGAACGAATAAATAAAATCTTTAAAAAATAAAAATTAAAAAAAATAAAATTCATGTCAGATATAAATGAAACCTTAAGAAATCATTCAGTGACATGGTTCTCAAACCTGGAGGAACACTAAAATAATCTGATGAGATTTAAAGAAGTGATGCCCCTCAAAACACAATTTGAAAAAAAAAACAATTTAAGGAATAAACGTAAGTGGCCCTATCTCCAGAGACTGCCTAAAATGGCCCCAGGCATTATTTTCCTTTTTTAAAAGATTAGCTCCCTAGGTTAACATTCACACAACCTGAGTTAAGAACCACTGAGGTGGGGCATCTGTGTGGCTCAGGCAGTTGAGCAAATGACTTTTGACTTCTGTTCAGGTCATGATCTCTGGGTCCTGGGATGGAGCCCCACTTGAAGCTCCGCACTCAGCAGGCATTCTCCTTCTCCTCCTCCCCCCACCATGAAGGAAGGAAGGAAGAAAAGGAAGGAAGGAAAGGAGGGAGGGAGGGAGAAGGGAGGAGGGAAAGAGCAACCCACTGAGGTGTGCACTGGTCCCCAAACATATCTAACCAAGGTTCTACCTGGGAAGCCTTTAAAAATGAAATTGATCCCCAGGCCCCACGCCATAACTATACATTCAGAGTCTCAGAGGAATCTTTTAAGTTTACCATCAATTTTTCACCAACCGGGCAACAAACTTGCATCTAAGGCTCCAATGATGACTAAATGCATTATTATTTTACAGATAAAGAGCCTGGGAGACTGAAAGCTACCTGCCGAAGGGCACGCTGGGTTAGGGCTGTCCCGCTCCAGTATCTCCAGTGCCCAGTATGGAGCGAGCCTTCTGATGACCGTGCACCATGGGCAGGCACACACAGCCAAGGCTTTTACTTTCTGGACAGCCATTCCAAGGGCGATGAGACCAAATAGTTATTCAAAAAAATCTATCAAACTGGCAAGGAAAATTCCAAGTAGAAGTCAGGATCCCACGTCTATTTTATTCTCTGCTTTATCTTCAGGGCCTTATTAAGTGCTGTAAAAAAATTATGCTTGAATTTACTATAAATGAATGAATGAATAAGTGGTACACACTAGGTTTGGTTCTACGGAATCTTTTGCACAATGAAGTAAGAAATTAAATGTGCTTGACCTTGCACCCCCTTTGGCTCACCAGGCTTACCATGAGAAGTCCACTCTTAGACAGCTACTGCTCTCTGGAGCCAGGCTGCCGCATGAGAAGCTTGGAGCCAACATGAGCCAAAGCTGAAACCTGGATGCAAAGCCCAACTGACCCATCAGTGAGAGAAAAATAAGCTTGTGGTAAGCCAGAGGGTTAGGGTGGTTTGTAATGCAGCACTAAGCAAAAGCTAATGAAATGAGGCTTAAGAAAAAGGGAAGGAGGGCGCTTGGGAAAAAACTCAAAGTAATATACTGTATAAACTTAAAAAGTATTCAAACAGTTCCAGAAAGAAAATAAATTAGGTAAGGTCTTCTTTTATTCTATGTTGTTAAAGGATCACACTCTAAAGTTGGGGGAACTTGGAGTAAGGTCTACATCCAACAAGCAGACCTGAATTAGAAATGTGATTTCAGGGACGCCTGGGTGGCTCAGTTGGTTGAGTGGCTGCCTTTGGCTCAGGTCATGATCCCAGCGTCCTGGGATCGAGTCCCGCATCAGGCTCCTTGCTTGGCAGGGAGCCTGCTCCTCTCTCTGCCTCTGCCTGCCTCTCTGCCTGCTTGTGTTCTCTCTCTGTTAAATAAATAAATAAATAAATAAATAAATAAATATAAATAAAGAAAGAAAGAAAGAAAGAAAGAAAGAAAGAAAGAAAGAAAGAAAGAAAGAAAGAAAGAAATGTGATTTCAAGCTACTTCCCTCACATGTCATTCAAACCTACCCTAACCAGGAAGAGCTCAGCCCGTCCTCCCAAAAGATAATGAACTCACCACTTCCCCAAAAGTTATACACGTGTTTAAGTATCTAAATAGAAAAACAGTATTAACTTCATCCCTTTCCCACCCATGTTCTTCTGATACATGGAAGTCAAATTAAAAATATTTAATTAGGGGCGCCTGGGTGGCTCAGATGGTTAAGCGTCTGACTCTTGATTTCAGCTCAGGTCATGATCTCAGGGTCATGAGATCAAGCCCGGTGCCAGGCTCCACTCAGAGAGGCATCCACTTGAGATTTTCTCTCTCTCTCTCCCCCCACCCCCCACAGCTAATGCTCTCTAAATTAAATAAACAAACAAGCAAACAAAATCTTTATAAGAAAATATTTAGTTAGAAAACTATAGCTTGGGGCGCGTGGGTGGCTCAGTTGTTAAGCAACTGCCTTCGGCTCAGGTCATGATCCTGGAGTCCCTGGATCGAGTCCTGCATCGGGCTCCCTCCTCAGCGGGGAGTCTGCTTCTCCATCTGACCTCTCCCTCTCATGCTTCCTCTCTCTCTCCCAAATAAATAAATAAATCTTAAAAAAAAAAGAAAAAAAAACTATAGCTTAACCCAATCCCCTTGTCTCTGTTGTTCTTCTGATGTATGGTTATTTCGATGACAGAGCCATGTGAACTTTACTTCACTCATTCTTTTTTTTTTTTTTAAGATTTTTTATTTATTTATTAGGAAAGAGAGAGAGTGAGAGAGAGCAGGTCAGAGTGAGAAGCGGACTCCCCATGGAGCTGGGAGCCCGATGTGGGACTCGATCCCGGGACTCCGGGACCATGACCTGAGCCGAAGGCAGTCGCTCAACCAACTGCGCCACCCAGGGGCCCTCACTCATTCATTCTTGAAATCATGTACCATCCAATGGCTACTTTTAGAACCATCTGTCATGTGTCAAACACTACTCTAAGCCAGGGACACAGTAATAATCAGGATGGACCTATGTGCCACTGGTAAGAACTAGGGATATACGGTCCCTGCTCCCTAGGATCTCAGAGTACAATCCCAGTACCTCTCCCTGGCATGGTCAACAAGGAGTAAGAAACATTGGTTAAGATGGTAAAGCTTAGATCCGCCTCTTCTTAACCCCTTCCCAACCACACCACGCAGCTTAGCTCCAGCAGAGCATGGAATCAAGCCAAAACATGATTCCACTTAGAAAAACCACCAAAATGAGGTTATGCTGTGCCAACAGCTCTTAGTTTCTAAGACTCTCCTACAGATCAGCATAATGCCTTTAAGGTAAATGAATCATTCCTGTCACCTAAAGAAAATCTGTCCCATATTCAGATGCACAGCACAGACCCTGGAATCTGATGGAAGCAGTCTGGGTAACAATCTAGGAGCAATCATTCTCCCAATTTGGCCGTGTTCTGGAAATATATGGAAAGCTTTTAAAAACCCATTGCTCAAGCAGTATTCCAGTAAGCAACAAAGTCTGAAAAGCACGGATACAGAAAACTTGAGGGAAAAACTGGCTGCTTTCCAACTAACCAATGGATGAGAGAGGTGTGCTGTCATTCCCTCCCAACAACAGAAGCAGTGAGCTTCCGGAGCATCACCTTCACTAAGTGCTGCTATGAACCCACTTTGGTCTTAAAGAGAAGGGATCTTGAAGGCTACCTGCCAAACTCTGGGAAGAAGACACAAACCTGAACATACTGAGGGGAAGCCATCGCCTCAAACTGAAGGCCAGAAAGGAAATAAAGCACATTTTAAAAAAAATAAAGCTTTAAAATCGTATCCCAAAATTTGTTAGAAATTGATGTTATTAAGAGTCAAGTTCCCACTCCTAAGTATCTAAAAAGAGGCGGAGGGAAAAGAACAACCCCCAGGCTGGCTTGTGAAGGGTTTTTTTTGTTTAATACATCTGAAAAGAATGCATGTACAAAGAACTGAGACATGAGAAAGCATTGGGTGAACACTAATGAATCTACAAGAATTAGGATTTGGGGAAGGTGGAGAAGATTACCTAAACATTTTTAAAAACTGGAAACTGCAACCAAAGTAAGTGGATAAAATCCCTATTAACACTTATGAAGAGTCTTCATAAGACTCCATGATTTTTTTATTAAACTAGAGAGCCTTAACTAGCTACTCTAGGGTTCCTCATATGCAAAACAGAAATAAGAGGATTCCCCTGACTGGTCCCCATGTTGTTAAATGTTCTCCCCACCCCCACCCACACCCCAGCTTCTTCATGAAGCAGGTCTCCATCCTCCCAACTTGAAAGAGGATGTGCAACATTCCATAGACATCTGTCTCCTAGCGCCACCCCTCACATTTCCTCGATTTACCAGGTCTTCAGCTGTGTTCTAGGAACACCACATCATACGCTAATAGGCTGGACATTTCTATGCTAAGCATATAAGACAATGACTGACAGGGGGGAAAAAAAAGTTTTTTAATTACGTACTCAATCCATTTGGTGTATTTCAAAAGGTGCAATACTTTTCTTCATTTATCAGTGAAAGAAGTTAGAAATTAACTTCAAAAAAAAATATATCAGCAAATGGCAAACAAATTTCCTTGAAAGTCACAGTCACATATATAGTGCATCCTAGAAAAGAGGAGGGGCAAGACAGGTTCCACCCACTTTCATGAGTTTCATCATGAACCTACGGGACCTACTCAAGGGTGGAGAGAAAAGGCAACTTTCAAAAAGGAGTATGTTATTAAATGAGGCATTTACTATACTCCTTCCTAAGAGCACCAGGTGGGGAACAAGTTTTCTAAACTAGATCTAGGAAGTGGAATGTGGAATCAATCCGTCCTCCTCCCCTTAAGGGCTGTCCAATGGTTAATGAATTTAAAAAACATGACTAAATAAAAACAAACCCCACACACATTCCCCGCACCCCACCCCACCCCCGCAAAAAAAAACAAAAACAAAAAACAAAAAAAAAACCTAAATGTCCCAGATCATTCTCCAGAGTGGATGGAGCCCGGGAGCAGCTTCAACAACCCAAATTAGTCTGTTACAGAGTCATCACAAGCATGCCTTGCTTTTAAACAAAAAACAAAAAGAAAATTTTTTTGAAACAACAAAACAAAAACTAGTACTAATCAACTTTTCTGACAATACACAATTACTCAAATTAACTAGTACTGAGGGGGAAGGGGACCATACCTACGGGCCTTGTCTCACACGAGTGCATGTGGGTAGGTGCAGGGCATTTGTCATTATTGCAAAAACGAATTTTAATCTTTAATCTTTAGTTTGATTTAACATTGCTTTTAGTATGATGCTGACACCAGCTGTGCGGAAAAGGCTCTGGAGAGATGTTCATAGCAGCACACACCTGCGGCTCTTCTTCGGTTCGGGAGGCTCCAGGGCAGCCAATATTGCTTCGTCAAATACATTCTTTAGGCCTTTCTGAAAAGGGGTAGAAAGAAAAAAATGGGCAGTCTGATTTTCAGTATAATAAAGCTGAAGATCAAATTAAAACATTCAAATCCCCAAGAGTCGGCAAAGAACGAAATGTTAAAAACAACTCTGAATCTCAACACAATCATCCCACTTCACCAAGTTTTGTCCAGGCAGGACACTGGAACGATCCAGCAACTCGGGAGCAGAGGAGTGGATATTCGTGAATGAGACAGGGGTCCTCTGAGAAAGCTTTTTGCAGACCAATGTATGTCACAAGAAGCGAACAAGCCACATGTGTCACTTGCTCATTCAATATGAGTTGTGTAATATGCTGCTGAAACATTTTACATAAAAACAAGTGAAGCGGCTCTGCATTCCAATGAAACAGCGGAGTATGGAACAGGACCAAGAGGGCCGGCAGCGGGCAGCGGCATCCTTGTTACATGGAAGGCGCAGGCAAGGATGGAGAGCACGGCTACCACGGCTGCGTCAAAGACCTTCACCCTGAACTCCCTGCATCCCGCCAATCAGATAGAGCCAGGGGGCTCAAGGAAGCAACATGTGGGCACCTGATACATATGTAAAACTAGAACCAGTCAGTGCAACAGGAATAAAGCTTCATCAGGCATTTATACAAACAATTGTATATTTTTAATTTCAAAATTTGAAGGTAACCACAAGTGTATGTTTCCCTCACAACAATAAAATCAGAAGCAGGAAAATATAAAGGTGGCAGCTTTACATCTCAACATTAACAAACCTTAAGTCAACTGTTAAAATGGATGCTGTTCTTAAAAGATAGTGTAACAAATGATTTCATAAAGCGGTAGCAGATACATTAATACCTTTCCCACCCCAGACTGACAGATACTCCACCACAGCACAGACAGCCAAAGCAACAGCAACACAAAGTTTCACTGCACAAAAGAAAACCAGAGAAGAATCCTCCCTTCCCCGTTACACTCTACTAGCAGGTCACCCTTCTGCCATAAAGTTTGTCATGCAATTACAATTACAATTGATCAAAGAGTAAAATGATGTTTGTGTTATTTTCTCCATCTAGAGCTAGGAAGTGTTAATAAAACTCTTATTTTTTCCAAGAGAACATTCTTAATGCCACACCAAGTTCCCTTTTGCAATAGTAATCCAAACCAAAAGCTCTGAGCATCAGGCAACTCAAGCAGCAGAAAGTTAAACAAGTCCAACTTGACTACTGATCACAAAAAATATTCTATAAGATATTGCATTCTTGATCAAAAACTAATACAGAGGTTGCTCTTAGGTGGTGAGTAAAAAGACGCAGAGGCTTTCAAACAGGATGGTTTTATTCCTTTGTTTTTAAATGCTCTTTCTACAGTAGTGGGACAGGAAGCAGCAGCAAAGAGGGGAAGGAGAAAACAGTTTAGAATATACAGCACTTCCTTTTGGGTTGAGTTTCCGGAGGCTCGAGGGCAGCTAGGATAGCCTCATCAAACACATTCTTCAGACCTCTCTACAAGACAGAGGGGAGGAGAGAGAATAGCAGCCAGGTTAGAGGATTAGAAAGACTAGCAGATATAATAGCAGTCCGGATTAAATGGGCTGAATTCACAGAAGCAATGTACCTTCAGAAAAATAAGTGCCAGAAAGCTAGATCTTAAGCCCACTATCAAGACAGTAGATAACTGAACAGAAACTTTTTACGTAAAAAAGTTTAACTGAGAAGAAAGCAGTTTTTATGAAAATGTTGTATGTTGACTTCTAAAACAATCGCATTTTGAAAAAACAGTATTTTAATGAAAATAATACCAGAAGGAAAAAATGGATATGTAAACAAAAGATGCGTTGGATAAGACCTGTGGAACTCCCCAGTATTTCCAATGAGAAGAAATGCACACACATTCTGGAACTAAATCAATTTCAACTTCAGGCTTCTGTGAATTCAGCCCCTGAATAACTGAAGGACACAAATAGCAGACTAACAGGCATGCTACATGTTTCTAGATTCAATGACACATCTGGATGGGATTAATCAGGATTTAGAGTAAATCAGTTTCCCAGAACAAAATGGTTCATTTAGAAAGAGTGTTAATTGTTCAACAGTATCACCTGGGAGAAGTTTAAGGAACAGACTCTAGAAACAGCATACACTTCAGTTATTCAGTAATGTTATTAGAGCAAGTAACCACCACCCAAGTCATAGGAAAACAAAGAATGGGGTCCTAGAATGAGTTTTAGCAAGCAGTCCGATGCTTTAAGATGTCTTCATGGATATCAGAGCATAAAGCATGGAGTGAAAACAAAGAATATTCTCATATCTACAGGGATTAAGATGCAGAAACACACTTACACCTCAGGCAGAACTCCAACGTGACAGTGTGACTCAGTAGCACGGGTACCTTGGGCCCAGGTCTATAGACTCACCTAAACTCACCTAGATCTGAAGTCACAGGTTTACCACCCAAAATGGTTTCACGTGTTCTTTAAGTCAGTTTGATCCCAAGTAAAATTCTCCCCATTAGTCCCAGGACACAGCTCCAGTAACAAGTACCAGCCCCAGACTACCCCAGGTCTTCCCACCCCAACCATCCGCATCCCAGAAGACGGGTACCCACACATCCCATGAGGTACAAAATAAATGCAAAATAACATTAAGGACTTAAAAAGAAGCAAAGAGGTTAAAAAGTTTTCTTTTATGGTTTTTACAAAGTAGAAATGCTAAACAAAAGCAAAGTTCCTATGAAAGTCTTTCTACACATCTCAGAGCAAACTCTGGTAGTTAAATATAAAAGGAAAAGGGGATGGTGGAAAGGGAAATGCATTTTCTAAGGGAAAACAAGAGGATGACTCCAAGAAACTAGGGCACCCCTCATAAAAAGAAAATTCTTTCTTGCTTATTGACAAAGATAACTAATCCCCTATAAAACAAAACTAATCTTCACTTTACCTATACTATCTGATTATAAAGAGAGTTCAGTTTTAGAGGAACAACAAAAAAAAAAAACCAGACTCTGGAGTCCTAAAAGTCCTCTCTCCCAAAGAGAACCAGACACCCCCTTTTCTATCTTCTCTTTTGACTTCTCCAAACATCAAAATCTGGTAAGAAAAATGTAGTTGCTAAGACCTTTTCAAATTCCTACTGTCTGCAAAGTGACTTACTGTACTAAACATGTTTACATTGTAAAAAAACTTAAATGGAAGCATCCAATTCTTTAAACTTCACCAGTGACCTAGAATTGGTTCCACACGGTCTATTTGCCTCCATTTTCCCCTAAAGCAACCCATACCTGGAGGAGAGAGGTATGCGAAGGATGCATAACAGAGTTAGATATACTGACAAACGTGTTCCCCAACACACACACACACACACACACACACACACACACACACACCTCTCACTCTTCTGATGGTATCAAAACACAGAACCATCAGGCATTTTTTTTTAAATCTCAGTGCTGTAGATGAGAGGATATAAAAATATTCTGAACTTTTTTTTTTAATCTTCTGAACTTTAAAATATCTGCTTTTACAATAGGACTGAACTGCCAAGGAAAACTGGGTCTGGGAGAACGATTTTAGACCTGGAAGTTATCCTGCGGAATACCCAGTTAAGCATAAAAATTTTATCTTTAAATATCCAACCTGGCACTGAATTGGAGATTATTAAATTAAGTCTAGGCCATGCATACTAAACACCTAGTGCATGCATAATAGGTTAATTATATATGTCACTTGCCTTAGTAAACATATAATCAAGACTTCAATAGTGTTTTTCAAAAAAACTTAATAAAAAGAGCAATTACCTAAACAAGTAAGCATGCTAAATGTAAGTGGATTTAATAAGAAATCTCTCTAGCCCTGCCCTATTCTAAATAGACATGTTTGCTCCATGTTCAAACCTCAGAGCGCCAGAACCAAAGGAAGACAATAGTTCTGTGCTATTTCCATAATTTTCTCCTTTGCCCCAGAACAGTACTCAAAGGGGAGAATCGCTCAGTAATACCATGAGGGTGGAAAAGATGAAACCACACAGGTCACTTATAGCTCCCACTCAAAATACTCCAACACTGTTCCCTAACCTCAGAAACTGATGTTTCCCATCAAACTAGGATAAGAGCTCCAATTAAATTATTCAGAAAGGGACAGAAGGATAGAGAGGACCACATGAGGAATGTCTCTTAAAACACAAGAACTGATGCCCTCTTATAAAGCATGCTTGAGAAATAGCCAAGGCAGCTTTCTCTGACATGAAGGTCTCAATTACTATGACTAATTCCCTCAGTTGAATTACTCCAGAAACTATAGCACCAGTGGTCAGAATTAACAGGAAAAGATCAGATACATTTAGATAAAAATTTAAGCGTCGGGGGTAGGGGGGAATTACTCACCTACTCTCTTGCAAATCAGTGCTAATCTGGAACCTACCCATAAAAAATTTTTAACACAATCCCTGACCACTACAAATGAGTCAGTATAACACAAGAGTTCATCAACACAAGAGTTTTACTCAGAGCTTAATAATTTTCTCCACAAACACAGAACCTCTACCAAAAGAATATATACTATTATGAAGCTGGTCCTAGTCTTCCCCGCAGCTTTCTTGAGTTAAGCTGTTAAAAATAACCCCCGAAAAAAAATAAATAAATAAAATAACCCCCGAATCCTAATACTCTTAAGAAAAACTACCCAACTCTAAATAAACAAGGGGCTACTCTGTCCTCACCTGTGTGAGTGCAGAACACTCCACATACTTGACCGCCTTCAGGTCACGGGCCAGCTTTTCAGCAGTCTCTGGAGTGATAGGCTTCTGTTTGTTCTTGGCAAGTTTCTCAATCGTAGAGGGGTCATCTCGGAGATCAATTTGGGTCCCAACAAGCAAGAAAGGAGTCTTTGGACAATGGTGAGTTATCTCAGGCACCCACTAAAGAAAAAGTATTTTAAAAAACACAGCTGCATTAGTCCACAAGCCTCTAAAGCTTTTTACAACTCAATAAAAGTTCTGTAACGACCTTTTTCATGGCAAGAGTATCAGACCAACTCACCTTTTCCTTCACATTTTCAAATGAGGATGGAGAGACGACTGAAAAACAGACTAGAAATACATCTGTTTGTGGATAACTCAGCGGTCGTAATCTGTCATAATCCTCTTGCCCTGGAGGGAAAGAATTGGAGAAGTTAGCAACTGAATCTTGGTATCCTCATAATACCAAAATCACGAGTCAGTCAACAGATTAAGCATGCAGCTAACAGCACGCTGACCATTACTAAGAAAGCAACTTACTAATCTAATGAAATGTATGGCTTTTGTAATACGATACTTGATGAACATTCTTACTCAGCTAATACTATTTAATATTTCAATCCCTGAAAACAGCAATGAATCCATTATACATTAGTTGTTTATTACCAGTTTGTAGTTTTCAATCTTTGTGTACATCAGCAACTCAATGATAATGTAATAAAAACAATAAGCTGTTGCTATAGAAATGGTTAAAATCAATCCTACTCAGATTTGGTTAAGAAATAATCACAGCGAAACCATCTAAAGAAACAAAAATCTCAGTGAAATCCCACTGACACAATTCACTGCCCATCATGTGAAAAAATCTCAGTGAAACCCCACTGACACAATATGCCCAAAGCATACTCACAAGCTTAGTTACTGTGTGCATTAATACCAGTATATGAAAATGAGAACGTCTAGGAAAAAAAACTTGGCAAGAATCAATGGATGCCACATCTATGTGAAGATTATCCTAGTGAAAATGAGAATATCTGTATGGTCTTAAAGACTGTTGATAAACTTGCAAGGGGAAGGGAATTATACTGCCAAGAAACTGGACATCACCTTGACTGAGTCATTAAAATTACCATCACCAGTGAGCGGCAGATGAATATAGTGTGCCCCTAGATTTATATCCTAAGAAAGACATAGCCTTAATGTACTATTTCATACATAATCTGAACCTAATCATGAGGAAACACAGACCAAATGCAAAGTGTGGAACATTTTTATAAGGGGAGGAGAGAGAGAAGATACGCCTGTACTCTATAAAAATAATGTCATGAGGGGCGCCTGGGTGGCTCAGTGGGTTAAAGACTCTGCCTTCGGCTCAGCTCGTGATCTCAGGGTCCTGGGATCAAGCCTCATATCGGGCTCTCTGCTCAGCGGGGAGCCTGCCTCCCCCTCTCTCTCTGCCTGCCTCTCTGCCTACTTGTGATCTCTCTCTCTCTGTCAAATAAATAAATAAAATCTTAAAATAATAATAATAATGTCATGAAAGACCAAAAAAAAGGCTGAAGAACTGATCCAAATTAAGAGACTAAAAAGACATGACGACTAAATGCTATACATGATCCTGTACTGAAAGCAGAGAACACTGGACTCGGCTCAGCTGAATAGAATAGAGATGTTGGATTCAAGTTCTGTATCAATGTTAAATTTCCAGAAGTTGTTTACTATTACACAAGAATGTCTCCATTCTTAGGAAATACATATTTATTCAAGACTAAACGGCAGTGCTGTCAACTTTTAAGCAGCTCAGGAAAAAGCAACTCATGTGCATATTACATTGAAAGAGAATAATAAAGCAAATAGGGCAAAATGCTAATTGGTAAATCTGGTTAAACGGTGTGTGGAGGTTAATTATATAGGTTAATTATATATGGTACAATTCTCCCAACTGTTCTGTAGGCCTGAAAATTATTTCCAGATAAAAAGTTTTTAAAAATATCCATACACATTTCCAAAACCATGAGGGGAGGGGAGGAGTTGCCCGGACAGGGTTTAACACCTCAATTTCAAAAATGAGCTACAGCAATCCTATGGTTTAAAAGGATAGCTAAGTACTTGGTGCCCCTGAACTATACACATAAAAATAGTTAAAATGATAAATTCTACGTTATATATATTTTACCAAAATAAAAAACTTTTAAAAGGGAGAAAAAAAGAGAGTTAAATATTTTGTATGCCAGTGAATTTTTTTTTCCCAGCATTGAGAGAGAATACAAGAATTCAGAGTAGCTATCAAAACATGATAATTAAAGATATCACTATTACTGCCACTTGAATAAGCAATACATTGTGAGTAGACAATAAAGGCATCTATCTTCAGGACAACACAGAGGGGCGTCTGGGTGGCTCAGTGGGTTAAAGCCTCTGCTTTCGGCTCAGGTCATGATCTCAGGGTCCTGGGATTGAGCCCTGCATTGGGCTCTCTGCTCAGCGGGGAGCCTGCTTCCCTCTCTCTCTCTCTCTCTCTCTGCCTGCCTCCCTGCCTACTTGTGATCTTTCTCTCTCTCTCTCTGTCAGATAAATAAAATCTTTAAAAAAAAAAAAAAGGACAACACAGATTAAAATACAGATTAAACGAAAAGGGGAAAAGGAAGGAGGTTATAAAAAAAAATAAAATCATCATCATCACCTCTAGTACTGATTGCATGCTTACTCTAACACTATGCTAGGGTCAGAGTCAAAGGCTTTAAAGGTATGCTCTTAGAAGTGTAACTTTCACTTCTTAAATTGTAATGTAGAATGTATAATTACAGACATGAAAGAAATTTAAAAAGCAAAGAATGGGCTTAAAGAAGACAAAATCAGCCAAACTCCTTAATTCTCTCAATCTAAACAGCCTGAGCTCTAACATTGGCTGGAGATCTGACAAATCGCCTATCAAAGCTCCAATAAAACAAAACAAAAAATAAATTTAAAAAATAAGAAGAAGGACGCCTAGGTGGCTCAGTCTGATAAGCAGCTGCCTTTGGCTATGGTCATGATCTCAGGGTCCTGGGATCAGGCCCTGCATTGGGCTCCCTGCTCAGCGGGGAGTCCGCTTCTCCCTCTGCCCTTCCCCCTGCTCATGAGCTCTTGCTCTCTCTCTCTCAAATAGATAAAAATAAAATCTTAAAAAAAAAATATGTAAATAGGGGCACCTGGGTGGCTCAGTGGGTTAAGCGGCTGCCTTCGGCTGAGGTCTTAATCTCAGGGTCCTAGGATCAAGCCCTTCATCAGGCTCCAGAAAGCCTGCTTCTCCCTGTCCCTCTGCCTGCTGCTCTGCCTACTTGCGCATGCGTTCTATTAGCACGCGCTAATAAAGAAATAAAATCTTAACAAGTAAATAAAAAATAAGATAAAACCAAGCCTTATTAAAAAGAAAAAAAGTACATTCACACACCTTTTCTTAGCTTTACTATTCTCTATTCAAATGGAATGAATGTATTTCAAAAAAACTAAGCCTGACATAGACTAGCAAAGGGCTTCATTTTTAGTCATTCAGTCACTGCAATCAATCCATGTTAGTGCACATCAAAAACAGATCCAACTCTATATTCCTGAGCACCACTAAGAACATCTAAATGAGTGTCTAATGTGTTACATGCAATGAACCTTCTACTCAGATGAAGACAGAAAACAAATAGTCATTCTTTTTTGAATACTACGTCCAAAGCAATATTGGTCAGTCCATGTATTTGTGAAAAACAAATGCTCAAAGCTATAAATATCTTTTCCTTTCCTAAGGAGAAAAAAAATCAGAAATGAAATTGTTCAATAAACAGAAAGTAGGCTACCTTACCTCTACTTCTGCTTCAAGTGCTACATTTAAGGAAAAAGAATGAATGCAATCCCTTAAGATGAGCAAGATTCTTCATTATCCAAGCATAATTTATCCATCTAAAATTTATCCTCTAAGTATGTCACAAATAGCTATTATTCACTTGATAGAGTTAATGTCATCACTGAGCAATGTCACTCTATGTGCAAGTCAAGTTTTGACCACAGTCTTAAATTATAACTACTCTAACAGCACACGAGCTCACTGCTCAACTTCCAATATTTGCCAAAAAGCAGGAATACATCTCATGGGTTGCTGACCTTTCCCTTATTTAGAATCTCATATTTAAAACTGAAATTCAAGAGGAACTAAGTCAGTTTGAACTGAGGACTCCGGCCCACATAAAGTCTGAAAGAATCTCACGGCATGAAAAATAAGAATTTATTGCCAAAAGCCACATTTTTAGAGAATTCCAGTAGGGTACTATAAACACAAGAAGAAAACAAATTAAACATTTCACAGTATTTACCACTACAAACCAGACTCAAACCTAATTATTTTTTCTATAACCAATCATTCAAAATTTAATGGCACCTAGTGATCCTGCTTCTTATGTGACATGCATGTTTCTTTTTGTTTTAGAAAGAAATTTTCTGTAAGGGACGTTATTAGTCACTGACTGTAGATTAAAATTTAAAATATTACATATAATGTTGTATTTCCTGAGTTTGAGAGGTATACTGTAAGAGAATATCCTTGCTCTTAAGAAATACATACACTGAAGCATTAAAAAGCAAAAGGCCATGATGTATGCGACTTACTTTCAAATGGTTTATTTTTTTTTTAAGATTTTATTTATTTATTTGACAGAGATCACAAGTAGGCAGAGAAGCAGGCAGAGAGAGAGGGGGAAGCAGGCTCCCCGCTGAACAGTGAGCCCAACAGGGGGCCCGATCCCAGGACCCTGAGATCATGACCCAAGCCGAAGGCAGAGGCTTTAACCCACTGAGCCACCAGGAGCCCCTCAAATGTTTTAGAAACTAAAACAACATGCATACAGAGCAAGAGACAATCTATCATTAAGAACTGGTAAATCTGGTAAGGAGTTCTTTGTACCAGCTACTTTTCTGTAAGTCTGAAATTGAATCAGGATAGAAACTGACAAAAAAGGGGGGTGCCCGGGTGGCTCAGTTAGTTCAGGATCTGACTCCTGATCTCAGCTCAGGTCTTGATCTCAGGGTCGTGAGTTCAAACCCCACACTGGCTACTATGCTGGGCATGAAGCCTACTTTAAAAAAGAAAAGACAAAAAAAAGAATGTGGGGCGCCTGAGTGGCTCAGTTGATTAAGCAACTGCCTTCGGCTCAGGTCATGATCCTGGAGTCCCGGGATTGAGTCCCACATCGGGCTCCCTGCTCTGCAGGGAGCCTGCTTCTCCCTCTGACCTCTCCCCTCTCATGCTCTCTCTCTCTGTCTCAAATAAATAAAAAATAAATCTTTAAAAAGAAAAAAAAAGAATGTACATCAAAATATAAAAATGTTTGACCAATTAATATAAAATACTGCAAACAGATTCCAAACATTAACAAAAGAAACTAAACTGTGGTGTGATCTGCCATACAAAGGCCTACTGTGTCACTATGAGGACTATGACATACAAGTACAACCCTGAGAGCCGTCACCATATTGTTTTAAGAGAAAAAGGAAGGTAAAGGGGGGGGGGGTGGAAATAATATCCCCTTTCCCTCAGGATAAATACAATGAACTACACGTATAGGAAGAGCTAAGTTTAGGACATACACTAAGACATCTCTGAACACAGATGCATTTTCATTTTTTTATCTATCTACATTTTTATTATTTTTCCCTATAATAAGTAAAACCTGCATCTTTTTAATAAAGAGTAACATTTAAAAGTCTGACACAGAAAGGAACTGACAGTGGGGCAATGGTTATACAATAATACAATTATAGAACAACTTAACATGATAAACATGTTAAGTAAATAAAAAGCTAAATATAGAACAAAATACACAATAATACAACATGTGAAGGAAAAAAAAAGAAGAAAATAACTGTGGAGGGATCTCATGAACAAAAATTTACAGTTGTGACCACAGAGACCGAAATAAAAGCTGTGAGAGACAGAGCCCTATGATCTTTTTTTTTTTTCTTTTAAGTAGGCTCTAGGGGCACCTGGGTGGCTCAATCAGTTAAGTGTCTGCCTTTGGCTCAGGTCGTGATCCCAGGGTCCTGGGATCGAGTCCTGCTTCAGGCTTCCCTGCTCGACGGGGAACCTGCTTATCCCTCTTCCTCTGCCTGCTGCTCCCCCGCTTGCTCAGTCTCAAGCTCTCTCTCCCTCTGACAAATAAATAAAATCTTTAAAAATTAAAAAAAAAAAAAAATAGGGGGCGCCTGGATGGCTCAGCTTCTCAGACAGAAGCTGTCTGCCTTCAGCTCAAGTCAGGATCTACAGGTCCTGAGATTGAGCCCCGTATCGGTCTCCCTGCTCAGAAGGGAGTCTGCTTCTCTCTCTCTCTCTCTCTCTCTCTCTCTCCCTCTGCCCCTCCTCCCTGCTCATTCTCTCTCTCAAAAAAATAAATAAAAATAATTAAAAAGAAACAAATAAATGAATGAATAAAATAAAAATTAAAAAAATAAGTAGGCTTGGGGCGCCTGAGTGGCTCAGTTGTTAAGCAACTGCCTTAGGCTCAGGTCATGATCCTGGAGTCCCTGGATCAAGTCCCGCATCGGGCTCCCTCCTCAGCGGGGAGTCTGCTTCTCCATCTGACCTCTCTCTCTCTCTCTCTCTTTCTCTCTCTCTCTCTCTCTCTCAAATAAATAAATAAATAAAATCTTAAAAAAAAAAAAAAAATAAGTAGGCTCTACCCCCAATCTGGGGCTTAAACTACCTTGAGGCTTAAATGCCCCGAGATCAAGAATCGCATACTACGCTGAATGAGCCAGTCAGGTGTGTCCACCCATCTCTGATCTTAAATGGTATTAAATATGTCTCTAAGAGTTGCAGCCAGAAACTCCCAAACCCCTTATACATTTGCTCGGTTTAGAGATTTTGTATGAGAAGTATAGTTCTCCCTTGTCAGTTTTTATTTCACATTTAAAAAGAGAGAGAGAGAGAGAATTGTAGCCAGAGGTGAGATAGGAATGCTATAAAAAGAATTCAGAACAAAATCACAAAAAGTCAGTAGATTAAACACAAATGGTCCAAGGCCATCTCAGCGGGGATGAAAGCTTTACCAGAAAGAAAACTAAGTTAATGGCATAACCTGAACCAGGCACAGGGACTCTGAAATTAAGGCCTCTGTAGAAGGATACAAGTCTCCTCATAAGTGTATCAAAGACAGAGACTCACTATAGATACCTACTGCCCCAATTCCCCAATGCCTGTCCAAAAAAAACAAACAAACAAACAAAAAACAAGAAAATCATCTCTGGCTTATAATGACCACAACAGTGTAGACGGAAACCCCCCAACTTGCCTGGGCTAGTAAAATCATTTCCTTAGTTAATGTTTTTTAACACCCAGAAAGATTCAGAATCTAATAGAAAGATGAAATATATCAAATACTATTATTGTTAATTTTCAGTTACATTTAGGAATAATCTACCCTTATTTACCACCCGGTGCCTATAATATTTAAAGTAATCTGCCATATTAAAGAACATGATAGATTTGTTCTCTGATTCCAATTTTTTTTTAAAGATTTTATTTATTTATTTGACAGAGAGAGAGAAATCACAAGTAGGCAGAGAGGCAGGCAGAGAGAGAGAGGAAAGCAGGCTTCCCGCTGAGCAGAGAGCCCGATGCGGGGCTCGATCCCAGGACCCTGAGATCAGGACCTGAGCTGAAGGCAGAGTCTTTAACCCACTGAGCCACCCAGGCGCCCCTCTGATTCCAATTTAAAATGTGTAACTGAGTAACTGATCTTAACCTTGGGACTTTTTTGTTAAAAAATGTTAAAAATTTTATAAAGGTTATAAATAATACTGTTTGTGATAAATTAAAACATAAATAGAGGAAATCATAAGTTATCAGGCTAAATGAGGCTATGTATATAAAAACCTGGGAATGCTTCACTTGTCAGGTCAAGCAAATTGAATTGATTAAAACAGAAAACTGTATATATTAAATTTATAAATGCAGTTTAAAGTACCAGAAGATATTTAACACAATTGTAAATGAGGCTGATTGGGATTAAAGCCTTGTCAATGTAAGTTAAATAAACCAGTATTAATCAAAGGACCCTTGGCGACCTTGAGAATTTCTTAAAAGTGACTATTTTAATAAAAAAAATTTATTAAGTTGTACAACTAAATTTAAAGGCTTACCCACCCCAAAACTAAATACTGAAGAGAAATAAAATAAGTCCATACAAAGATTTGTATACAAATGTGCACAGCACCACTATTCACACACTTAAAACTGGAACCCAAACATCCATCAACTTGTAGACAGATAACCAAATTGTGCTATATTCACAGTATGGACTACTACTCAGTAATTAGAAAAAACTAGTGATACATACAAATATATCAATCTCAAAATCGTAATGCTAAGTGAAAGAAATCAAGCACAAAGACTATATATTATAGGTTCCATTTATATGAAATTCTAAAAAAGCAAAACCACAATGACAGAAAGCAAAGCTGTGGCTGCCTGGGAAAGAGCACAAGACAACTTTTTAGGTGATAGACCTTGATTATGGTGGAGGTTACATGACTATATAGTCAGTAAAATTAATCAAACTGAACACTTAAAATGACTGAATTCTATTGCATTATACTTCACTACAGCTAAAAAACAAAATACTAAATACTGATTTGAAATTTAAAAATAAAATTTAAAATTAATTTTCAACCCCAAGAGGCCATAAATTATCTTTTTTCTGCATATAGATTGCCTCCAAGGGCACACATAAATAGAGAAAATTCCCTCACCTATAACGAAGTACAGGTCATTATTTTTTCTATTTTCCAAGTTTCCTCCAGTACACCATTACTCTTATAAACTTTTAATTCATGAACATTTTAAAGGCCTAAACCACCATTAGAAAGTCACTGATCTCGGGGCGCCTGGGTGGCTCAGTTGTTAAGCAACTGCCTTCGGCTCAGGTCATGATCCTGGAGTCCCAGGATCGAGTCCCGCGTCGGGCTCCCTCCTCAGTGGGGAGTCTGCTTCTCCATCTGACCTCTCCCTCTCTCTCATTCTCTCTCTCTCTCAAATAAATAAATAAAATCTTTAAAAAAAAAAAAAGTCACTGATCTCTAAAATGAACTCCTTACTACTGTCCCACTGTCTCTCCATTTCACCCTCCCAACTGAAACTAGTCGCTCAAGGTGAGCAGTATACCATACTCCGTAAGAGCAGTATGTTGGCTGGCAGAGAGGCAGAGGAGCACCCCTAAGAAGTGAAGCACTTAGAATTCCTAAATATGAAAAGATTACCTTTCTGAAATTGTCCTTTGGCTAATTAAACTGATAACAACAGAGACTACAGAGAGAGAAGTCAGAAATTAAGATGTGCAGCCACTGTTAAAACGAGGATATAACACTGAAGAACTGGGTATACTTAAGGAAGAAAGCAATTTATCCCTTTAATTTCAAAAGCTGACCACAAAGGTCAATAATGTGAGCTAGGTATCAGTTCACATTCAAAGCAGTTTCAGGTGTAGTTAAAATAAACTATCTAAGAAGCTATCTGCACATATATTATACAGACACAAATCCTAAATAAGCCTTCAAATTTCAGAGAGTGATACTACAGCTTGCCTACTGTACTCTGCTCTCACCCTACTTTATTTCCTTCCACACCATCCACCCAAGGAACTCCAAAATCCTATTGCCGATTCCAGCTCTGGGACTGCCTCGAGTCAAGTATCTGCCATCACGATATCCAATCCTACTAAGTATTAACAAAAGGCAAGTGGTTTGCTAATATACTAGTTCCCCAAAATGTCCACAAAAAGACAGACAACCAGCAACTTAATATTTATAGACTAAAACATAAAAGACATCAAGTTTTCACCTGCAGTATCAAAAAGTCCAAGAGTATATGGCTCTCCACCAATCATAACTGTGACTGCATAGTTGTCAAAAACCTAAAAACACAAAAATACAACATCATTAGTATGCAAGGGGATGGTCAAAAAGGGGCAGAATAACTCTTAAGTAAAGACAATATTTCCTTTCTAAGACTTAAGCCTCTCTTAGTCCAAATGTTCTATAGAACCAACCTTGCCAACTAAACCCTTGCAGGAACTAAATGATCCTTGAGAAAAAGGGACAGGGTATATATTGTGGGAGGTCTGCTCTACCCCAGCAGCCTGGATTAAAAGCCACAGAAAAGCTAGACGTGTCACAAAAGCAGAGTCTCTGAGCTATACAAAACAGTCCTCTTCAAGTTTAAAACTTTGAGACAGTAAGTTTATAGTTTACCTTAATGCTCAATCTGATTTCTAAGAAATTAATTCTTCATAGACCATTTCATTTTAATCTAGAATTTAAATATCCTAGATCCATGATAATCTTCTTCTTTTCAGGGTTCAAGACAAGAAGCGCCTTGTTACAAACAAGCCCGTTAGAGAGAAATAAAGGTTCCCTCAAGGTCAAGGCAAGTGTCCAAGAAAAGGTTGGCAGATTATTTGTTGAGATTTCATGAATAAAACTTATGTTACTGGATACAAACCACAGGACTGAAGAGACCGTCTGTGACTAGATGCTTTTATTTGCAAATACTGTAAAACCCATGACGAACTCAGTATATACTAACATTGGTTGTGCTGAATTATTTGTGAAAATGGGAGGTAATGGTGCTAAATGGAAAAAGACCCAACAATAATTCATGGATTCCTCTGAACTGACAAATATCTTTCCAACTAGAAGGACGTTACATTTTCAGATCAGCCCAGCTTCATCTAACTCTAACTTTTTGGTTGTTGTTTTTTTTTTAAAGATTTTATTTATTTGACAGAGAGAAATCACAAATAGGCAGAGAGACAGGCAGAGAGAGGGAAGCAGGCTCCCTGCTGAGCAGAGAGCCCGATGCCATCCCAGGACCCTGAGATCATGACCTGAGCCGAAGGCAGAGGCTTTAACCCACTGAGCCACCCAGGTGCCCCTTGGTTCAGGTTTTAATAGATTGTTTAAATGTAAACAAGAGTGAAAGCAAGGGCACCTTGATAACAAGAACAAGAGGCACCTGAGTGGCTCAGTCAGTTAAGTGTGTGCCTCTGGCTCAGGTCATGATCCTGGGGTCCTGGGATGGAGCCCTAGGGTCTGCTCCCTGCTCAGCAGGGAGTCTCCTTCTCCCTCTCCCCTGTTGCCCCCTGCTCATGCTCTCTCTCTCTCTTGCTCTATCTCAAATAAATAAATAAAATATTAAAAAAAAAAGAACAAGGAAAATTACAATGAATGTGGTTAAGCTCTCAACCACATAGATTATTTTTTAAGTCATTCCTAACCCTCTTTCAGATACCCATATACAAACACATATATGAAACACCTGCTAGCTCCTCTTAAATGGTATACCTCATGACCGAAATCATAACACAGACTCAGAAATCATGTTTACAAAAAAATAATTTTAATGGAGACTGAAATGTCAAAATTCTAATAGCTGTCCTCACTCTGAAACAAGATTATGTATCTCTGAAAATCCCCTAAAAATCCCTCTTAACCTCAGAACTTTTCACCCAAATGGGTCAATTCCAAAATATGATTTTATATTTAATTATACCTCAAATTCTCCCCCTCCAAGAAATCTAACCTTCCTGCTTCCTACAGCCTTGGCCTACCTCACTTTATCTGCTTTGGGATATTACAAATTGTCAATTCTAATTAAACATAATCACCAAACCCTCAACCTCTTTCACTCTCTTAACAATGTTCGTGTCTCTTAAGATCAACCTAAAGTATTCAGACATTGTCTTCCTTTTTACTTCCAAACAATACTAATTTCATATTAATCATTTATAGGTTCTTCATAACCCCTAAAATAACTCACTTAACAGAGGTGGTTACTGCAAGCCAGGCCAACCCTAGCTCGGCATGCATACTGAAGGAACGCCTATGTTTAACATAATTATACCGCTGGATTGGGTCACCCAACCTGGGACAGTGGATCCCCAAACACATTCCTTCACAAATGAGTGTTACTCCAAATAACTTCTCTTTCACTCCATTATCTTTATTATTCCCATTTTCCCTCTACTCCTCTAAGGAGCTGATAAAAAGCGTTTGTGGGAGAGGATGCCCAAAGGCTTCGCTAACGTTTTCATAACAAAAACAGGTCTCTGCCCTTAAAAAGCAATTTGGAGCTCCATTACTGCTAAGACAATAGCTCCATGAGATCCTCTTCTACCCCCTAAGGAGAATAAATGGAGACACATACTACTTTCTCTGAAGTTACAAGACCCCAAAAAGCACCCTAGACCTCTAAGCACTAAATACTCATTGGTCAAGTTATTAAAAAAAAAAAAAAAAAAAAAGGTCACCTCATTCCAAGACACTGAGCATACTTCTCCAAAATAGGGAAAAAAAAATAGGACCACCACTCTAGAATCTTGTCTCTTGGAGTTTGGTCTCCCAGCACTTCTTGCGTACCCTTATATCACCCCTTCTGATTCTTCACTGATTTTTCAGCTGTTAATTCTAAAGTGTATATAATTTACCCATGATAAGATCTCTAAAACCAGGACACAAAGGCAGACAACAGAAAAATTTCAGTACACACAGAGTTTTCAAAAGATACTCAAATAGAATACATTTCACTAACAGATGGAAGCCTTTATACTTACAGTCGGTACATACTCAGATGGAAATTTGTTTGTTGTGTAGGATATCAGGAGGCATGTTTTACCAACGGCACCATCACCCACAACAACACACTTAATTGTCTGCATTGCTGAAACAGTTTTGTATCCACTTAAAGTATTTCAAATTCGATGATGACCTACAAAAAGATGAAGGACATTTGTTTCATTTGTAGTGATATATTTATCTTTATTTTTTCTACTAGCAAAAGATTTACTCATTCAGAGCAAGAACAGAATTAGCACCCCAACTACTGTGGCTGAAAGAACCTAAAAAGACAAATGGTGGGCGCCTGGGTGGCTCAGTTGGTTAAGCGACTGCCTTCGGCTCAGGTCATGATCCCGGAGTCCCTGGATCGAGTCCCGCATCGGGCTCCCGGCTCCACGGGGAGTCTGCTTCTCCCTCTGACCTTCTCCCCTCTAATGCGCGCTCTCTCTCTCTCGCTCTCTCTCTCGCTCTCTCTCTCGCTCTCAAATAAATAAAAAAATGAATGAATGAGTAAATAAATAAATAAAATCTTAAAAAAAAAAAGACAAATGGTGACTAGCTCAAAGTCATAATAACAAATAAGAGCCAATTCTCTAAGTTTCTGATCTCTGTTGTTTTCAACGTTTTTTAAAAAGTCCAAAGTAGTGTAAGGGGCAACATATTTATTTCTATAATGAAAGAGAAGGGGACACCTGGGTAGCTCAGTCCGTTAAGTGTCCTACTCCTGATTTTGGCTCAGGTCACGATCTCAAAAAGTTGTGAGATCAAGCCTTGTGTCAGACTCTGCACTGGGTGCGGAGCCTGCTTGGGATTCTCTCTCCCTCCCTCCCTCTCTGCCCCTCCCCCACTGCACATGTGCTCTCTCCAATAAAAACATTAAAAAGAAAAAAAGAGAAGAGGCTATTTCAGAATGAATCCCATGTAGTGTGCCAAGTATGACTGTGTGAAACTTTTCATTCAGTTGTATGTGCACACACATGTGCACACATGTATTTGTCCTAGATTGCAATACAGAAGTCACTGATTTAAAGAATGGTCCATTTATCCAATCTTAGAGCTACTGCTACTCAGGCTGCAACCAACGGGGTACAGAGCACCACCAACAACCCCTTGTAACAGAAGAGCATATGAGGAATTGGACAAAGATCAGAGTGACCCCTGGTCTCAGCAACTATTTTGACACCAGGTTGCCTAGTTACTAACTCAATATTCATGGCATGAAGAGGCCAAAACCTACATGTTTATAATAAAGAGTCAGATCACTCTAAAGCACACTGACTTATAAACGGATACAGTTTCTATTACTATAGTTCTCCACTCTAAGAAGCTATTGATTACAAATGTACCAAAGATTTATTATATTTCATCAGTTCAGAGATGTTTGCTTTCATATTTAAACATCTCTACAATCAGGGCGCCTGAGTGACTCAGTTGGTTAAGCATCTGCCTTCAGCTCAGGTCATGATCCCAGGATCCTGGGATGAAGCCCCACATTGGGCTCCCTGCTCTGAGGGGAGGCTGCTTCTCTCTCTCCCTCAGCCCATTCCCCCAACTTGTGCTCCCCCATAAATAAAATCTTTTATAAATAAAAAAAATCTCTAAAATCAGAACATGTCCTTATTGAAGGATTCTTAAAATCATTACCAGTCATTTTTTTCCCCATATTTTGTCATCTAGAAATCAGGATAAATGGCATCTTAGGGTCAAAGAAAACTTTTTTTTTTTTTTTTAAGACTTATTTACCTTAGAGAGAGAGAAAAAGTGTGCACACAGGGGAGAGGCAGAAGAAGGAGGAGACGGGGGCCTGGGTGGCTCAGTCGGTTAAGCGGCTGCCTTCGGCTTAGGTCATGATCACGAGGTCCTGGGATTGAGCTCTGCATTGGGCTCCTTGCTCTGAGGGGAACCTGCTTCTCTCTCTCCCTCTGCCTGCCTGCCTACCACTCCCCCTGCTTGTGTGCGCGCGCTCTCTCTTGCTCTCTCTGTCAAATAAATAAAATCTTTAAATAAAGAAGAAAAAAAAAGGGGGAGAGAATCCTCAAGCAGACTTCTCACTGAGCATGGTGCCCAACATGGGGCTCAATCCCAGGACCCTGAGATCATGACCTGAGCTGAAATCAAGAGCCAGATGCCCAACTGAGCCATCAATGAAAACTTTAAAATTTTTCTAGAAGAATAAAAAAGAAACATCATGACCTGTATACCTACATTTTAAGATAAAGTCCTATTTCAATTACAATCCTGCATGGGTTGCAAGAGCTGCCACCTTCTAAACATAAAAATGTCAGAACCACCTAACTGGGCTGGATGCCATGCCTACTTTGTCCTACAGTACCCATCACAACTCTTTTTTTTTTTTTTTAAGATTTTATTTATTTATTTGAGAGAGAGAGAGATCACAAGCAGGCAGAGGCAGACAGAGAGAGGGGGAAGCATGCTCCCTGCTGAGCAGAGAGCCTGATGCGGGGCTCAATCCCAGGACCCTGAGATCATGACCTGAGCCGAAGGCAGAGGCTTTAACCCACTGAGCCACCCAGGTGCTCCCCCAACACAACTCTTAATAATAATGAGTTTTAAATGCTTGTTAACATCTCTATAGATAGATTAGGAGTAACTTACAGGAAATACACATTTTCCCATTCCTCTTCAAAATTATCCTGATTGTATCTGTTTATTTAATGTCCTTTTATCTTGTTCCTTCCCTTCTCCTTATGATGTACTAAAGAAGCACTCATACTAATACAGCATTAAAGATTAAAGATCTTAATCCCTAAACTAAATCAAATTTATCAAAAAATACTTAAGCACACTGAGTACTAATTATAGAGAATGATTCCTGAAGAATGTCTTTTAAATAATAATAAAGAAGAGGAAAGAAGAAGAGCTGTCTTCTCATGGTTCCTGAATCTACCACTGACAAAAAAAGCATAATGTTCTGGTAAAAAAAAAAAAAAAGTCTTCTGCAGAATTTCTTTTCAATTCACAGTGAAGAAAAGAAAGGTAAGCAGAGAGCTCTGATCATTCTACAGAATATTTTCCAGGTGCCTACAAATCTATTTCAAGTTCAGTTCTTGCATCTTCTATGTCTCCTGATTATTGTTACCAGCTGATTTTTTTATGTAGAGTTTAATCATAAACACTGGGCAGAAAGTAATTGTTGACCACTGTGACAGAGACTGCTAGTGGTCTACCAATTCTTCCTTTCTTCTTTAGTAATCGAATTTCCACTTAAGCATATGGTCTCCAATAAAGACAGACTACATTTTCTAAATTCCTTTGCAGCTGGATGTGACCACCGTGATTAATGGGAGCGGAAATGATGGATGCAACAACCTTCAGGACTAGCCTTAAGAGTAAGGGGAACAGTCCCCTGTTCCAGCCTGTAGACTGGAATGCAGACGTGATGATGAGAGCTAAAGCAGTCATACTGAACCACAAGACACAAATTATATGTTAAGGATGAGTAACATAATAGAAAGGGCCAGCCATGGATTGCCTCCAGGACTCTTAAACAAGAAAGAAAGAAACTTCTCTTTCATTAAGTCCCTAGTATTTTGGATTTCTCTGTTACAGCAGCAGAACTGATATCCTAATTACTGTATTTCACAGACTCTACGAAGCCAATAATTTTTAAAATACATCCTAAATTTAGAAGTGTTAAATGTGGAAGAAAAGTGTCTTAGAATCTAAGACAATCTACTGAAATTCTAGTAATATATGGATTTATCAAGTAACTTTACAGCAAAATTGACCACTTTTGAGGCTGTCTCAAAAACATCTAAGATAAATGCTCCTTCTAAATTTTAATCGTGGTTGAAATCAAATTGTCATCGCTACCTATGATGCTCCTTATCTTCATTCTGTATACCCATACTAACAAGAAAATACAAAATCAACAGGCCACTTATAAGCTTCAAACTTCTAGTGGAGGAAAAGTCACTGTTTCTTGAAATTTTCTTAAGATTCCCTAGGGAATAAGAAAGAAGAAACTGAGAACAAGAAGCTCCCATGATCAGAGCTATGAATATGACTGCCTCATGTGCTCAATCACAACTACCACAAGCTGTGATGGACAAGGTTGGAGCTGGTCTAAAACATTCCCAAGAAGAGCTTTCACTAATAACTGTATTTTGAAAAAGTAATTTAAATCTGATTCACAGATTCCCTTTTTTATATATTATAAATATAAATATTTGGAAATTCCACCAAAATTAGCGGTCTTCAGCAGCCCATTCACAAATAGCAGTCTGAGAATACTGGTTCTTTCGGTGGAAACCTTAAATGCAGTATCTCTCTCTGATACCAGCAAAGAATAAAAAATGTTAATGAGAGCATTCTTGGGGTGCCTGGGTGGCTCAGTTGCTTAAGTGTCCAACTCTTTCTTGGTTTCTGCTCAGGTCATGATCCCATAAATTGTGAGATCCAGTCTGAAGTCGAGATCCGCGCTCCACTGGGAGTCCGCTTGAAGATTCTCTCCTTCTGTCCCTTCTACCACTCTTTCTTTCTTTCTCTCTCTCTCAAATAAATAAATCTTTAAAAAAGAGAGAGATCATTCTGCCACCAGAAAACTTCTAACTGTAAAGTAAAACATAGGGATACAACACAATTTGTACTAGAAGAAATCTACAAAGTTTAGGAACAAAGTTAACACTATTTCAAATGGGCTTATAAATCTCTCAGCATTCTTTTTTTTTTTTTAAAGTAAGCTCCACTCCCAGCATACATAGGGCTTGAACTCATGAACCAGAGATCAAGACCCAAGCCTAGCTCAACAGTCAAGATGCATAAGCAACTGAGTCACCCAGGTGTCTCCTCTCTCTGCATTCTTAAGCACAAATTCATTACAACTAAGTGACAAATTTTCTGAGGGCAATCTTTAAGATTTTCACATTGAAGGTAATAGATCCATCTAACAGAGATGTGTATTCCATTAGTTTGGCTAGATCACTGAACAAACATTACTAGTTTGAGAACTTTTAGAAATCTTGTGTCTTTTCCTGCCCCAGAAGAATAAACAGCCCCCAAGTCAACTGGGTCCTTCTTTGTGTGTCCAGCCTAAAAAGTTGGAAAGAATATCCAAAGTACATAAACTTCATTTATAAAATAATAGTAATTTTCATAACTTTGAAGTTAGGAAAACTGGGTTTTAATCTCTGCTCAGCACTTACTAGTGACCCGGGCAAGGTTCTTAACCTCTTTTTGCCTAAATGTTCTCATTTGTAAAACAGAACTAATTATGTCAACACCCTGCAGAGTTGTTATAAAGATTAAATAACATAGAAAGACCTCACAGCTTACAGCACATACCCAATATATAAAAATCCATCTACCAAGTGTGCTAGTTAAATCGATCCTACTTCACATCCTATTTTCATCCAGTGGGTCAAAACTTAACACTGGTGGATTATTACCTAATCAAAAACTTTTCACAGTTTGCACATAATAGGTATACCAAAAACATAAGTTAAAATAACTGAATCTATTTGCTATTTAGCTAATGACACACACACAAAAAATAAATGAAACAAGAAATCCACCCAAATATTTCTTCCCCTGAAGACTTCTGAATTATTTCTTTTTGTACTTCAACTTAATTCTTTTTTTTTTTTAAGATTTTATTTATTTATTTGACAAAGAGGAGAGAGATCACAAGTAGGCAGAGAGGCAGGCAGAGAGAAAGGGGGGAAGCAGTCTCCCTGCTGAGCAGAGAGCCCGATGCAGGGCTCAATCCCAGGACCCTGAGATCATGACCTGAGCCGAAGGCAGAGGCTTTAACCCACGGAGCCACCCAGGCGCCCCACTTATTTCTGTGTTTTATGGAGTAGTTCCTAAAAATAAGTTACCTAACAGGTGTTAACAATTTAGTATGAGAATACAGCCAATCACTACTGTTAAACGATGAATTAAGTATTTTTAGTTTACAAATTATCACTGCCTACATGTCTGAATTTAGCCTCTAAATCAGTAATTCCAAAATTATCAGATCACCAAAATTACCTGGAATGGGTTTGTTAACAATTCAGATTCCCAGACCCTCACCCCAAATCTAATAAATCAGAACTCGACACTCCCTACATAATCCTAATGTACAATGAAGCTTGAGAACTACTATCTTACATGATAGCAAGACAAGGAATACCAGTAACACAAGAATCTAAGCTAAGATAAACATTACTAGCATTTTAGGATCACCTAGAAGTGAATTTCTTAAAGTAGAATCAAAATTACCAAAATGAATTAGCTGTATCAACCAGACATTTTACATATTTAGTAATGAAAAACTCATGTTAGATATTGAGAGTGCATGAATCAAGATACTTCAGAGGTGCTTCAATTACTGGTTTAATCTAAAAGTGTTCTCAAATAATAATAGGAGCAAATACTTATATAGTACTTACTATGTGCTATATACTATTCTAAACATATTACACATTTTTGTACATTTCATCCTCCCAACAACCCTACATGGTATGTACTATATTATCCCCATTTTGCAGGTAAGAAAAGTGAGGCTCAGTAATGTTAAGTAGGCCAAGATTACTCAGCCAGTTAATGGTAGAACTAGAATTTAAATCCAAGCGGTATGACTGCCAAGCTCCTACTCTAAAAAACACTATACTAGAAACTACCTTTCCTGAGAAGTGACAGTGATTAAAACAAACATGTTTCTGCAAATGGAGTGGCAAGCATATACCTATGACAGCTGCCAGCACTGGGAAGAGGAAGGGAGAGGAGGAAGCAATAAACAGGAGCTAAGTTCATTTCCTGTTTCTTCACCCTGCAGACAACTACTAGATTTTTTTATTGGGAGAAGGGAAGAAGAATTAGTAAGACAGAGTTTGCTCTTCCTCTTTCTATATTCCCATAAATCTTACATTTCTTAGGCTTCCTGACCTAAACTCAGCAATCTGTCAGAAGCTGGTTTGGGGTCCCCCGCTAAAAGCATTGGCTCAAAAGTCAGACTGGGTATACCACTCTACTATGTGACCTTAAGCAAGTTACTTAACTCGTCTGTGATTGTTTTCCCTTCTCTAAAAATGAAAATAGTAAGACCTTCTTCATAGACTATGTTAATTAATACATGTAAAGAATTTAGAACAGTACCTGGCATACAGTAAATGCTTATGTTAGCTATTACTCTTGAATGATTAAAGGCACTTTTAAGCCAATATAAATCTTAAAATAGCAACAATTCCAACCCACTTAGAAAAGAGCACATAAATTTTTTTATTTCCAAAATAATTATAGTACTCATTGTTCTTACTACAAATGTAATCAAATTTAGCTGAAACTACAAAGTGGTCAAGTTGCAACTTAATTAAGACAATTCTACAAAGAATTTGACATGTATTAAAAAGTCAGCAGATGACCCACAGATGGGGAAGGAGCAGGCTACCAGGGAAAAGACTTTGGCTTTGCAATACATAAAACACCAGCTTCAGCAACATGGAAATAACTAGGCCAGACATGTCTGTAATCTGTGTCAGCTTCCTTTTTAAAAAATGTCAAATCACTATAGCAGCAAAGTGCTATGCAGTACCAATTACCATTTTGCTATGCAGAGCAGCTAGAAAAGTTATTTTACATTAATAACTAAACACTCTAATACTGAAGTTTAATCATACCAACACTTAGAACTGGGGCTGGGCAACTTTAAGCATAAAAAGTGATTCTGCCAATCACAAGCAAAATAAATTGTGAAATAAGGAGTATCTTCCACATTCCTTCCCAGTACCCACCATTCCACCACACAGCGACGCTAAAACCTCTATCTAGGTGCTTAAATGCTTTAAAAGTCCAATTCCCTGTTGAGAATCTCAGAACTACAGCTCCTTAAAGATTTCTGGAGTCCCTGAGCTCTAAATTTAAAGAAGCCATGGAACCCTCTCTGTAGTATCGTTATTACTGACTAGCTAGCTGCCCACTAAACTCCACCAGACAATCCGGTCCCTAGGGAAAAGATCTGCATGGGGGGAAAAGGAGGCTTCCCAGCTACAGACGCCCCATGCCCAGCAGTTCATTCTAGGCACAAAGCATAAACAGTGCATGAAAAGATTTGAAGATTAAATTTTGCTAATAACGAGCATCTTTTGCAAAAGACATATATTCTCAGATTATAAAACCATGTCAAATATTAACAGTAAACAAAGTGAATGAAAAGAAAGTTTAAAGAAAATGGAAAAGATAGATAGATTAAATAAATAAAGCAAGCAAGCAAGTAAAATTTTTGGCAGTTTCACTGTGGTAAAAGTAAGTTTTTGGTCTTTCTCCTGGGTTCCTGGTACAGAGTTCCTAAAACCCCTGGAATTTCCAAATGACAGTAGTGTCTTTTTTCTCTCATAAGGACCCCTTCCATCACAGAAGAGTTTATGCTAATGTAACTTGGGGCCACATTAGGGTGGGGCCCCCAACAGCTTCAGGAAAGGGACTGCTCACTAGAAAGACCAAGTGATTAAAGGGCTGGAACTTTACCAACTTCAGGAAGGGGCGCTGGGAAGCCCACAGGAGATTGAGCTCCATGAAAACCCTTGAACAAAAAGATATGGAGCAAGTTGGTGAACATAAATTGGTGAACACAAGCATGTGGAGGAGTGTGCCATGCACAGAAAGGACAAAGAAAGAAGCTTTGTGCCCACCCCACCCCACACCTTGTCCTATACATCTCTTCCTTTTGACTACTGAGTTGTATCTTTAACAATAAATGAGTAAATGTATTTTCTTGAGTTCTGTGAGTCATTCTAGTGAACCATCAAACCTGAGGGGGGTCAGGGGAACAGGCTGGGCAGAAGGGTAGACAGCCTGAGCACCCCATTTACAACTGGTGCCTGAAATGGAAACAGTCTTGTGGGATAATCTCTTAAAACTATGGGGTCTGTACTCACTCTTAGAGTCAGTGTCAGAACTGAACTGACAGAAGTGATGTCAGAAAAAAAGACACTGTTTTCACACTAATGTGAAATACCCCCAAAATAATACTGTTTACTTCCCTGAAGTAACCCATTTTCATACCTAGGATACAGGAAAGAAGGGGCACTACACAAATCAAGACAATAGTGACCCTGAATTTCACAAGCCTTCCTTACCTCTCCAATGGTGTGGCTGCAGAACGAGACAGAATAAAATCAGCACCACCTGTCTCTCCTCAATCAAATCCAGTCACTTCCCAGAGTGCGTTATATAACCTGTTGCAAATTATAGTAGCGCACGCAAAGCATAATTTTTAAAACATGTGCCCATGTGATTGTTAAGGAACCCAAAACAAAGTACTCAAACTACAGAGATGTATCTCGCGCATTCGCATGCATGCAGGTATTCTAACACAACGTCTTGTTTGGTTTTCCTATTACACCTCTATCATAATTGCCTTTCCTCCCCAAAACAAACAATACACTATAAAAGGAATGTTTCTAACCTTGAAACAAATGTTAAGCTTCAAACAAAATTTAAGAGAGGTCAATTATGAGTTCACCTGATATTACATAAAAGAGCCAAAATAAATAATAACTTTTTTTTAGAATCGAAATACCCTTTCATGAACTAACTTAATCCCATTATTTTGCAGATATTCTGGCCTAAAAGCAAAGGACTTATCCCAAAGCCAGGTTAACACCCATGTATCCTGGATATTCTTTCCAACTCTTCACACATCAAGCGAATAAAGAACAAACCACATACAGACCATTCTTTTCCAACTTTATAATTTGTTTTCAGAGTCCTCAGTAAACAGCAAATAATCTTAGAAAACTTTGGCATGCATTAAAAAAGCCAAAGCAACACAGCTACTGCTCCAAGTGATTTGCCCTAATTAAAATCCAAAAGAAGCTTAATATGATCGGCAGTTTGCCTTAGTTTTCAATAGTAAGTGTATCCATTCCAATTTGAAAAATAAAATCAGAATTCTGTAAAGTATCTTTCAATTACTAAAAAGTAGTCAACCCTGTGTTGGTAAAGACAGTCTCTCCTTTCTGCCCTCTGGGTCCTTTAGCTCCTATATGTCTGGCTGGGTATGCTAAGAAATGCAAGGTCCTGGGGCGCCTGGGTGGCTCAGTGGGTTAAAGCCTCTGCCTCTGGCCCAGGTCATGATCTCAGGGTACTGGGATAGAGGCCCACATCGGGCTCTCTGCTCAGCGGGGAGCCTGCTTCCCCCTTTCTCTCTCTCTCTCTGCTTGCCTCTCTGCCTGCTTGTGATCTCTCTCTCTCTCTCTCTCTCTGTCAAATAATTAATTAATTAAAAAAAAAAAAGAAAGAAAGAAATGCAAGGTCCTGACCACCCCTCCCAGGCCATGCCGTAGGGTTATGTTTGCTACAAACGACGTTGAAGAATACGGTAATGTCTCCCTCTAGGACAAAGAGCAGGCTTACGTCCTGCTTGCTATTAAACAGTGGGTTCCCCAAGCTCAACTTGAGCTCCTAAACTGTGATACAAACCCACTGCATCTCCCCATACAAATCTTAGGGGCAAAGAAAACCAATACAGACACAGATCTGCCACTGGCTGTGCCTTTAGTAATTAAATCCTTTGTCTCTGACCCAGGAGTCTCATGTCTTCAGCCAGCATCCACAGAACAATACCATGCTAACATATTAGCTTGTAAGGAGAGTAAAATAAAATCCCAGACCTATTTACTTGATTGAGCTTTGTGAGACAGCATCATTTTTGTTGTGAACTTAAGTTTTGTATGTAAATAATATAGCTTAGTTTCTTACACTAATTACCAGATATACAGTCTTAAATATTTTATTCATTACTTAAATTTTTTCTTTATAGAAAATTCTCCTAAAATAATCTTAAAGGGTTCTTTACACCTTCTCCTCCACACTCCCAAGCCAGCTAGCACATCTTCTCTAGAAATTGGTTGTTTTAGTTTGTTTATGGTTCTATCTTCTAGGTGTCTAATTTAACAGGAAGAAATTAGTGAAGGCCAGAATCCTATCATCAAGAAAGAGGGTAAGTGGGTGGGGAAGAGAAATGAAACAAGATGGGATGGGGAAGGAGACAAACCGTAAGAGACTCCTAAACTCACGAAACAAACTAAGGTTGCTGGGAGGTTGGGGGGGGGTAGGGTTATGGACATTGGGGAGGGTATGTACTATGGCAAATGCTGTGAAATGTGTAAGCCTGATGATTCACAGACATGTACCCTGGGGCAAATAATACATTATATGTTAATAAAAATTTTTTTAAAAAAAGCATATCCACTAAAAAAAAAAGAAAGGGGGTAAGCAAGGTGGTTCCTCATAGTGAGCATATAAAAATGAGGAAAATTATGTATTATTAATTTGTTTTGCTTTAAAGTAGTAAGGCTAATAAAATTTTTAACTTAAAAATACCTTATCTTGTTCTCTCCTATCCTTGAAAAGCTGTGAACAAATTATTTTTCCCAAAAATTCCACTTATTCACCCCGAGAACTAAGTCATTACAGAAATTTAAAGGACAAGGTCTTCATGGTACGTGTCCAAAAGCCCTGTTCCTTTTCTCTTGTTGATTTTCAATAAAAGACTGGTGCATATATGCAAAACTGGTAGATATTTTACCAGGAAAATGTCAAAAAAAATCAAAGAAGTAGACCCAAGCAGAATGGAAGTGTTAATAGCACTACTGCAGCTTTTCATTGCTATAAGATACTGGGGCCTCTCCCCTAAATGTACTTTTCAGATATTGCATAAAACGAAAGTACCTTTGGGTTTTTGACAAATACACAGCATCTCGAGTTCTTTGTGCGTAGATCTCTACCATAGAATGGTTGCAAAACTCCTAGTATCTCCAGCTGCCGATTAAATGCATTAATATAGGGGCACCTGAATGGCTCCGTTGGTTATGCTCCCAAGTCTTGATTTCGGCTCAGATCGTGATCTCAGGGTCATCAGACTGAGCCTTGCACAGGGCTCCACACTGAGTGTGGAGCCTGCTTAGGATTCTTGCTCTCCCCTTGCTCTCCCCCCTCCCTCTGCTCCACCTCCTACCCCCACCCCCACCACCTCTTCCCCATACATGCACACTCTCTCTCAAAAAAAAAGCATTAGTAAATGCAGTGTCAGATGGCAAATATTAACCGCTCATTAAAGCAGTTATTCAAATTTCTCCATTTTCTACCACTTGTGAAAGAAACATACATATTGTTGTTTGAAATGTGTTTGAAATGTGTAGTTTGAAATCACAAACTACATAAGAGAGAAGGGTTCTATGGGTTCTCAGGTTGACAAAAATGAAGGGTTCTATGTCCTCAGGATGACAAAAACGAGGCAGCACTCAAAGTGAAAGATTACGAGTCTACATGGTAAAAGATGACTTCTGCAGTGCTAGAAGTTTGTATCGGCTTCATTTATAAAAATGACTTCATTCCAAAATGTCTGATCCAATAAGAACACAAGTCCTTATTTTTATGATAAAGTTGGGTTTTCCTTCCTCAAATTGGCAAAAACAATGGGATACTAGCCAGAATCATCATTTTATATTATACTTGTGACCAAAAAAAAATAACGTTTAAAAATCCAATTAGTAAATATTTTAAATAATTTTTAAATTTAACATTTCCAAAAATTTTGGTATAACTTAAGAGTATGTAATAATGTATAAGAGTATTATTTAAATTAGAAGAGAACTGAAATTACAATAAGATTTTCCTTCAAAATATTGAAGACTTGTAAATTTGGGGGGCGCCTGGGTGGCTCAGTGGGTTAAAGCCTCTGCCTTCAGCTCAAGTTGTGATCTGGGGGTCCTGGGATCGAGCCCCGCATAGGGCTCCCTGCCGAGCAGAGAGCTTGCCCCTCTCTCTCTGCCTGCCTCTCTGCCTACTTGTGATCTCTCTCTCTGTCAATGAATGAATGAATGAATGAATGAATGAATGAATCTTTAAAAAAAAAAAAAAAAAGAGGGGCGCCTGTGTGGCTCAGCTGGTTAAGCAACTGCCTTCAGCTCAGGTCATGATCCCAAAGTCCCGAGATCGAGTCCCACAACGGGCTTCAAGCTCCATGAGGAGTCTGCTTCTCACTCTGACCTTCTCCATTCTCATGCTCTCTCTCACTCTCTCTTTCCTAATAAATAAATAAAATCTTTAAAAAAAAAAAAAAGATTCGTAAATTTGGGAGGGGATGAGGGGGACATCCAAAATAGATTCTCCAACGAGTCAAACAGCATCAGCAGGTAAAACTACAGAAGTTACTCCATAGATCATACATTCACAAGGGAGTATTTGCTTAACAGTGAGAAAGCCTCTGGGTGTGCTCTCTGTAGCAAGAACCACTTCGCAGTGTAAACAAGTACTAGTAGTAGTATTGTGTTCAACTTACAATTCCAGGAGGAAAGGCACAACTTGACAAAAAAAATTTTTTTTGATCCTAAGGTCAAGTGCAATAACACTGACAAACTTTTGACAATAGTCTTGATCTACTTTTCCACATAGAAGGGGACTTTTCCACTTTAGCACCTAATAGTACCATCATTATTCTATACATCGCCTTGTCGCGTCCGTCCCCCCCACCATGCCTGCAACAAAGTTCATGTCCTCTTGGGGCAACAACCCTAAGCGAAGTATCCAGAAAATAGGCAAATAACACCTACACCACCACCACAACACATACTCTTCCTTTGTAACATTACGGACACCCTCATACACAGTTTTCCCATTCTGGTCCCTTAATTAAAGGCAGTATCATTCTATTCTCTTAAGAAAGGGCAAGGAGATATTAAACACATTCAAAGTTCCCCGTAGTTTCACTCAAAAGAACAGGTAACTACGGGCTCCTGACTGGCTCAGTCGAGACTGTTGGTATCAGGATGGTGAGTTTAAGCCCCAAGTTCGGTGTAGAGATTACTTAAAAACAAAATCTTTAAAAAACAACAACAACAAAAAGAACAGATAACTAAAGATAAGGGCATTTTGCTTATCCCAAATCTCAAATCTGAGTTTGCCACAGCTCTGAGGTCTAGACAGAGAGAAAAGAACAGGGAAAAAAACAGGACCAAAACTGTTCAACTAGCTTCCATGCATCTTATTCTGTCCATCTAATCAACTGCAGGTACCTGGTACTACTTAAATTATCCAATATACTTATTTCAAAGTCTAAGCCTTTATTCACATCATCTCTGTAAACCCTGGATGTCTGGCCTTACAAATCCTATTTCTATCCTAGCTTTCCACCCCCAATTCCTACCTTATCTGAGACACCTTCCCTATTACACCTATCAAAAACTGCCCCAATTCTCTGGACCCCCACGGCAAGGCCCTTCTTAGTAGTCCTTAGATCTCATTTCATACTCCTCTCCCCTTCCCTGCCCATGCTCTAACTACACACAGGCTTCTTTCTATTCCTCAAATATGCCCTATCCTTCCTGCATGTCTTGATACCAGTCAGTACTGTTCCCCCTGCTCTTAAAGCTGCTGACTTCTCCTGAGGATCTCAGCTCAAATCAGCCTCTTCTCAGAAAAGCCTCCCCTTAGCACATCATCCCCAGTAATATCCAGCTTCCGCCCTCCTTACTTCTCTCATATTACCCTTTTTATTTCCTTTATAGTATGGTCATAATCTATAATTATCTTGTTTGCTATACTGCAGTAAAGGAGACATAAAAAATAAGGAAATCTCTATAAAGGTAGAGACCCTGCTGTGTGGCCAGAAAACAGTTCAATACTGAACACGCAACAGGCACTCACAGAACAAATGAATCACACAACTTGGTACTTGATCATCTTAGTTTTATTCACATGCATCTATTCTAATAGATTTTAAAGCTCTCTGAAAAACTAGGCTTGCACTTACCAATGGACCTAATGCAGTACTGACTTTATATTAAGGGGAAAATTTTTTTAATTAAATTTTTAAAAAAACTTTTTTAAAACCTTATGACTGAAGTTAATAACATGAAAAAAAGCATGAGATTTCTAAGGACAAGCATACATGGGTTGAAATCTTAGCTCCACTTAAATATGTGTGATCCCAAAAAGTTACTTCACTTCTACACTTTAAATTTTTCATCTAGGCCAAAACTTACAAAACTGCCATAAAGAGAAACGATGTATATAAAGCAACTAAATAGATCACTTGGCACAGAATAAAGACCTAATATGGCATTCTCATCCCCAACTAAAACCTGCAAAAACCGAAATGGCCCTACAATAAAGATCAGAACTACAACTGTTAAACGAAATCATCAAAACACTATAAATAAATAAGAGAAAACTCGGAAAAATCCTCACTTCTACTTGAGGCTTATTTCCTAAATTAATCCTTTCTAAAACCCCCACACTCTGATCTTCAAGAACGGTTTAAACTAAATGTCATGTTTGTAGTGAGAGGATTCGGAATGTTACAGAAAGGGTTGTAATCCGCCTCTATTTTAAGAGATAAATTAACAAAATTCTACAACAAGTATTCATTGGATCTCTAATCTGCTCAAGGAAGACAATCTAAGAGTAGTAATCGAGCACAGAGGCTTTCAAGTCTAGCAGCCCTGAACTCATATCCCCTTCTTGTGCAACTTTGGACAAGCTAGTCAACAGAAAAATAAGAAACAAGGCTTTCCATCTGGGCCAACACCTACGAAAATTTAACATGTACATTCTCTGACCCAGCAACTCCATTTCTTCAAGTATGCAAAGAGGTAAACATAAGAATATTTACCACAGGGGCGCCTGGGTGGCTCAGTCAGTTGACCGTCTGCCTTCGGCTCAGGTCACGATCTCTGGGTTCTGGGATTGAGCCTCATGTCAGGCTCTCTGCTCTGTGGGGAGTCTGCTTCTCCCTCTGCCCCTTGCCCCTCTTGTGCCCTCTCTCTCTCTCTCTCCCTCCCTCCAATAAATATAAAGTTAATTTAATTTAAATTTTTTTAAAAAGACTTTGTTTCTCCATCCATACAACAAATAGTATTAACATCATAGGCTGTAAGAATTACCTAGGTTACTCCTATACAGCACTTAACACTCAAATATGAACTTTTTTTTATCATCATAAAGTAACCCAGATAAGCAATCAATTTAGAATTTGATTATCTAGACAATCTTGTATGGGGGTTGTGTTTATACTACATCAAAGTGCTAAGTGAAAGCCAATCACTTACTCCTCAAAACAAAATCTGGTTTTAGGGGCGCTTGGTTGGCTCAGCGGGTTAAAGCCTCTGCCTTCAGCTCAGGTCATGATCTCAGGATGCTGGGATCGAGCCCCGCATTGGGCTCTCTGCTCAGCGGGGAGCCTGCTTCTCCCTCTCTCTCTCTGCCTGCCTCTCTGCCTACCTGTGATCTCTCTCTCTGAAATAAATAAATAAAATCTTTAAAAACAAAACAAAACAAAATTCGGTTTTAAATTAGGACATAATACACAAAGCAAATTTTTGCTTTCAAAACAACAGAAAAATAAGAAACAAGGCTTCCCATCTGGGCCAACACCTACCAAAATTTAACATGTACACTCTTTGACCCAGCAACTCCATTTCCTCAAGTATGCAAAGAGGTAAACATAAGAATATTTACCACAGGGGCGCCTGGGTGGCTCAGTGGGTTAAGCCTCTTCCTTCGGCTCAGGTCATGATCTCAGGGTCCTGGGATCGAGCCCCGCATTGGGCTCTCTGCTCAGCGGGAAGCCTGCTTCCCCCCCCCCCTGCCTGCCTCCCTGCCTACTTGTGATCTCTCTCTCTCTCTCTCTCTCTCTCTCTCTCTGTCAAATAAATAAATAATAAAAAAATCTTAAAAAAAAAAAAAAGAATATTTACCACAGCCTTGCTTACAGGAAAAAAAAGAGGAGACTATCTACATGTAAACTAACAGGAGACTGGTAAGTTATAAAAGAAATATTACACAACTATTAAAAAGCATGAACCATAGTGCCTGTTATAGACAAAACTGTGCTCCCCACCACCAAAATTTTTATGTTGAAGTTCTAACCCCCAGTACCTCAGAATATGACTGACAGTATTTGGAGATAGAGCCTTTAAAGAAGGAATTCAGGTAAAATGAGGTCATATTGGTGGGCCCTAACCCAACATGGCTGGTGTCCTTATAAGCAGATTAGAACACACAAAGAAGGAAGACCAGATGAAGACACTGAAAGTTAGCTACCTATAAGCCAAGAGAGAAGCCCTCAGAAGAACGAGCCCTGTCAATACCTTGATCTTGGGCTTCTAACCTCCCAGACTATGAGGAAATAATTTCTACTATTTAAATCATCTAGCCTTTGTTATGGTAGCCATAGCAAACTAATACAGTGCCAACATGGAAGACCTCCAAAATGTACTAAGCTTTTAAAATGCAGGAGTGCCTGGGTGGCTCAGTCGTTAAGCGTCTGCCTTCGGATCAGGTCATGATCCCAGGGTCCTAGGATGCAGTCCCGCATCCGGCTCCTGCTTCTCCCCTCTCCCTCTGCCTGCTGCACGCCCCCCCACTTGTGCTCGATCTCTGTCAAATAAATACATAAAATCTTTTTAAAAAAAAAGTTTTTAAAATGCAAAGTACACGGGCACCTGGGTGGCTCAGTGGTTAAGCTACTGCCTTTGGCTCAGGTCATGATCCTGGAGTCCCAGGATCAAGTCCCACATCAGGCTCCCTGCTCAGCAGGGAGTCTGCTTCTCCCTCTGACCCTCTGCTCTCTCATGCTTTCTCACTCTCTCAAATAAATAAATAAATAAATAAATAAATAAATAAATAAAATGCAAAGTACACAGGGCACCTGGGAGGCTCAGTCAGTTAAGCATCTGACTCTTAATTTTGGCTCAGGGTTGTGGGATCAAGCCCCACATCAGGTTCCACGCTTAATGGGGAGTGTGCTTGAGATTCTCTCTCTCCCTCTCCATTTGTCCCTCTTAAAATATTTTTATCCCCCTTTAAAAGAATACTTTATTTTTTTTAATTTATTTATATGACATAGAGAGAGAAATCACAAGTAGGAAGAAAGGCAGGCAGAGGGAGAGGGGGAAGCAGGCTCCCTGCTGAGCAGAGAGACCGATTCGGGGCTCGATTCCAGGACCCTAAGATCATGACCTGAGCCAAAGGCAGAGGCATTAACCCACTGAGCCACCCATGTGCCCCAATAATTCCAGTTTAGACAATTTATCCAAAATGAACAAAATACTTTATCAAGAGGGGCACCTGGATGGCTCAGGTCATAATCCCAGGGTCCTGGAATCGAGCCCTGCATCAGGCTCCCTGCTCTGCAAGGAACCTGCTTCTCCCTCTCCTACTCCCCCTGCTTGTGTTCTCTCTCTCGCTGGGTCTCTCTCACTGTCTCTTCAAATAAATAAAATCTTTAAAAAAAAATACTTTATCAAGAAACAATGGAATGCTATAACAGTAAAATAGTTAATGCAAAAGAAAAGTGATTAAGTAACAATATACCACAGAATGCTATACATATTAAAAATAGTTGTAAAGACTACCAATATAACACAATATTATTAAAAATATGTATTACTGGGGCACTTGGATGGCTCAGTCAGTCAGGCGTCCGCCTTCAGCTCAGGTCATGATCCCAGGATTCTGGAGTCGAGTCCCAGGTCAAGTTCCCTGCTCAGCAGGGAGCCTACTTCTCCCTCTGCTCCCTTCCCTCCTACTCATGCTCGCTCACTCTCTCTCAAATAAATAAAATATTTAAGAACAAACCTATATTATCACTATTTGTTAAAATTTTGAGTTCTCATGTGTTAAAAAACAATGCAAAAGAAGCTAAATAGTAGCTGTGTTGGCACAGCGTGGGGGTCAGTTAAACAACAAGACCCAAGCACCTAACAGATCTCATCCAATCTTCCTTCATCAGGACACAAGTTGAGACTTAGAGCATGTTACAATAGGCTTCTGTTCTTCCAAGAAACAACTCTATTAACTGTAAGTCAGCAAGATATTTAAGTGCTTGTTATAGCACTACATTGGGTAAGACAGAAACCCTGCCTTTAAAGGCCTTCAAAACATTTCACTAATTTACTGAATGCCTACTCTGTGCCAAACACTATGCTAAATAGCTTTACATATATTATAAATCACATCATATATTTTACTGGTTATAAGCATTACAGGGGAACACAGCTGTAGTAGTCTGATTGCTACAAAATTACACTATAAACTACAAGTGCCATAGATTTTCACTTGTAGTAATGATAAATATGGAAGAGTGGTCTAGAAGAATGTGAGAATAAATCTCTAGTTAAATGGAATATGAGCAGAAAGAGTACAAGTAGTGTCAACCTGCAAAGTGGAAGAAACAAAAAAACTGGGTAAGTCCAAGGCATACAGACCCTGAAAGCTAAGCAGGGGAGTTTTCATTTAACCCAGGTGGGAAATTGATGAAGAACAGCTTTGTTTTTAGACTATCAATCTTGTACCTGCATTCCAAGGTAGACTGTCAAAGGTAACCAGATAAAGTAAACGAACTCAGCTAAGAACCTTCTTTAATAATGAAGGATCTGCACTAGGAGAGAAGCATGGAAAATAAGTAGAAATACTTGATGGGTTTGGGAGTGAGGATGGGTTTAAAAAGATGGCAAATTATGAGGGGTTTTTTAGTTTAGGAAATTAGAGGACTGGTTTATACCACAAATGGAGAAGTTAGAAGAAGCCTTACAGTCAAGCTGTCTGTTCTTAAAGCCCTCTTGTAAGAAAACACACAATAGCCTTTTCACAATCAGTACACGGTAATTTGGTCCTAAGTCTATCAAGGATGAAATCATGTGCCAGCCTGTATCAGAAATCCCATATACAAGCATACACTGGCAGCAAAAATAAGTCACTATTATTACCAAGGCAACAACATACACTGTGAAATGAAGGACAAACTGAGAATCTTTCTCTTGAAAAATTACCAAATGAGATGTCAACTACAAAACTAACCTTGACTTCCTTTGTTACATCTGATGAGGCAGAGGTACCTGCATTCAGATTCTCATACAATCTGTCTTATAAACCACAAGCCATATTTCAAAAGAACAAGACAATTATCAAGACTCTAAATCAAAAAAGTCTACCAATTTTGATGTAGAATTTGTTAATGGGGTGAACTTCGACAGAACATTCAACCATATACTTCAAGGCATAGTCTGACGGAGAAGAGTAGGAGCAGCTATATCAGCACCAAAATCGCATCAAATGCAGGACTCCTCTGGCATGGGGGCAAGCGTTTCAGTTTGGTTGTACAGAAGATTAAGTGTATTTTATCCACTCTCAGAGAGCAAGAGAAAGAAAAACAACAAAAGACAGAGTTGCAAATACTCTGAAAAATAACCAATACATGTTGGCAACAAATCTGCCTTTTCAAGAGCACTTGAAACCAAAAGCAACACCATCAAAGCACAAACTTCTACTTTGACCGTCAAAACTTCTACTTTGACCGTCAATTGTTTCTAGGGTTAATATACACATACACCATTTCTTGGGAAACTAAGCTACTAAAATGATACTCCAAATGAATTACGAAATACACTTGCTTCGTGTTCATTTTTAAAGATTTCCTATAAACTTAAGCATAATAGTACTTGTCACTGATTAAAAATGGTTACAGTTGTTCCCTCTAGAATGCTCTTGCCTGGATAGCTCATTCAGTCATCCCCACAGGTCTTTGTGTAAAGGTCAATTTGGGAGAACTCTTATTTTTTTTTAATTTTATTTATTTATTAGACAGAGAACACAAGGGGGGGAGGAGGAGAGGGAGAAGCAGACTCTTGGCTCATGCCTCATGTTGGGCTTGATCCCAGGACCCCAGGATCATGACTTGAGGCAAAATCAGAAGCTTAAGCCACTGAGGCACCCAGGTGCCTCTCCTCTATCTTATTTTGTTGTTTGTTTTTTTTTTAAGATTTTATTTACTAGACACACAGACAGTGAGAGAGAGAGAGCACGAGCAGGGGGAGGGGCAGGCAGGCAGGCACAGGCAGAGGGAGAAGCAGGCTCCCCACTGAGCAAGGAGCCCGATGTGGGGCTCCTCCTGGGATGGAGCCCGATGTGGGGCTTGATCCCAGGACTCTGGGATCACGACCTGAGCCCAAGGCAGCCGCTTAACCAACTGAGCCACCCAGGCACTCCTCCTGTACCTTATTTTAAATTGCAACCCAAGTTCTACCAAACTCTGAAGCACTCCACAGTACCCTACCACCTGTCCTCCCTGATCATCCTCCCTTTTGTTATTCTCCAAACACCAATCTCCAATTCACACCCTATGATGTAAATCATGAGGGCAAAATTTGTTTGGGCCTATTTCATTCACAGCTTTATCCCCAAACCCTGGAACAGTGACTGACACAGAGCAGGAACTCAAAGAATTGTTGAATTCATAAATATAATAAGATAGTATGGGTGAGCAATGCAGCAGATCAAAAAACTTGTTCTTTGCACTTAGAATATCTGCCTTTAATGGGTCCTCTAAGTTTGTAAATCCTCTTCTGTTACATCTGGATAAAGAACCAAAACAAACAAAAATTTAACTGCTACCCTTCTGAAGAGAAAACTCGTATTCCTCTTTTTTTTTTTTTAAGATTTTATTTCTTTATTTGACAGAGAGAGCGTGTGCATGCGAGCACAAATAGGCAGAGAGGCAGGCGGAGGGAGAGGGAGAAGCAGGCTCTCCGCTGAGCAGGCAGCCTGATGCAGGGCTCGATCCCAGGACCCAGGGATCATTACCTGAGCCAAAGGCAGACACTTTACCAACTGAGCCACCCAGGTGCCCCAGAAAGCCCATATTCCCAAGGCATAAGTCAAGTCCACAATCTGAACTAGCTGAAGTAGTTAACACCAAGTGTTTGAAGCCACCCAGTATTATTTTCAGGGAATGCTATCTCCTGTTCTAGGAATGCCCAATTCTACCAATTTTTAAACTAGAAAAAAACAAACAAGAAACTCCTAAAAAAAAAAAAAAAACTCCTAAAAAAGCAGCATCCCTAAGAATTATGTGTATCACATTGTGAAATAGTTACCACAGTGTGTACCACAGTGGTAACCAAATGTGTACCACAGTGAAATAGTTACTGTACATCTTACACTCAGTAGTTTTAGATAATGAAAATGTCTAGACTAATTTTAGAATAATTCACTTAGATTTAAATTAATTGAAAGTGTATAATGAACTTAAGGAATCACAAAACTGCCAAAAAATTATCTCTAGAATGCAGGTCTTCATAAAAATCTTTACTATTGATTAGTTCTATTTTAAAAGCTGTTTCTATGCATTCTTTTCTTAGATTTTTACTTTTTTTTAAATATTTGTAAAAAATCATCTCACTTTCATATTAAAAATAAGACTGAAAGCAACAGAGACAGATTTATATTTTATAAGAGCAAAAACAATACCAATTTCTTGAAATAAAAGTAGCAGAGGTAAAGAATCTGGTTTCAGCAGAAAACAAACTTTTTTTTTTTTTTTTTTGAGAGACAGAAAGTGAGAGAGAGCATGAGAGAAGAGACGGTTAGAGGAAGAAGCAGACTCCCTGTGGAGCTGGGAGCCCGATGTGGGACTCGATCCTGGAACTCAAGGATCATGACCTGAGCTGAAGGCGGCTGCTCAACCAACTGAGCCACCCAGGCGCCCAGAAAACAAACTTTTTTATCTTTAACACATGTCATACCCAGGACATGAATTAATCTTGCCCCTGAAGAAAATGTACTCAATTACTAAAAACAGTAATTTTTTTTAAGAAATAAGACAGCCCAACCTAAGTGTCTAACCCTTACCTGGATATATAAAGTTATACCTAGTTACAACTTTCCCCTCTCTCCTACCTCTGGGATAACTAGCAACACAGTTTTAAGTGAAATGATTTTTCCTGACTCTGATTTAACTAGAACCAAGGACAAGTTTTTAGGAGAATGTACCTTCACTGCCACATAAGAGGTGCAACCAGGAAGAAAAAAAAAAAAAAACATTCATCTAAAAGATAGGATTCGAGGTAGGGGATTTTCTTGGGGGTAGGGATGGGCAGTATGTGTGACAAGGAAGAGAAAGCAAAAGAAATGTCAAATGGTAAAATACAAAGACTTTACAGATTACTGTACAAGCTCCTAAAAAAACTTAACTTCTCATGTATGTGAACAACTATTTTTTTAAAAACGTCAGAGAAAGTCTCTGAATCACAAATAAAATAGTTATGAATTCTATGACTCTCAGGGGGCAACTGGGTACCTCGGTCAGTTAGGTGTCTGCCTTCGGCTCAGGTCATGATCTCGGATCAAGCCCCACATCAGGCTCCCTGCTCAGCAGCGAGCCTGCTTCTCTCTCTCTCTCTCTGCCCCTCCCCCTGCTCATGCTCTCTGTCTCAGTTTCTCTTTCAAATAAAAAAAACATTTTTTAAACATAAAAAGTTATGAGTTCTATGACTTTCAGACCATTAAAATGTTGGCTTGAGATTACTGCAAGCTTTTCAGAATATTGGAAAACAACAGTAACATACTCTAACTAGGATTACTAATCCAAGAACAGAAGAAACTGGGGATTGTGACCCCCTTTTCAGAGGATTCCCTCACAGCCACTGGACAATCACTTATATATACCATACTCGGTTCAATCCCAAGAATGCAACACCTCTTGAGTGGGGCTTAATACACCAACAATAGATCATCCATGGCCTCTGCTGAAGTCTTTAAAATTCATGTGTCTCAGGAACTTAAGAAAATCGTTCCCATTTTTCTATCCATAGCAAGCATTGGTTGGCCACACCAATAGTCCTTGAAACTAATGGAGAGTAATAAACCACCAGACACCACACCTCCCAGTCTGTTTTCTCAAAACTGGGGTGGGGGTGGGGGAGTGTGTCGTCATCCATCTAACAAGTTTAAGAAACACTGAATTAGGGGCGCCTGGGTGGCTCAGTCAGTTAAGCAGCTGCTTTTGGCTCAGGTCACAATCCCAGTGTCCTGGGATCGAGCCCCGCATCAGGCTCCTGGGATTGAGCCCCACATCGGACTCCCTGCTCAGCGGGGAGCCTGCTTCTCCCTCTCTCTCTCTGCCTGCCACTTTGCCTACTTATGCTCTCTATCTCTCTGTCAAATAAATAAATAAAATCTTTTAAAAAAAAAAACCACTGAATTAAACAGACTCCTGACTAACATTCTAACTCTTCTTAAACTTTAATAAATTTACATAGATTAGGAATTTCCAAGATGGGAATATAATAACTACAGTTTCCTACTTGATGCCACCCCCCGGACACATCCCTCAGGTATTCCAAAACACAATAGAAAAACATAAGCCTTACTCTTAAAATTATCCCCTACCCCCATTTCTACTGGTTTATGAACTCTCAGAATGATCTAACATTCCCTTTGGCCCTGTGGTGACTAGAGCAGATAAATAATATGACCGAAAATAATTCAAACATTTCCATAGTTCATATTTTGTACTATTTATTCTATTTGGACACTTTCTTAAACAAATGAGGGCTTTAGATATTGATTTAAACCCTAGCACTCTAATATTCACAGGAAATATTCATTTTTTTACCTAGTTTTTATCTGATAAATGAAAATCTACATCCCAAAGTCTAATAGTCTGAGGCACCTGGGTGGCTCAGTCAGTTGAGCATTGGACTCTTAATTTTGGTTCAGATCATGAACTCAGGGTGGTGAGACTGAGCCCTGCATCAGGCTCCATGCTCAGCATGGATTCTGCTTGAGATTCCCTCTCTCTCCCTCTGCCTCTGCCCCCCACCTCCGGGTCATGTATGCACTCTCTCTAAAAATAAATAAAATATTGTAAAAAATATATAAAATCTACTAGTTTATTTAAAACCTGTTAATCTCAAACTCCACAATAAAAATGTTTTCTAGGAATTAATAAATGATTCTAAAATTAAGCTTCAAAAGATTCTAAAATTAAGCTCCTCAAGTAGCATTCAGCTAGTAAATACTACAGTGAGGTTGTATAATAAAAATCCCACAAATACCAACAATTACTTGCTAAGAAAGTTTATTAAATTACTTCCCATTCCTCTTCACCTGCTTTTTTTTAGAAGATTTTATTTATTAGAGCATCGGGGGGGCCGGGGGGGGGGGGGAGCAGGCTCCCTGGAACCATGGGACCATGACCTGAGCCACAAAGGCGCCCCAGTTCTTCATCTGCTTTTAAACAGATTTCAAAGCAAACCAAAATTACAAATACTCTTAAACTATCTATCAACAAACCAAATGGATTGTAGCTGAAACCTCACTTAGGCTTTCTTCTACGAGCAATCTTCTTCTCATACTCCTGAACAAGAATTAACACAGTCTTCTTGTATTCTACCTCCAGTTCTCCCCCGATTTCATTTTTTCTCCATTTGGTCTGTTCTCAATCTCTTCTGTTCCCACAAGGAGCAGCAAACAGTGATAATCTTTTTAGCTGAAAAGGATGGCTGTGCCTTAATATCCAACACTAGATGGCTTCACACTGCCACCTGAAACAGAATGGACACAGATATGCCTGAGACACTGCTCTCCCAGCTCTCCTGTGGTCTACATGTCTAGCCAGCCAAGAGTTGCCTCATCCATTCACTTCAGTGTGGCATATGAATACTTTTCTACATCTGCCTTGATTTGAAAAGGATTGGGAAACACTTCTCTAAAGCATATACTACACTAGGATAATACTGGGGGATTTCTCCTACACCAAACAGTTTAAGAAAAAGTCATTAGAAGAAAATTCAATCTAGTCCTTTACAAAAAACGATGGTAGCTAAATAAGACTAGACTTTAGTTATTAATCTTTTTCTGTGGGATTAGAAATATGGTTTATTTTAGGAAAGAAAACAGAAGATTTGTTACATTTCACCAGCTAAATACCAGCTTTGTAGTTCACCTGTGTTCATAACCAACTATTATAGGAATTATCCTGATCATATGCTCTTCCTAACAATGTTTTCAATAAAACATCATTTGAGTTCAAACGTGTAACTGAGATTCTAAACTAGAATTTAGGATTAGTAGTAAGCGGGCAATGGTACTTTACAAATTTTACACCCCTCACAGTGAGCACAGATAGGAGGCGATTCTACACAACAGGCAAGACACTATAACTCATTTTTTTTTAAGATTTTATTTATTTATTTGTCAGAGAGAGAGGAAGAGAGGGAGCACAGCGGGGGAGAAGCAGGCTCCCCACTGAGCAAGGAGCCCCATGTAGGACTCAATCCCAGGACCCCAGGATCACCACCCAAGCCAAAGGCAGACGCTCAACCGACTAAGCCACCCAGGCATCCCTATAACTCAATTCTTTAAAAGCCGAACCACTTTCAGGTTAGGATCCTTGCAATAAATTCTGGTACATTGCCTAAAAGAAACTGGTTCATACTTAAGTAGGAGGAAAAATAAAAATAAAGCACCCAACGCTGTTTCTGAACTCCCTTAGGACATCACTCTAGCAGTCCTAAAGAAAATGCTTCAAACTTTAAGGTGCATAAAAATCATCTGGGTGTCTTGTTAAAATGCAGATTCTGATTCAGTGGGGCTGGGATGGATCTCCAAGATGATCTTATGTTGCTGGTCCATACTCCACACACTGAATTTGACTTTACAACCTCATTTACATGTAACACTGGTTAAAATAATGGACAAAAACTTAAAGCAGGCAACAATCTCCACTTCATGTAGTAATTTTTATGGTTTCATGAGATTAATCTGGGGGGGAGTGGTTACTAAAATTTTTATTTGGGGAGAAAACCCAAAAACAGCTTCTCAAACATGAGGGCCTGAGAGAGGGTGTAATAACAAGAATACTCACCTACAGAGCACTTAGTACGTGCCAGTGAATTGTCTTAAGTGATTCACATAGATTAACTGCTCAGATTCTCAAAACAACACTGTGAGGTAGGGACTACTGCTGGCCCTATTTTACAGAAGGTAAACCTAAGTCGCAAAGACATTACTTAGACCGCACGTAGATAGTATATGGTAGGATGTGAACCCAGGCACTCTGGTTCCAGAGTCTACACCTTTAATTATGATACCGGCAGCACAGCTCCCAAGACAGCAGAGTTAAAAGATGGCAAATCAAAATGGCTTACTTTTAGAGAAAATGAGACAGGAATAAAAGAACTGAGTGAGCAACAGAGGTGAAAGATGGCCAATCATTGGTGACTCTCAGGTCTTAATGATACATAGCTTTTTCCCATATTAGAAACTATTCTGGACTTCAAAATAATAGCTAAATATTTCAGAAATACTTCTCTACAGTATTTTTGTAATTTTTTTTTATCTGAGAGAGAGCATGCACGCAAGTGGGAGAAGGGATAGAGGGAGAGAAAATCTGAAGCAGACCAGGCACTGCCCGCAGAGCCCCACATGCAGTTCGATTTCACCACCCTGATATCATGACCTGAGCCGAAATCAAGAGTCAGACGCCACCCAGTCCTGAGCCACCCAGGAGGCCCTACAATATTTTTTTAAAATAAGGAAAACACCTGGTTTCAGGGGTGCCTGGCTGGCTCAATCAGTACAGCATGCAACTCTTGATCTTGGGGTTGTGAGTTCGAGCCCCACACTAGGTGCATCCATTACTTAAAAATAAAATCCTGGGGTGCCTGGGTGGCTCAGTGGGTTAAAGCCTCTGCTTTCGGCTCAGGGCATGATCTCAGGGTCCTGCGATCCAGCCCCCCATAGGACTCTCTGCTCAGCAGGGAGCCTGCTTCCCCCTCCCTCTCTGCCTGCCTCTCTGCCTACTTGTGATTTCTCTCTCTCTCTCTTTCTCTGTCAAATAAATAAATAAATCTTTTTTAAAAATCCTGAAAAAATTAAAAACAAAAACACCTGGTTTAACTTCATGCAATAAGCATTCTGAGACCAATGTCCCGGGGGCAACTACTGAAGAAGAGTTTTAACATCCAGGAATTTAACAGTAGCAGTAGGAGACATAACTGAAACAATAAGTAATGAAAATTGCTTTAGCAAAAATATTTTGGACTTAAAAGATGAGTAACTAAAAGTAGAAACTGGTAAGGGACAAAGCATAACATGACCAGAAATTTGATACTGTTAAGCAGAGTGGAATAAGTGGCAAAAAAAGAGAGGAAAGAAGCAAACATTAAAGTCTTAGAAATTTTTAGGAGAATAAGAACTGGTCATCAGAAAAAAACTTTCTAAGCAATGGTGAACAGTCCAGACAGTACAGCTGTGGAAGACAATGGACTAAACAGATGGGTAAGATCAAGCAGGAGTAGATTAGTAATCATCACTTCAAGGAGCCTCCATAGGGATATGGTTGACCAAACACAAGTCCCAGGAAACACAGTAAACAAGCCTACGGAATATGCAGAAAGAGAAAATGTTAACCCTCAGACATCATTAAATTCATTCCTTTGACATTCTAGGTGCTAGAGATAGAGGGGTGTCCAGGCCAGGTCAAAGTCCTGCCCTCAGAGACGCCTGGGTGGCTCAGCAGGTTAAAGCCTCTGCCTTCGGCTCAGGTCATGATCTCAGGGTGCTGAGATCAAGGCCCGCAGCGGGCTCTCTGCTCAGCAGGGAGCCTGCTTCCCTCTCTCTCTGCCTACTTGTGATCTCTCTCTCTCTCTCTCTGTTAAATACATAAATTAAAAAAAAAAAAAAAGTCCTGCCCTCATATCATTTACATCCTGGTAGGGGACACTAACAGATTTGAAAGAGAACACTGAATAAGACATTATCATAAAAGCCTAGAATGAAGCCCTTTGATATAGGAGAATACATGGAAGAACTATTTATAGGACATAAGTTAACAAAATGATAATCCCTCCTTCCCCTGCAGGGGAAGCCCTTAAAGACTGAAGTGCTTCTCATTTGTGTTCCTTATCTTCTCAAAAAGACCCTAAAAACACTAAAGAAATGCATCTAAAATGTATCTACAAATAAAAAGACAATCTGACTTTTACTCCCAAAAATGCCTATAAATACTACTCCCAGACAGGTACAATAAATTGTACTTCAAACTTTTCCAAATGTGACAGCTCTTGAATCAAAACATTTTATTATTGTAACCATCTTTTTTTTAGTGTAACCATCTTTAAAATAACCTAGAAATGCTTTTCTAATAGACCATAAAATCCTAAGCAGAGAAAATGTCAGAATAAAAGAAAACCAATCTTGAAATTACAGAAAACGTCAAGATTTGGTCTTGTTGGGCTTTAAGAATTTCACAGATGCTTGATTTAAGCCCTGACCTCCACTGCTGTAACGTGGGCCTTAGACTCCCGAAAAACTAAGTTTAACTGAATACAGGTTTTGGTCAGAAAACATTTTAAGAGGATGTGATATCTTCCAGGTCTTGAAGAAATTACTGGAAAACCGCTCATTTTTAATATTGAGTAACTATCAATCTCTTATCTCCTTGCTTCAGTTTAAAAACTTAAATTTAAACATTCTGCTATATTTTAAAAGGAAAGATGCAAACTGATGTATCTATATTTAAACTTCTTTAATGTAGACGTCTCAAGAAATAAGGCAACAGGAAGTGTTTTTAAAACAAAATAACACATTATGACAGATGTAGTTCAGAAGATCCAAGCTCAATACCTATCCAATCATCTACAACACCTACACATCACAGAAAGTTGATTTAAACCTACTTCTTTAAAGTGTTTCTTAACAAGCAATGTTCTCTCTACATACAAAAGAAACAATAGGAAAGTACTTGTTCCAACATGAACTACCCTTATTACAATGCCATTACACAATGGGCTCTCATTTGCTTAAAATGCTAACATTTTTCTGTGCTATATCCCCGGAATCAGTGAAGGGATATACAATTGGGGATGTACCTAATATTCTGAGAAACAAATACTGTGATCCAAAAGTCTGAAAATAGACACTTAAGTGTTTTTGGTTAAAAACCCAAAATTCGCTTCTAATTACAAAATTAAATTGTCTACGTAGCAAAGGTAAAGCCTAAAATGAACTGATTCTCTTTCCACCACACCCTTGCCACAAAAACCGCAGGTGAGCCAACTTAGGTCTGTACTGTGCATCGGTAAGTCATATGGGAGAAGTTAAACACTCTGGAAAAGTCATTTTGGACCAAAGAAATGCTCCCACAAATCACTTCATTCGACTGCAAAGGGATCTTTAAAGTTATTGCCTACACAAGTGGCTGTAAGTGTTGTCTTACACCATACTTCCTGGCACAAGCTAATCTTGAGATTTTAAACCTTCCTTCTAGATGCCTTTGAGACAGCCAAAAGATTTCAAAGGATAGTCTATGAACATGATGCGTTAGGAAGCAGGCAGGATGTGCCACTGAATGCCTGAGGCTGCAAAAGGCTGTCCTCATTCGGTGAGTCCCTGACTTGTAGGAGTTAAAACTCTCACCCCTTATATTGCGATGACGTAATCCTCCACACTGCATTTCTCTTGGACTTAAAGGGGAGGAAAAAACAAATGAACAAAGAAAATTTCACTTATAAGAGGAATTAAGCAAGCAGCAGAACGACAGTTTCGAGAGGTGGTGAGGTAACTCCCTGAAAGGGAAGCTTCAGCTGGATAAGCAGGGAGAATTGGAGAAGCAAACGGAAATGGTGCTAGAAACTCAACCTAAGGGCCGGAATAAAGGAGCCTGGAGAAACAGCGACCCGGCCCGCCGGACCCGGCGCCGCAAGGCCGCCGGGCAGTGGAGGGAAGTGCGTCGCAAGCACAGCCCGGGGCACTCCGCGAGCCGCCCCCTCCCCGGCCGCCACTTCCCCGCCGCGCTAGCGATTCCGCTCCCCTCCCCCCGCCCGCCGCAAAATGTCCGCGGCGGCGCCCGGAGAAGCAGGAAGTCCAAACCCGGGCGCAGGGGGCAGGCCCGGCCCGGGAGCCCGAGCCACCCGCAAGCTACTCCACGGCCCCCGCGCTCCGCGCCCCGGCCCGCCGCCCGCCCTCGGAGCCCGCGGGGCCGGGCCAGGGGGGGTGGGGGAGAGGGCCCCCAGGCGGCCGGGATGGGTGTGACCCCTTCCTTCCGCTGCTGCCCGGTGACAGCCCGGCCCCGACCGCGCCCTCAGGCCGGCACCCCGCGCCCGGGCCGCGCACCTATCCGCGGCCGAGCGCCCCCACCGGCCCCGCCGCCACCCTCTCCCCTCCGCCCCCCGACAGAACCCGGACCCGCGCTCGCTCGGACGGCGCCGCGCGAGCCGGGCACCCCTCCCCGCGCCCCGCGCTCCCAGGGTTCCCGGGATCCCAGAGGCGGGGAGGCCCCGCGAACGGGGAGAGGCCGGGGGCCGCGCAGCGGGGACGGGACCATGGGGGAGCCGCTCCCGCGGGGAGCCTCGGGCCCCGCACTCACCTCAGCTTCTCCGCCGGGGCGTTGGCAGCACTGCGCGGGGTCTCCTCGGCTGCCGGACAGGGGCACGCGCCTGACGTCAGCACGCAGGTGACGCAGGGTTGGGTGCCCGCGGAAGTGGGCGGGGCCCGGAGGCGAGTCCGGGCCGAGCGGTTGGAGGCGGGGCCTGAGTTCATTCCCCGCCCGGGTCTGGCCGGTTACTGCGCACGCGCCGTCCAGCTCGGCTCCCTAGTTCGCTGCTAAGCTCTGCCCCTCTTTCTCCGAAGGTTGTGTTTGTAATGATCCTACAGTCATTTGCAAAGCGCTGCCACTAACAATGCTATTGTTCCCTTCAACCATCTGAGGCAAAGTATTATCATCCCTCTTTTGCAAAAAAAAGACGGAGGCTTAAAAAAAAAAGACGGAGGCTTTGACTTGCCTGCGGGCAATGACTTGCCTGAGACGACCCCCTCACCCCCTCACCCCCACCCCCGTCAGGCCTGCATCGGGTCCTTCGGGGCGCGCCAAACTTCACATCTGCCTACACCACACTGTCCTTCGTTCCAGTCACTTCGGCAGGCTTTCAGTTCCGAGACTTCCTCCCTGCTACAAGGCCTCGCACTGTTTCTCTTGGCTTCCTCTTCTTCAGCAGCCTTTAGTTGGCTTTCAGCCCTCAAATGTCACTGCCTTCCTGATCACCCTATCCTCACAGCACCTGTTTATCATCTGTCTTCCCTACTAGTGTGCAGGCTTCGGGAGAATAGGAACGCTCAATCTTAGTCTCAGATGTTTCCCAGTGTTACAGGAAAATCACTTATCTCAATAATTCATTTATTCTTAACTACCAAAGCTACCTAGCCAAGAAAGACACATATTTCCAATACATAAGATACAATAGTCGTATTTTCTTCTGGGCTTTTTAATTGCACAAGAAGAATAACTACATTTTTGAGTATTTACTATAGGCAAGTTGCTAATAGCTTTGAATGTAACAGTAGATAATGTAATCCTCACAACTACTCTATCAATTAAGAACCATTACCATTTATTGATGAATGAACTGAGGCTCAGAAGTGTTAAGGAAGTTGCCCAAGGTTGCCAAGCCAGGCAGTGGCAGAGTTGGGACTTGGACCCAAGGGGCTGGCTCTAGTTGATCCACTAGCCAGAAGGTGATTAGAGAAATCAGAAGATAAGCTTCAGCTGTGGTCCTATCCCTACTGAGAGAAAACATTAACATTGTGGTATACATCTTTCCAGATATGCAGAGATGGAGAGAGGTGTATACACATTTATTGCACAAAAACTGTACTCTGGTTTTCTCTTTCAAAACTACACTGTGAATATCTTTCCATCTCAAATGAAACATCATTTTTAAAGGTCATATTCTACTGTACGGGCATTACAATCTATCTAATCAATCTACTATTGGAATTTGGGTTGTTTTCGGCCACTGTAACTTTTTGACTATTGTAAAATGCATCAGCTTGGTTTTTTTAAACCTGAAGAAATCTGGTTGTGTTTTCTCCTTCTGCAAGGCCAGCTGGCAGTGACCTTTCTTTCATCCCCTCTCACAACCCCGTGAATGTCCCCAGACAATGTCTGCCCTTTCCATGAGCAGCAATATCTTGATGGTGTGTCACCCAACCGCTTGGCTTTTCCTGCCTTTATTCTGAGAACAAGGACTCACTTAGCACTTTGTCTTTTCTCCTGTCAAGTTTTTGTCAAAATGGCCCTCCTCGACAACTCCAAGAGGCAGTAGCGTTACTACTAGGCCCCAGTCTACCCCTTCACTTGCTGCAAGCCTAAACCCCAGACTCCTAGGGCCTCCTCCCCGCTGCCCCTCTGGCTGCAGCTGCCTCATACTAACGGGAGGAGCAGCCCGTGGATCTCCAGCTCCCCTTCTCCTGTGATCACCAGACCGGGGTCCATTCCTCCTTCTGTTAACACTTCCATTCTGCAGCAGCCCCTCCCCCCAATTTTCAATCCCTGTGGCTCTAGAGGAAATGACTCCACCCCTAGATGCTAATAGACACGTGACCCAGGCTTAGCCAATCAGAGAATTTTAGTAGCATTTCCGCGACCATATGACCCAATAAGAATCAGTGAGATTCAATTCTGGAACTTTGGTCAGAACTGTCCAGTTGATGAATCTTTCTGCTGAGTGAAGGATGTTACCATGGCCCTGCTGGCAGTCATCTTCCCCCTGCAAGGAGAGAAACTGCCTGGGAAGGGGACCACCACAGAGGGCGAGAAGAGAGAAGAGGGACGCCTGGGTGGCTCAGTTGGTTAAGCAGCTGCCTTGGCTCAGGTCATGATCCCGGGGTCTGGGGATCGAGTCCCGCGTCGGGCTCCTTGCTCGGCAGGGAGCCTGCTTCTCCCTCTGCCTCTGCCTGCCACTCTGCCTATTTGTGCTCTCTCTCTCTCTCTCTCTCTGACAAATAAATAAATAAAATATTTTAAAAAAAGAAAAAGAGGGACGCCTGGGTGGCTCAGTTGGTTGGGCAACTGCCTTTGGCTCAGGTCATGATCCCGGCATCTTGGGATCGAGTCCCGCATCGGGCTCCTGCTCCGCAGGGAGCCTGCTCCTCTCTCTCCCTCTGCCTGCCTCTCTGCCTGCTTGTGTTCTCTCTCTGTTAAATGAATAAATAAAATCTTTAAAAAAAAAAGAAAAAGAAAAGAGAGAGAAAGAGACAATTAAACCAACTCCCACCGTCATTGTTTGATCCCGTTGATCTAGTCTTACTTTATTTTTCAGTCCCATTAGCTGATAAATTCCCTCTACTGCCTGAGCCAGGTTGAATCGGTTTCTGTCACTTACAACTGCAATGTTCTGTCACCGCGCCCCTCCATGGCTGCCTGGTGTGGCACTTGATGATTCCCAAATCATCAAATTTCTAGATGATTCCCAAATCTACCCCCTCCAGCCCCTATTCCCACCACATTTCAAATTTCCAGTTACTCACAAGTCCCATCAGCGCCACTGACACCATTTCCAGTTCCCACCTGATTTGGGTTCCGCTGTCTCTCTATCTGCTTCAGGCCCCTGCACCCTGGTACATCCAGGGGCTCCTAACCTCTCTACATCAGAGGTCCCACACCCACAAAGCCAATATCCCATCTCTAGAAGCTTCCTCTGACAATCTCTCTTTTAATTCATTTTATACAGCACAACCTTCACCTTCCTAGATCTCAGCTCCTATTAAGTCACTTTCTGGCTCAGGAACCTCAGTGTTTTTTCCTTTGCCTTCAAAATAAATTTCAAAGTCCTTTAGCCAAAGTCCTTCTGTGTGCTCTGTGATCTGGGACCAACTTGCCTTTCCAAAGTTATTTCCCTTTCCCTTCTGTGTTAGTCAGGGTTGTCCAGAGGAACAAAGGCAACAGAAGGAACAGGAGGAGGGGGAGAAGGAATGGGAGAGAGAGACTGATCTGTATTGATTTGTATCTATCTATCTAAAAAGATTTATTTTGGGGTGTCTGGCTGGCTCAGTCAGTTAAGCGTCTGCCATTGACTTGGGTCATGATCCCAAGGTCTGGGATCAAGTCCCACATCGGGCTCCTTGCTCAGCGGGGAACCTGCTTCTCCCTTTGCCTGCTCTCTCTTTCTCTCTCTGACAAATAAATAATTGTTTTTTAATCTTAAAAGATGTATTCAAAGGCATTGACTCACACAATTATAGAGGTTGATGGGTGCCAAGAGCTGTACGGTGAAGCTGAGACTCAAGAGAACCATGGTATGGGTCTCGTCCATGGCCTCAGGCCTGAGAACAAGAACTGATGTTTCGGTGGTGGTCCAACAGTCAGCAGGCTCAAGACCCAGGAAGAGTGAATGTTTGAGTCCAAAACCAGGAAAAATCTCTGTTACTCGCGGGAGGGTCAGCCTTTTTTGTTGAGGTCTTCAGCTGCTTGGATGGGGCCCACCACATTAGGGAGTGCAATCTACTTTACATGGTTTACCAATTCAAATGTTAATCTTAACCCAGAACACCCTCACAGACCAGTACACCCAGAATAATGTTCAATCAAGTATCTGGGCCCCCAGTGCCCAGTCAAGTTGACATTCAAAATTAATCATCCCACCTGCCATCACACACCTTATGTGTGTATGCATGGCAGCAAGATTGAATTGCCTAGTATTGTGCAGGTAGGTACCATGATTTCTTGTCTCCCTGCTCCTGCTCATGCTGTTCCCCTTGCCGAGGACACCTTTCCTCCTCACCCATACTACTTATCAAGTCCCACTCTCCTTCCCACCCTAAACTGTACCTTTCGCCAACACGGCCCTTGTGTGCTTCTGCACACAACACGCCCCACCTCTGTGCTTCTGCAGCTCCGGCAGTTCCCTTCCCTGTCTGCCAAACTCCTATTTTTCTCTCCTTCAAGGATAAGTGTGGATCTCAGCTCCGAAGCCTTGACTGACACCCCCAGGCAACCCATCATTCCTATTACACTGTGTATTTAAAGCATACTGTATTAAAATCGTTTGTGCTAACTAAACCATTAAGCCGTGAGCAGGCAGGGAGCTTACCGTATTCATTTTTGTATCCTTTTACCTAATTTCCTGGCACACTGCCAGCCCTCCAAAATGTTTGATAAATAATGCATGAATGAGCATACTGCCACTTCTCCCACAAAGCCTGTTCCTCTTCAGGCCGCTGACGTGACCTCCATTTCTGCTGAAGCGACCTCCTCCATAGCGCTCACCTGAGGATAACTTCAGGTGCTCGCCCTGCTCTGTCATGTTTATCCATGCTTTCTCTGCCCTACTGAAAGCTCCCAGGGCCGGGCTCAGCATGGGGTGCACTTTTTGCTCCCCTCACACTGCTCTTCAGGTGCCTTAAACGTAATGAGGGAGACAAGCCTCAAAACGGCCCTCTTTGCCAAACGCCCAAGAGCGTAAATCCGCCACCATCCCCCCAGGGCCTGCCAAGTAGATGGGGATCCACATGAATGAGGCTCTCCTTTGTGGTCTTCAGTCTTGGGATTTACACGAGGAAATCCCAATTTAAGACTTTCCATGTGATTCATAGGCGATAAAACTACAAAGGAAAGCAAGGAAGTGATTATTATAAAAATCTGGCTGCTGGCAGCCTCTAAAGGAGTTTGTAATCTGGGGGGGGGGGGGGCGGTGCTGGCAGCGGTCTATTTCATGACCTCGGTGACGATGACATGGATGTCTGCTTTATAATCATTCGTTGCACTGTACCTTTGTTTTATGTGCTTTTCCTCATGTGTAATATTTCATAAAAATAAAGGTGGGAAATAAAAATAGGTCTTACTGTTGTAACTAAAGGGTTGCTGTTGTGTAAATTCCTATCGCTAAGACGCAAGCCTACCCTTCCCTCCTGATTTATCGGCTGGGTCTTCCCCTCCTCTGCCTGGTCGTGGTCATGGTCATGGCTCAGGCCAGGCCAGCAGCCCCACTCTGCAGCTAAGACTCCAGATGGGCTCCCAATCTGGCCTGTCACACCATAACGGGCTAAGGACTGCTGTAGCTGAAGCTCTACCCTATCAGTTCCAACTCAGGGACCTTGTCCTCTGAGCCCCTCCTGCTCCCAGCCTCCCTCCTCCACTGTGTGCCACATCATTATCCTTGTCCAGGGACCTGGACCCTTCTTGGAGTCAGAGAAATGAGAGGAACTGACCAAACCTGTTTCCTACCAGTCTTTTCTCTAACTGGCCCAGACTTGCCTCCTTCATCTCTGTTACGATCTCTGGTGGAGACAATCTGGGTCACTGAAGAAGGGTGCATGAGATAGGATAGGGGAAAGAAAAGTCCAGGAATGACTGAGCAACTCCATCTGCACTGGTTTGGTAAAAACCCAGGGGCATATGGTACAGTGAGGAAGTTTTAGTTTGAAAAATGATCTGAGAATCATTCATGTGAACCAATTGGTCATAGGCATTTTGTGACCAATATTAAACAGTGAGTATATTACGTGCTAGGTATAGGCACCTCGGATGTGAAGATAACTGATATCCCCCTGCTTAACCTCTTCAATGACTTCTCCTGGCTCTTGTCCACATCTCCAACATACTCAGAACCGTGCACACACTCCCTGGGCTCCAGTCGTGCTGCCTTCTTTGGCATTCCTCAGACAGAACTGAGCTTACTGTGCTTGCCTCAGGGCCTTTGTACTTGCTGCCCTGAGTGCTCCTGTTCTGCATGAGCCTGCTCCTTTTCGCCCTGCACGTCTTTGCTCAAATAACAACTCTATAAGACCTCCTCCCCACCCAGCTTAGAGTAGCGTTCCAACCCACTACCACACCAAGCTGCTTTCTTTCATTCATAGCCTTATCACTCTCCAAAATGATCTCACCCTTTTAATATTCTTCCTATCTGACTCTCCCCATTAAAAAGTAAATTCAAGGGGCGCCTGGGTGGCTCAGTGGGTTGAGGCCTCTGCCTTCGGCTCGGGTCATGGTCTCGGGTTCCTGGGATCGAGCCCCGCATCGGGCTCTCTGCTCGGCGGGGGGCCTGCTTCCTCCTCTCTCTCTGCCTGCCTCTCTGCCTACTTGTCATCTCTCTCTCTGTCAAAAAAAAAAAAAAAAAGTAAATTCAAGGGCTCCTTTCACCACTGTACCCTCGGTGCTTGAATGTAGTGTATACTTAATAACTGTTGAAGAAATACAATGAATGAAGACATAATCTCTACTCAAGGATCTAAGGACTCCTGGTGAGACAAACAATAATCAAAACAAGTGCTAGGACAAATGTTTGTAAAAGTATCTGGGAGAATCAGAGAAAAGCAGAATATTCAGAAGAGTTACACTTAACGTTTACTAAGTGCTTCCTATGCTCTGGGCATTGTTCTAAGTATTCAGTATGTATGATCTCACTTGAAATTCACAAGAACTCTGGAAAATAGAAATTATTACCTTCAACAAAAACAAGGCATAAATGGGTTAGTAGCACTTGCGTAAAGTCATGTAACTGGCAGGTGGAAGAGATGAAATTCAAATCCAGAGCCGATAAGGGAAGGCTTCCCAAAGGAGTAAGGGCTGATCTAAATCTAGAGGACTAGCACAGGCTGACCAGCCAGGCTGGGCGTGCCGGCCACTGGAGGAAAGAACGGACATGTCCAGGTATGCGGGCATGGAAAAGCAAGAGGCTCAAGATGAATCTCATAGAGATAATGTTGAACACAAGACAACAAATATGAAAGGGTATGCACTATGTGATTCCATGTGGTTCAGAAGCAGGCAATACTACTCTCTGGCAGCAGAAATCACAACAGCTAACCTTTCGGAGATGGAAGACGAGGAAAGGGCCTGAGGGAGACTTCTGGCATGCTGGTTAAACTCTATCTTCATGTGGACAGTGGTCATGGGGATATATGCTCACTTTGTACAAATTCATCCAGTCATACAGTTTCCAGGTTGCCTGCTACACTTAAATTAAAAAAAAAACAGGACGCCTCGGTAGCTCAGTCGTTTAAGCGTCTGCCTTCAGCTCAGGTTGTGATCCCGGGGTCCAGAGATGGAGACCCTCATCAGGCTCCCTGCTCAGAGTGGAGTCTGCTTATCCCTCTACCCTTCCCACCCTGCTCATGATCTCACGCTCTCTCACTCAACTAAATAAAAATAAAAAAGCTTAAAAAAAATTAAAGTTCACCTTAGCAATAGTATTGGCCTAAAAACCAAAAGACTTGTGATTTTTTTAAAAAGGTGTGGCATATATGTGAGTCTTGACGGGGAGGTTTAATGGCTGCGGATAAGACAAGCAAAGAAGGGCGGGGCCTAGCTGGCTCAGTCAGTGGAGTGCGTCACTCTTGCTCTCGGGGTTGTGAGTTCAAGCCCTACATTGGGTGTAGAGATCACTTAAAAAAATAAAATCTTAAAAAGAAAGAAGCAGAGAAATGGGATGGAAGAAATAAGAAATGGGAAACTAAGAACAAGATTTAATGTGTAGAAATTAGAAATGGGAAGATGGAGAGTTCAAAAGAGGGGCTCAGAAGAAAAGACCAAGATCAAAGGGTCACTGGAGAATCACTAATCTTCCCCTAACCGAGCAGATTCAGCCACATTAGCATCTACTGGATGTTTCTGTGCTTCCAGCGCTGCGGGAGGGTGCCCCTAGCTGGGAATAAGACAGGAACAAGACAGGTGTGGGACCCTGAAGCTCAGGGAGGTGACACGACTTGGTCTGAGCTCACACCCCCTAAGGGCTGGAGTTATCTTTGCCAGAACCTCCAATTTGTGCTAAGACGAGACTAACGCTAAATACTGGCCCCACTCGGAGGCGGAGTTTTGGCTCAGAGGAAGTGAAGGGGGGGCCCTGGCTGCTTTGGTGGTGTGGTGGCTTCCTGCCCACGAGACACACCCAGCTTCTAAATCACCACTCTGGGCAGTCAGGTTGTTGCTAGGCACCCAGGGGGCCCTTGAGCTTTCAAGCGGAGCCAGCCAAGGGCAGTTAACTTGGCCTCACTGCAAGGTCAGGTACAGAACAGAGAGGGACGCCAGTCACCAGTGAAGGGTTTCCTTTTTTGTTTTGCTTACCTCCATCACCAGCCCTCCCACCAGCCCCCTCCCATTGTCTCCCAGGGACTCTAGTTGTTTGTGTTCACTAGAAGGAAGAGCCTTCAACCAGGCAGTGATCAGGTGTCTCCTACAAAAATCAAACTGTTCCTCGAGGATCCGCCTTGGGCAAGTCCCGCATTGGAGGCCAAGCGCAAAGAGATTCCTTCTTGAGGGAGCCCACAAACTGCCTGGGGACACGGCCCAGACGTGGTGCCGCAGTGATCCCTAGAATAGGGCATCGCATATCGGTACCCCACGTACATTTGCTGAATGAACAGGGACTGTAACTAAAGCTAAGGTGTTAGGGGAGCTCATAGGAGTGCTTCTGGTGCCAATTTGAGGCAGAAATCACAGAAGGCTTCATGCAGGGGACCCTGCCTAACTGCGTCATAAAAAATGAGTAGTAGTAGGCTGGCCAAGATTGGGGGAGGCATGGGGGAGAGGCATTCCAGGCCAAGGGAAAATGTCTAATAAATGCCTGGCAGTGGGTGGAAAATGCTTAGCAAAATAGTCAAGCCATTGTCAAGAGCGTTGAACTGAGCTGTGGAAAGCAACCACACACGATGCTCCTGGAAGGGCCAGTTACACCGGAGGGCGCCAGCCGTCACCGCCGTCACAGCGGACTCCTCATGGCCCCCACACCCCGCAGAGCTGGCCTCCTCTCTTGCAGCCAGGCCCTGGCACCCACTCACTGCTCAGGGAGTAGCTGCCCAAGAGATGACATATTTTTCCACGGCACCGGCCAGTTGCTAGGAATCTCATATTACCTTGTGGTCCCAACACTGGTTTTCACCAGCAGCCATCTGGCAGGAGCATTTTTCAATAACCAGATGAAATTATTCTTTTGCGGAACTTGGGAGTCAAAATAATCACAAAGGGAAAATTAGACACAGGGGACGGTTGAGGACTTCCCTCGGGCTGCTCTGCATTTTCCTCCTTCCTCTCACAGAATTAAAAATGTTTAGGGTTCTTTAGAGTTAGGCTCTAGACGGACTCAAGAAATGACAATGACGGGGCGCCTGGGTGGCTCAGTGGTTGGGCGTCGGGTTTCAGCTCATGATCTCATCAATCACAGATCGAGCCCCACGTCCCCGCGTGGGGCTCCACCCTCAGCAGGGAGCCTGCTTGAGATTCTCTCCCTGTGCCCCCCGCCAGCTCATGCTCTCTCTCCCTCCCTAATAACTAAATCAATTAAAAAAAAATGACAATGACAGACATTAGTGGTAGCTGGGTCGTGCAGACTGCAAAGGGAGAGCACAAGAATCATCTTGGGAGGTGGCAACAGAGACAGGGAATTACTGTCCTCTCAAATCCCCACAGAGCTCTTAAAAACACTGGACTTGGTCTGCTCTTTGATATCCAGGCGGTGTGACCTCAGGGCAAGGTCATGGGGCCGGAGCCAGAAGAGATGGAAATGGACTCCAGCCTCTCCTCTTACCGGGCTTGTATGGGGCAAGGAACCTCATTTGTAAATTCACTTCCATGGGGAAGCTGGGACCACAGGGCTGCCGGGACACGGTGCTGGGCCACTGTGAAATGTACCAGTTCTGCTTTCAGGATGTGGAAGTTGAGGGGTTGAGTCGTGGCTCTCTCACTTACCTCTCTAAATGTCTAATACTTTGGAGGTTTGACCTCCATATCTAAATCCTCTCCATTGTATTTTTTACTGAAAGTACAAAGCTAAGTATTAGCCATTTAAGGAACTACTCTGCAGCTGCTCAAAAAAAATGATTTTTTAAATAAAGCAAATCTCTGGATATTGATAGCAACAGACACCAAGACTTATTGATCAAGAAAAATACATAAACATGCATTTTGTGTAAATAGAAAAGGGACATACGTGTGTGTGTGCACGCACATGTGTATATACTTACATCCGTGTAATTCATATTTTCTGGAAAGAGATGTAACAGATTGTTAATGGGAAGAGCCTTTAAATTTTCCTTTTATTCCCTTCTATATTTTTGGACTTTTCTATCCACGTGCAAATGTATCTTTTACTTTGAAAAATATCAATGGACATTGAAAAAATAAAATTAAAAAAAATGTCAATGGGAGTTCCCTAGGAACTCCTTTTTGCTTTTATACTTTTCCTCTACCAAATGAAGCTAAGAAACGTTCTTCTAAATTGTAAGATAAGGCTCAGGTCATGATCCCAGGGTCCTGGGATGAGGCCCCCAGTCGGGCTCCCTGCTCAGCAGAGGGTCTGCTTCTCCTTCTCCCTCTGTCCCTCCCCCTTCTTGTCCTCTTTCCCTCTCTCTCAAATAAGATCTTAAAATATTGTAAGATAAAGATGGGGAAAAAAAAGTAAAAGAAGAAACATCTTGCATGCAGTAGATTCTTAAAAGACACTTATTAAATTCCTACTTCCAGACATGATAGAAAAAGCCCAAGACTAGGGGGACAGAAATCCCAGGCTTAGATCCCAGCTCTGCCATTTTCTTGGCCATAGTGTGTTAACTTGTGCATCTCGTTTCCTTGTCTGTAAAGCAGGCCTATCTGTATGAATAGGTAAAATCAGATGACCATAAGGATTAAATGAATCACAAATGCATCTATCCTAGCACATAGTAAATCATCTCAATAGAACGGCTAGGGTTGGAGGTATCATTTTAATCCTTGTATCAAAGAACTTAAGATTTGCCAGAGTAGGTGACATTACCCAAACACATACAGGGAATATGAAACCCATTTTAAAATCTTAAGTAGCCTCCATGCCCAAAGTGTGGCTTGAACTCAACAACCCTGAGATTAAGTCGCATGGTCTACCAACTGAACCAGCCGGACACTCCAATATGAAACCCAACTTATACCACTTTTCCTATAGCTTTCTCAATTCAACATTAAGCTTAAGAGACCAGGGATCCAAAGGTAATCTGTGGCCTATCCGTGATGAACTCTCCTGTTTGGTCAGTTCTCAACTAAAGGCCAATTTGCCCCCGAGGAACATTTGGCAATGTCCGGAGACATTTTTGGTTTGCGGTGCTATCGGCAGCTGGTGAGACCATGGATGCTGCTGAACATCCCGTAATGCACGAGACAAACCTCTATGGGAGAGAATTCTCTGGCTCCAAATTGCTCAAGTTGAGAAAATCTGTGTAGCTAACTTAGGACAGCTCTGTTGTCAAATCCCGGAGGTGGTAACTTCTGGGTCCACCTGGAAAGTCCGCTCCTTCACTTAACAGTATATTCCAGATCATCGAATGGGCTGAGGAACTGGTACAGGCCAGGAATTCTGAATATCAGGAGTTCCTGATATTTGCCGACTAAAGGAAATACCTTCATAATGCTCTGCAAAAATAGAAGTATCGGAGATACTCCGACCCTACCATGGTTCCTAACTCCTTTGCCAATGTTAAAGTTTACTTAGAATTAGGACTAGAAAAGCTTTACCTGTAGGGCATCTGGATGGCTGTCAGACTATGACTCTTGATCTCAGGATTGTGAGTTTGAGCCCCACATTGGGGCTATAGAGATGACTTAAAAAAGTGAATTTTTAAAAAAGATTTTATTTGACAGAGAGAGATCACAAGCAGGCAGAGAGGCGGCAGAGAGAGAGGGGGAAGCAGCCCTGCCACCGAGCAGAGAGCCCAACGCGGGGCTCAATCCCAGGACCTTGAAATCATGACCAGAGCCAAAGGCAGAGGCTTCAACCCACTGAGCCACCCAGGCACCCCCCAAAATAAAATCTTTAAAATAAAATGGTTTTAGGGCTGCCTGGGGGGCTCAGACGGTTAAGCATCTGCCTTTAGCTCAGGTCCCGATCCCAAAGTCCTGGAATAGAGCCATGCATCCAGCTCCCTGCTCAGGGGGAAGCCTGCTTCTCCTCCTCCCGCTGCCTGCCGCTCCCCCTGCTTGTGCTGTCAAATTAATAAATAAAATCTTTAAAAAATAAAATGGTTTTAAAGGGGGGGGGGCGCCTAGGTGGCTTAGTGGGTTAAGCCTCTGCCTTCAGCTCAGGTCATGATCTCACGGTCCTAGGATTGAGCCCAGCATTGGGCTCTCTGCTCAGCGGGGAGCCTGCTTCCCCCCCACCCTACCGCCCGCCTCTCTGCCTGCTTATCATCTCTCTCTCTCTAATAAATAAAAAAAAAGAAAGAAAGAAAAGTTTAACCTAGTCAATAAAAGACACAGTTCACCCTTCTGTATGTTTGCTATTCCCCAAGCATTTCCACACTTTCTCTCAAGGTGGGATTCTGTCATCTCCCACTCAAGTTTAATTAAAATCTCACTTCCCTAACTTGGCTATTTCCTCTCTCCTCTGCTTTTAATGTGTATGTTTTGCTTTTTTTTTTTTTAATAGGAAATGAGTTTTTGGAGCACCTGGGTGGATCGGTCAGTGTCTCAAGGTCCTGGGACTGAGCCCCGTATCAGGCTCTGTGCTCAAGCGGGTCTGCTTGTCCTGCTCCCTCTCCCACTGTCTCCACCCCTGCACATGCTTTCTCTCAAATAAAATCTTAAAAAAAAAAAAAAAGTGTTTTCTTACTGATATCTCAAAATCAGATACCAAAAGGATGACTAGTTTTACTGATGATCCTACCTATAGAGCTCAGCATCTTCCTCTTCCAAAACTACACACTTCTCCTTCATACTGGGTTTTGTATTTGTATCCTAGCATCGAGACCAGTCCCGAAGGCACAGGAAGTATTAACGCACCGGCGCTAAATAAACATGAGCTCCAGCTTGGAGCTAACCGGTCCCTCTCTCAAAGGTGAGTTTCAGAAGTTGGTTCCAGGAGCAGATGTACAAACCCAAGAGCCAGGTCACAGAGGCAGAAAGGGTCCTCAAGACTGGGTCACACGGAGGGAAAGCAGCTGCTGCTTCCCCTATCCGGCACAACCACAGCTACGGACTGCTGTCACCGGTCAACCAAAGCACAGGTCTCGGCACACACAAAGCCAGCGGGACCTGCTTCCGGAAGAGCAGCAAATGGTCAGATGGCTTTAGAAGTTCTCTTGCGGGGGAGACCAGCTGTGGAACACAGGCCATGGAAACCGGGAGAGCGCAAACCACACAGATCTGTGTAAGACTTACTTACCTCAGAGGACCCTGTTTTTATCCCCTTCTCAGCTTGAATTTAAATTCTGACTACAACACAAAGGCCCAGCCTGCTCTCGTCTTACCTCTAGCTCACATCTACTCCTGATAATTATCTCAACTTAGTCCAATGCTGAGTAAAAGCTAAACTGGTAAAGCACCACAGGACATTGTGATTAAGGACTAAACTTTTAATATTTCGAGGACACCTAAGATGAGTTACTGGTGGGGTTACAGAAGCTTCCATTCATGCCGCCACAGCAAGAATCAAGAATTCTGAAAGTTGAAGCAATTACCTCTTTGGATACATAACAATATATTAAAGCATGTCAGAAAGTGCAAAAA
>CM052798.1:14151075-14168349 GCA_028533885.1 Nasua narica | reverse complement strand
GTCTCAAGGTCTTCGAGAGAGTCTTCATCGGGGCTCTCTTGTGGAAGCCCAGAAGGCTCTCGTGGAGCCCGGACCTGGGGGGCTGATACTAGCACAACTTCTGGCTCCTCGGCCATCATCTCATTTGACGGTGACCTTGTTTTATCATTCTGGACTTCTCTATTTCTTTGGGTCTCTAGGTACCCTTCAGTCTCCATTCTGGAACTCTGGAAAAGGAGGTCACAGACTCCTAAACACAGAGAAAACACAGGCTCAGCAAAAACAGACCGGAGACTGTTAAAACCACCTTGATGTCATGGATCTGATCCAGCCCCAAGTTCCATCAGCTTTCCGATCTTAACAGAGTTTCTTAATAAAGCTACTAGAAATTCTATTTTTGTTTCCTCTGGATCAATTGACACAATTGAGAAAAATGTGCCAGTAGTTTACCAAAATGAGCAATGTAGATTCTCAAAGCAGAAAGAATGAAGAACACAGGCCTCGCTAACCAGAGAATCTTGTAAGGAATATTTCATTCATTTCCCCTGCATTACAAAGTATTTTACATTATGTTAAAACAAAAAACTATGCATTTGCATGATTTATAGGGGGGAAAATCTTTAAAATTACAGGTGTTTGCTTCCTCCAATGTCTTTTATGGAGTTGTATATGTCCAAAAGCCAGTTATGAGGAAGTACTGGAAACATAAGAGATTGACATCTACTCTGCTGTCTTTTTTACCCCCCCATCTCTTTCATGATGAAAGAATAATAAGTGTGAAAAAGTACTTTAGGGGGCTCCTGAGTGGCTCAATCAGTTAAGCATCAGCCTTGGGCTCAGGTCACGGTCTCAGGGTCCTGGGATCAAGCCCTAGCTCTGGCTCCCTGCTCAGTGGGGGGCCTGCTTCTCCCTCTCCCCCCACCTCTTGCTCCTGCGCACTTGCTCATCACTCCCTCAAATAATAAAATCTTTAAGAATAAATGAAATAAAAAGTACTTTAGGAGCTACCATCAGGGTTAAACCCACATCCCCTCTTCACAAAAAACAAAGAAAAGCATAGAAAAGCCTTTATGTTAAGATCAAGAGCCTAGTTCCTCTAATCAGTCTAATCAGGGCCGGCTGAGTGGCTCAGTTGGTTGAAGTCTGACTCTGGATTTCAGCAGCAGGTCATGATCTCCACGCTCAGCAGGGATTCTGCTGGAGCTTCTCTCTTTCCCTCTCAGCCCCTCCCCTTGCTCGGAGATAGGGGCTTGTGTGTGCATGCAAGTGTGCTCTTTCTCTCCCTCTCTCAAATAAATAAATTAATTAAATCTCTAAGTTCCTCTAATCAGTCAGTATACGGGAAACTGAACTAGTCAGAATCCTCGCAGCATACATGTCCAGCTCCGGATGGTTGTCTGCTCTAAGATTAGCAAACCAGCTGTAGTGGGGGAGAGGGGGAGGGGCACACTAAATACGTGTAAAATGCCAGAAAATAAAGGCTTTGCTTCATTTAGGCTAGGGCCCCAGTCCAAGAGAAAGGTTATGTAGGAAAACCACAATCTATGTTATTAAAAAAGAGAGAGAAAGAGACTTCAAGTGACAGCACAGAAATGACTAAATTAATTTCCACACCAGGGTATATCCAACCAAAGAGTACAACTCCTATGATGTGGTCAGTTTTCAAAGGCCATTCCTTTTTTTAACAAACGCCCTCCCCCAAGGACTAATTCCTCCCTAGTCCATGAAGCAGGAGTGTTGACATTTAAAATCCCTGTGGCCTCAGAGATTGTCTCAAATCTGTTTCCTGGGTAACAAGTGAAAGAGGCCAACAATCACCAACACTGACCAGCTGCCTTGCATTAACTAGTTCTCAGCTCCAGTCATCTCTTCTTCAAATGTTTCATGACCCATTTTCTAGGAAACTTGAATTGATTCCAGATCCTGCAGTTTTGATATTCTTTTCATATTACCTGGGTTTTTGCTCAATCAACAGCATGTGCTCTTCCCCAAAAGTAAGCTGTCACTAACCTAGAGTGATGAGGCCCAAAGCAAAACATCCCCGTAACTCAGGGGTGCCTTGGACAAAAAGGAAATATTTAGTTAAGGAAAGGTTGGATGAAATGTGAGAAAGCCAAATCCTGGGAACAACCTAAGTTGACCATCAGCAAGGAAATAATTCAGCCATTCAGCAGAATAAGGGCAATCTTATGAAGCATGAACTTGGCCTGTGAGGGCTGATATAGACAGTCGACCATAACACATCAACACCTGACCAAGGGGCGGATCACTATGTGTAGTATGACCCCACCTGGGGAAATTAAAATACATGCACAAGCATAGACGACCCTATCTATCCGCAAACACTACCTTCAACTGTTTTTACTTTTGAGGGGCAGGGACAGAAGAAACATTTTCCATTCTATATCTTTCTACATTGCTTTCTTTTTAACTACAACTATGTATTACTTTCCTAATTCAAAAGGAAGCAAACATTCTTCCCCCTGTCCCAAACCCTTCTGAGTGAAAAACCCCTAACACTTTGGAAAACACCCTTTTATTAATACTTCTAGCTCCCAGCCCCAGAAGTCTTTACAACCCCGACTTCTAAGAAGAGTCTCAATTGTCAGGAGGCCAGTTCTCAAGGCTGGATTTGAAAGATGGACCAACGCCACGGCTTACCCAGCTTACAAATCCTAACAGTTTTTGAAGACCAATGACCAGACACAACGCTTACCCTCATCCGTTAATAATGCCGACCTACTGAGCACTTCCTTCCTAGCTGACACTGTGCTGAGCAATTTACACTCTTCAATATGATCCTCTCTCAGCCACTCTAGTTAAACTCTCGATACGACTCTCTACTGCCCCAGCTGTCTTTATTAACAACAACAGCAGCTGATGCTATTTGTTGAGTTTTACCCGCCAGACAGCTCGCAGAATCTTTCCCTCATCCAACCCTCCCGATTACCCAGGACAGTCACTTCCATTCACACGGAACAAACTGATGCTTGAAGAGAGGGGATTTGCCCAAGGTCACAAGACCAGGAGGTGGGACCACCCCGCTGAGCAGAAATTTCCCGGCGTCTAGGCGGGGAGCTGAGCCGGGCTCCTCCCACCACATGGGCGCGGCTCGGAGGGCCTAGGTCGGACCAGAAAAGGGCTTCTAGGGCTTCAGACCAGGACCTCTTCCTCCCGAGCTGAAGCGAGATCCAATGCCACGCCAGCCCGAGCGCCCCGCAGAGTCCCCGAGCAGGGTTTTTCCGCTCCGAGGGCGGCGGCCGCCACCGCCGCCGCGGCCTCCCGCTCCCAACAGATCGTGCGCCGGGAAAAGAGAGGCGGTTGGAAGGGATGGAGGGAAGGAGGAAGGGGGCGTTCACCTGCGCAGGTGCCACCTCGGAGGGTGGGGGAAACGGGGACGGGAGTCGCCTCGCGAACCAACTCGAAGCCCGAAACCGACTCCGAGAAAAGGAAACCACCTACCCGGCGCAGAGCTTTGTAGCCTGCTGCCGGAACCGGAAGTGGTGCCCCTCCCGGAAGTTGGAAATGAAGGGGAAACAGGGTAGAGGGGGGGGCGGGGCCTCTCTAGGCCTCGGCGGTGCTCTGCAGCTCTGTGGTTTTAACCCGTGGTGGGCTTTGGGCCTTCCTCAGTCTTTAGTTCTTGGGAAGTGCGGAGCTTTTGGTACCGCCTAGGTAGCTTCTCCGCTTAGGCGGAAGCTTTTTTACGCCGCAGTTTGCCCAGCTGCAAGGTGGAAAGTCTCAGGGGGAATTGAGACACTCCGGGAGCCCGCCCGGAGCTGACTCAGCGCCCCACCCTGAGGTTACACCCTTGAGCCTTTGCACCACCCAGAGGAGAGAAACCAGAATAGAGGGCTGGGCGGCCGCTGTTGGGAAACAGTGGTCCTGTATGGCGCCCCGTGGAGTCATTTCAGGGGAGGCAGTGGGCACAGTCTATTTAAAGTACCCCTGCCTCAGTGTACCCAGGCAGAAGTGGGCATGTGTCCGCGTGGGTTTGCCAGTCAGCCTGTCCTGTGTATGGAAGGCTCAGTCTTAGCTGTGTGCCTCTTCCCCAAGGCTTTCCAGTTGCTGATGGGTTAAGAACTGAAGATTTGAAGTCAGGCTTTGCTGGTTTGAGTATGGGTTTAGCCTGGATTTGAGAGAGCCTGTGAGAGGAAGTGCAAAGATGCTAACGGAAGCAGCCCTCCCGTGTCCTTGCTCTTAACCCTCAAGAGGAAGGGACTTACTTGACTGTTAGGGACAGGCGTTCAGGTGGCCTATCTATCTCTCCACCCATTTCCCCTATCCAAATGGGACAGGCTAAGGAATTAGAGGGGCACTTCCAAAGACCCCTGCTGGGTTATCACAACCCCCCCAAACCCTCCCTATGCTCCAGGGTAACTTCCCACCCCCAGCACCCCACCCCACCCCCGCACTCCACCCCACCTCACCCCCAGCCAATGTCCCTGGGGAAGAAAAGTTGTGCCTTTTGTCTACACTGCCAAGGCAAGTCAGTAAACCTCTAGATCACCAGATACTCCAGCTGATGGTTGGATATCCAGAGCTCCTTGCTGTATCCTTAGTCTCCCTCCACTAGTGACTGTGGCCCTTCCCCCACTCACTCCTACAGGGCAGTTTCCACCTTTCACTTTCTCCCAGCCTTGGTTTCCCCATCTGTAAAGTGACAGGGTTGGACTATGTTAAGGACTTCTAGTTGCCCTCCCTTCACCCCCATCCAATTCTTAAGTTCCTTAGGAATGCTTCAGAAAACTGCTGGAGTGGGGTGGGAGTGGGAGACAGGGGAATGCTTTAGGTCTCAGTGCAGCTCCAATTTTAAAGGTTTATGAATTTAAATTAAAAGTACATATGTTGTGGCTCTGCGTAAGGTTATCATATCATTCAGGATAAAAACAGAAGCTCTGTACTTTGCCCCACATGTCTCATCTTTCCCCACCCTCTTATTTATTCACTCTGCTCCAGGCACACTGGCCTTCTAGTTATTTTACAAGCCCAAGAAGCTCATTTTCACCTCTTTGGTGATCTCTTTTCCTGATGCCCTTGCCTGACATCTGCTCATCCAGGTTCCGGTTCAAATGTAGCCTCTCTCGAGCAGCCTTTGCTATCTCCCCGCTTTCTAAAGGCATCCATGGGGTCCCTTCGTAGCCTGCTGCTCTGTATTGTTATTATCTGTTTATTTTCTATGTCACTCACTTGAAGTATTGGCCACAGGGCCAAAGACTGACTACCCCGTCACCATGTCTTTGGCGCCTGAATCTGAGCACAGGCTGGGTAAACATTTATCGAGGGTGCCTGGGTGGCTCAGTCGGTTAAGCGTCTGCCTTCGGCTCAGGTCATGATCCCAGAGTCCTGGGATCAAGTCCCACATCAGGCTCTCCCTGCTCTGTGGGGAGCCTGCTTCTCCCCCTGCCCGCTGCTCCCCCTGCTTGTGTGTGCTCTCTCCGACAAATGAACAAATAAAATCTTTAAACAAACAAACAAAACACACATGAGTAGTGTATTTCTGAGTGCTGCAAGACATAAAAAAAGTGTTGACAGTGTGCTTTTCCTTTTATTTTTTTAAGATTTTATTTATTTATTTGACAGAGAAAGATTACAAGTAGGCAGAGAGAGAGGGGGAAGCAGGCTCCCCGCTGAGCAGAGAGCCCGATGTGGGCCTCGATTCCAGGACCCTGAGATCATGACCCGAGCCAAAGGCAGAGGCTTTAACCCACTGAGCCACCCAGGCACCCGAAATCGTGCTTTTTCAAAAGGTAGATTTTCTTCATGATTTAGAAAACAAAAACAAAAAGTTGTTGGCATTGACACTCTAATTATTACTCAAAAGATTAAATTATTGGGTCCCCAGGGTAGCTCAGTGGATTAAGCGTCTGCCTTTGGCTCGGGTCATGGTCCCAGTGTCCTGAGATCGAGCCCCACGTATTCCGTGAGGAGTCTGCTTCTCCCTGTCCCTCTGCCTTTTCCTGTGCTTGTGCTCTGTCTCTCTCTCTCTCTCAAATAGATCTTTCTTAAAAAAATTAAATTATTGACTACATGGTTTTTAAAGGATTTGAATGTTCAAGACTTGGAGATTAAAAAAAGAACACTGAATTATTGATCAAATTGTTAAGACTTTAAGGCAAGGTTTCCTAGCTCCCGGTTGCCCCCCCCATGAGGAGGGTGTCAGCAGTTAGCCTCCCTCTGAGGCTGGGTGGAGAGCCCCTGAGGGCCTCCTACCCAGCCTCAGGGTAGAACTTTATAGGTCTGACTGCCCTTTATCCTATAATAAACTGTCCAAGGGTCCTTCCCTGACCCGTTGGGAAGTAGTAGTGGCCTGCTATGGCCTGAGATCACCTGTTAGGTGTCACCTGGCAGAATCCCTCTGACTCAGCACGAATGAGGACCTCGTGCTGGTTCCAGAAGTTCTCTCATCCACCCCCACACCCCCACACCCTTGTGATGCAGCGGTCTCTGCTCTGCTTGACTCAGTTCCTCCCTCGGACCTTGCCAGACCAGTTCCCGGGCTTTTGTAGGAGCTGGAGTGGGGGGTATGGGCTGGAGGAGAGTTTCCGTGGGGGAGGGTTCAGGAGTGGTTATGCAGAGAAGAGGGGAGGCAGTTTGTAATACATGGGGACCGTGGTTGGGAAAAGAAGAAAGAAAATTTTATGAAGTGTTGTTGATATAATCACCTTGGAGAGCAACTTGGCAACTGGTGAAATTGGTGAAGTTGAAAATGAGCACACCCTCCCACCCGGTAATTCCATTTCTTGGAATCTCCCCTAGAGAAACTCTCACACGTGTGTACCTGGAGGTATGTCCAAGGACATTCGCTGAGGCACTATTTGTAATCATAAAAAAATTGGCCCTGCTTTGAATGTCCATCCGTAGGGGGAGAAGGATAAGTAAATATTGTTGTGCAATAGCATACTCTTCGAAACTAGCAGCAATGAGCTGGAGATCTATAAAGTAGCATGGAGAGACCTCAAGAGACAGTGTTGGGTAAAAGAACCAGGTTACAGAATAATACAGCATGAAGCCAGGCGTGTATGGCTTTTTTTAAAAAAAAAGATTTTATTTAATATTTATTTGGGAGAGAGCACGAGCAGGGGCAGAAGCAGAGGGAAAGGGAGAAGCAGACTCCCTGCTGAGTAGGGAGCCCGCTGTGGGGCTCGACCCCAGGACCCTGAGATCACCAGCTGAGCTGAAGGCAGACGCTTAACCACCAGGCACGCCACCATGCGTGTACTTTCGAAAACCAAAACAGTGCAATACATTGTTTATGGATATTACGTATGTGATTTTAACAATATGTAGCAGCATGGAGTGGAAGGATAAATGCCCAATTCATTTCATTAGTAAGGATGAGTTAGGCCAATGTCACTGTAACAAACACCCCAAATCTTAGGGGCCTAAACAACAGAGATTATTTGTTGCCTGTGTTACAAGTTGTGTTACAACAAATGTCGATCAGGGGGCACTAAAGGCTCTGCTCCACGTCTCCTCGCTCTGGGACCAGGCTGACTCGCAGCTACCCCTTGCCATGACAGAGTGAAAGAGAGCTCTGCAAAACCTGCCTTCACAGGGCGGAGGGCCAGGGGGCAGCAAGAAGGATCCAGCTCTGTGCTACAAAGGAAAACCAGTGCTGTTGGGCGAACAATCCCTCAGCCATGACGATGTCCTCTGGGTACAAAGGGACCTCCACCTTAGTAATGTAGCTATTCTTTTAGAAAATATGAAGCAGAAACATGGACTCTGTTAATGCTGGAGGGAGGCTACATGGGTGTTTCCTATGTTATTCTCCATGCTGTATCTTCTAAACTTTTTAAAACTGGAAAAGTATATAATTTTTAAGAGGAGGGGCAATGGGGCAAGAGTAATATTAAAAATTATAGGGGCGCCTGGGTGGCTCAGTGGGTTAAAGCCTCTGCCTTCAACTCAGGTCATGATCTCAGGGTCCTGTGAGGGTTCCACAGGGTCTCCGTGTCAAATAAATAAATAAATAAATAATATTTTAAAACAAACAAACAAAATTATAATCATGGGGTACCTAGGTGGCTCAGTCAGTTGGGAGCCTGCTTTCAGCTCGGGTCATGATCCTGAGGTTGTGGGATCGAGCTCCACGTCGGGCTCCCTGCTCAGCAAAGAACCTGCTTCTCCCTCTCCCTCGGCTTGTTGCTCCCCCTGCCTGTGCTCACTCTCTCTCTCTCTCTCTCTCTCTGTCAAATACATAAATAAAATTTTTTTTTCTTTTTTTTAAAAAAAGATTTTACTTATTTGACAGGGGGAGAGATCACAAGTAGGCAGAAAGGCAGGCAGAGAGAGAGGAGGAAGCAGGCTCCCCACTGAGCAGAAAGTCCGATGCGGGGCTCGATCCCAGGACCCTGAGATCATGACCCGAGCAGAAGGCAAAGGCTTAACCCACTAAGCCAGCCAGGTGCCCCTATAAGTAAAATCTTTAAAAAAAAATTATAAACGTATATCCTTGCTGGGCTCATGTTTGCTTTCACGGTACCCAGGAGGAACACGAGTAAAGGAATTCAGTTGGTTTTATGTTGCTCTTGGCTGTAGGGCAGCAAACTCTTGGACCTCAACAACATCTCAGTGGGCTCCGATCCTGTTTGTGGCATTGTGTGCCTGCTTGCGGCCGCAGCAATGGCTCCCAATGTTGTTTGCCTCACATCCGTACTCCCAGCCCTGAACTTGCTACAAACAGGTGCCTTGTGAATGTTTCATGAATGACTCTGATATTTTCATTTCTATCTGAATAATGATCTGTTTCAGGGCAGGAACGATGTCTCCCTCCCTCTCTGAGCCTGTGTCTGGAACAAGGAATGAATGCTTGTTGAATGAATGAATGAATGATCACAGCCCTCCTTCCCTAGCCCATCAAAGGAAGCAGAAAACGCACGGCCCTTGCACTCCACCACAATCCTCCCAAGGGGCTGGCAAGGTTAGTTTGTGTGCAGACTCTATGCTTTTTTGCCTGCCTTGAAAAGCCAAAGGTTGTGTGTGGCTATATAGAATGACCAGCTTCTTGGGACTCTCCTACTTCCACTGCTGCAAGTTCTGTGTCCTGGGCACTCCGCCAGTCCCAGGCAAACGGGGATGGTTGGTGACTTGATAGAAACTCCCCTCTTCTCCCAGAGCCTCATGTTTTTCTCATTCTCACAAGAGGGTTGAATCTGGTCTCGCCTCTTACATATCAGATCTCAGATTTTAGGAATAGCCTGGAAGGGAACAGGCGAGTCAAAGAAAGAAGAGAGACACATGTTGGGTGGTTTTTTTTTTTTTTTTTTTTTTTGAGAGATCTTTATTTTTTACAAAGCATGTTCAGCACTGCTACCGAGGCCCTGGTTCTAGTAGGTTGACATGACCTAGAAAAAGTGGGGAGAGCCAGAATCGTCTGATTAGGAGGAGATTCTGAAGCCATATGGAACTGAGTTCAATTCCAGCCACGCGATTCATCAGCTGTGTGACCCTGGGAGAGTGACTCGACCTCTCTGAGCCTTAGTTTCCTCGTCTGTATAATGGGATGTAATCATAGTACTCATCTCATGGGGGCGGTTGATGAAACTATTAACTAAGGATGTTTACATAGTTTATAAATGGTGGCTATTACTTATCGTGAACAATATTAACCCTCTCTGACCACTTATTCCCAGATAAGGTTTCACTGGGGCCTGAGCATCCCGGTCACAACTCTCCCCACATTTCATGATTATTGCTCATTTAATCATCTCTTCCCCACAAGGCAGTCCTGTGACACATCACTCTATCTTTCAGGACAGGGAAAGACCTGGACCAAAGAAGACATTTCATAAACACTTGTTAAAACAAGGAAAATAAGGCCATTCAGCCGTAGTTCAAAGCTCCATCCAGAAACCACTGAAGTGGCTGGGGCCACACCGAAGCAGAAAACATCCCCAAAGCCCTCTGAAATGTGTCCGAGGCCCCTGTGCTCCTGACCTTCTGGGATCCTTTCAGCACCACCCCCCAGGACCTGCTGTTCTCACCCAGCCCAGCATGGGGGCCTCCCGCCCGCCCTAGCCCGCTCACCTCCTCGATCCAGTCATTGAAGGCCGAGACTCGTGTGAACACTGTGGGCTTCTTGATGGTGTTGCAGCCGAAGGCAGACACAAAGCTAGTCACCCCGTGGACCTGCCAGGAGCCATCTGCTGCGGGACAGTTGAGGGGTCCCCCAGAGTCACCCTAGAATGGTCAGAGAGTGGTGGTGAGCTGAGCCACATCTGAGATGGAAGGAATTGGTTCTGACGGTGGGGGTTTGGGGAACCCCTGGGGTGACTTGACCTCTCAAAGCCCTAGTTGGCTTCTTTGGAATGGGGACTAAGACCTGTCCTACAGCATCTTGTGAGAACGAAGCAAGATAATAAATATATGATCTTAGCCCAGCCGCTAGCAGAGAGGAAGCAATGGGTTCATGGTAGTTCCCATTATTACTACAGTCAGTTATCCTATTATTAATCCTCCTCACTTCTAATGCAGCAATAGTATTGTTTTATCATAACTTCAGGACCATGGACTTGAAGGTGACTCGGGAGATCCTGGTGTCAGTATCCCTCGCTGGGCTTCCGGGGAAGCCCGAGGACCCAGTCAAGTGAGTTGCTCCAGGTGAAGTCAGTGTGAGCTGACTTCAGAACCAGGACCAGAAGCCAGAGGCCAGGCCGGCGTGTCCCGACCACACCGGCTCCCTCCAAGTCCTGCCTGGTCCGGAGGCTGAATGGGTCATGCAGGCAGGCAGGCTCGTGTGCCTCCGAGGCAGATGGCAGAGGTTCCCCGGGCCCTGCCCTCTGAGCGGACTCACGTTGCACCCGGAGAGGACGTCCCCGCCGGCGCACACCATGCTCTTCTTCACGGAGCTGCCCCACCAGTCCAGCTTGGAGCAGTGCTCATAGTCCACCACGGGCAGCAGGGCCTGCTGCAGCTTGTCCGGGAGTGGCCCACCGGCTGTGGGAGACACGAGCTCAGTGGGGTGGCATGGGGCGGGGCCTGCGAGCAGGGCTGGGAGACTCAGCATGGGGTGGGGTGTTGGGGGAGGCAATTCTTCTAGGCTGATGGGCACTCTCCTCCCGCCAGAGGGTCTTGCCTGCTTTGTCCACCAGCACCTGGCACGTAGGAGACGCTACAAAATGCTCCATTGAACACACCAGTGTTTGGGCGGATGGTGGGAGAAGGTGCTCCCGGAGGAGGAATGGGAGGCAAGTGCAAGGACCCACCCTGGTCATTCAACCCCCTACCCCCAGCCCCAGGCCCTGTCTTCCTGCCCACGGCCCCTGGGGCAGGCAGGAGGGGTCAGCACGCACTGTAGAGACGGCCCCAGCCGCTGATGTAGCAGGGCGCCCCGTTGGGCAGGATGTCCCCAGCAGGTGGGAGGCAGGCGAGCTGGACGGCATCTCCCAGCTGGGCGCTGCGTGAGAGCTTGATGAGGGCGATGTCATTGCTGGGGAGGAGGAAGGAGTCAGGAAGAATCAGGGGAGCCTGGTCCTCCAGCCGGACCAAGCGCCACCTTCCAGCCTTTGCTACAGAGAGTTCACATCCCCAATGTCCTCACTGCTCCTTTCCCTCCGAATCGCATGTGTTTTTAGGGCTGAGCAACCTCCCCCTCCCTTGTACCCATGCTGATCCTTGGCCTTCCTAGCTGTCCTCAACTCTTACACCAGCATTTGCAAACTTCCACTGTGTCAGGATCGTGGAGGTCACGGTTGCTGTGCCCCACCCCAGGGTTCCTGATGCAGTGGGTGAGGGTGGGGCCTGAGAATTCACATTTCTAACAAGGTTCCCAGGTGATGCTGATGCTGCCGGCCTGGGGACCACACTTCGAGAACACCTGCTGTCAGTCATCATCGGCTTGTTTGTCACTCAAGTCATGGCACCTAGGCCCCCTTTCCTCTCCAGAAAACAGGACTTCACCCCAGGAGTCCCATTAGGATGGGTCAAGGTCATGATCATCAAGGCTCCTCTCTCCTGCCCTGCACTTGCAGGGGTTCTGCACCCTTCTTTGACCCGCACCAGAAAAATACTGAGCCACCCAGACATGTGATTTTGCACATGCTTGAGGGGCTTAGTGTTCTCACCCAGCGATCACCTCCTTGACCTTCAAACCACCCAGGAAGCCCAGAAGGTCACCCTTGACATACGGTATAATTGAGGTCCCAGAAGGTCAGTGCCTTGCCCAAACCCCACAGCAACTTAGTTCTGGAGCCTGACTCTCAGTCCAGTGCTCCTCCCTTCGCCCACTGGGCCAAGAACCCAGGACGCACTGGGCCAATGTTGGTTGACTGGAGGAACCCTTGGATTTGGGAAAGGGGATGCCAGAGATGTCCTGGGTTCACGTCAACTAGCCAAGTGGACTTGGGGGGGGCGGGGTTCCTGGCTCTCCTGGAGCCCTGCTGTCCTTCCACAAGGAGAGAGGTTTGGTGTAGATGGTCCTTAAAGACTCTCCTGGCTCTGACCCTCAGTGCGTGAGATGAGGGCCCTGGCTGCTGGACCCAGCCCCACTGTCCCTGGGAGTCTCCTCAGAATTGTCTTTGGGTCACGGGGGTGGGGAGGGACTAGTAACTTCTAGATCCTAGGCCGAAGCATTCACTCACCCACAGGCTACGCAGTTGGGGTTCCAGAGTGGGTGCACGAAGAGGTCCCCAGCATTGATGGGGATCACCTGCTCAGGGCCCTCCTCCTCAGCCCGGTTATACTCGCCCAACACCACCTGGTAGGTCAAGGAGCTCCTGCCGGGGGAAGTCAGGTCAGTCTGGGCCCACAGCCACCCACTGCCCCAGCCCTTGTGGTTCTCACGTGGAGACAGGGGCAAGCAAAAGAACTCACGAGACGCAGTGGCCCGCAGTCATGACCCAGTCAGGGGCAATTAGGCTGCCGCCACAGGTGTGGTGGAAGCTTCCATCCTTCTTGTACTGCAGGGAGACCTGGAGGCAAGGGAGGGAGGAGCCTAAGTGGTCTGGCCCCCAAGGAGGGCTGATATTCATGGCTGTATCGGTTGTACATTGTACAAGCCCTGTACATTGTACAGGGGGCATCGCTCACGCCGAATGGAATCCTCTAGAAATGGGCAATGTTCCACCTACACGACTATATCATCTGTGAAAGACTGCTTTCACACTACTATGGCAAAGTTAAGTCATTGCAATAGAAACCATACAGTTGATAAAAGCTAAAATATTTATTCTCTGGTCCTTTACAGAACAAGTTAGCTGACCCCTGCTGTAGACTAATGCCATCCAATAGAATTTTCTTTTTTTCTTTTCCAAGATTTTATTCATTTATTTTTGAGAGAGAGAGAACAAGCATAAGCAGGTGGGGAGGGGCAGAGGGAGAAGCAGACTCCCCACTGAGCAAGGAGCCCGATGCGGGGCTCAATCCCAGGATCCTGGGACCATGACCTGAGCCGAAGGCAGACACTTCACTGACTGAACCACCCAGGCGCCCCCCAGTAGAACTTTCTGTGACGACAGAAATGTTCTATATCTTGGCTGTCCAATATGGTAGCCAGTAGTTGTATGTGGCTATTGAGAATTTGAAATGTGGCCAGCATTGAGCAACTGAATTTTTAACGTTAATTTATTTTAATTAATTTAAAGTTCAACAAACACTTGTGGCTAGTGGCTGGCTACTGTGTCGGCGCAGTGGGTCTAGCCAGTCCCTTGTGCCCCAGCGACCTCTATACAGCCCTTCGTTCCTTTAGCGCTCCTAGACCTTGTAGCCTTGTATAATTTGAGGAGTCTAGAAATGTCTACCCCAAAACCTCCCTCCCTAAACACAGTGCCTGAAATCCCACTGTTTGTGCACCAAATAAACATTGCCTTCTCCCCAGATGCCACTTCTGACTTGCCAACAGCCCGGGGAGGGTTACAGATTGGGTGGACAAGACAATATTTGCACGTGAAATCGACTGTCCAAGAGTCTCCTGGCCTTAAAGCTAAAGAAGATACTGGAAGGGAAGCAGTGGGGCCAAGACTGAATGCCTTGAAGTCAGAAGAGGGTGCAGAGCCCATGGGGAGAAACAGTACTGCCTGTATGGCTCTTACCTGCCAAGGCCAGCTGTAGGGGACTGCGTCCTCGCCATTGACAACGCGGGCAGAGGGCTGGTGCGAAGATCGGCCGCAGCCCGAGGCTGCAAGGGAGAGCGGAGACGTCAATCAGCCAGAGAGTCCCCCAAAACAAAGGTCTGGGTCCCAGTTCTAGATGCACCACACACTGGCTGTGTGACCTGGCGTGAGCTCTTTCCCCTCTCTGTAGCCATGTATGCACAGTGAACACTTGGACTAGAGCAGGGGTTTCTAGAGTCCCAGGAGGCTTGGAATAGAGGTGTGACCTCCTTCCAAGGCAGGATTGAAGGGGCTGATGCACCTAGAACAGTGCCTGGTGCCCAGCGAGCCCTTGAGACATAATGGCTAATTGTCATGAAAAGTAGTAGCTTTGGAATAAGATTGCCTGGATTCAAAATACACCTCTGCCCGTACTTCTAGCATGGGCTACTTCTCTGAGGGTCTGTTTCTCTGTCTGTAAAATGGGGATAATAATAGTACTGATCTCACGGACCTGTTACAAGAGATTATACAAGAAAAAATCCTTAGCGTCCCCTGGCATATAGTAAGCACTCTTACATAACAAGGGATAATGTAAGAGAAGAATTACAAGAGATACATATACGGGATTATAAGGATTACAAGAGATAATACGAGAAAAAATCCTTAACATTCCCTGGCAGGGATTACAAGAGATAATATAAGAAAAAAATCTTTAGCATTCCCTGGCATGTAGTAAGCACTCAATAAACATTATCTATTACCGTTACTGTCAGTCAAGAGAGGCTGCTTGAAGGAGGTGGCCCTGAGCTGGAATATAATATGGCAGAGAAACTAGGAAAAGGCTGGACCACGGGATATGGAGTGGGGGAGGAGGAGGGAGAGCAGCATTAGAGGGTTAAGCAGAGGAACAGAAATTCCGACCCAGTCTAACCACAGAGCCCAAACTCTTCACATTAGACTTTCTTTACTGCCCCCAACGAGGAGTCCCACCACAGTGCTTTAGGTTACCCCGTCTTTCTCCTGAGCTGTTCCATCCACTGCCCCCCCTCCACTGTCCTGCCCCAGCACCGAGCTGAGCCCCCACGATCATGCCCAGGTACAAACTGAGACCCCTCTTGTGGAGCCAGGTGTTGAGTTCATGGGACTCAGGGTGGGCGACGGATTTCAAGGGTCCCTGGCCCCGTGCAGCACAAGCTGGGGTCTTACCAAAGGCCACAAACAGGAGGGAACTCAGCAGCCGGAGCATCATGAGTTTTGAGACGATAGGAAAGACACACATAGCCTGGGGCTCTAATATAGGGCAGAAAACGGGGGGGGGGCAGATTGGGCCCCATTCCCAGAACAGGTGGTGGAACACCAGCTCTCTCATGGTCCAAGGCCATGGCCCCCACCTGCTGCACATGGGGCAGTGACAGCCAACAGCAGGACCCAAGCTTCCCTCCAACCTGTGGCTACACAGGTGGCACTGAATGGCCAGCTGATAACAGGGGTGGGGGAAGGAAAGTTCCCAGCAGAACAAGCCAGCCTCTTCCAGGAGAGAACTTGGGCTCTGGAGCTGGTCAGACCCGGCTTCAGACCCTGACTCTGCCCCCTCCAGGCTCTTCATCCTTGGGCACATGGCTTAACCTCTCCGGACCTCAGGTTTCTCATCTTTAAGTCAGGAGCTATATTAGTATCCACCTCAAAAATTAAAAAAAATTGTTGAGTGCTTTCTCCATATCAGAATGTTCTAGGGGATGGAGGCATGAACAGGACATGATCCCAGTTCCCCTAGAGCTTGAGTCTCATAGGGAGACAATGACAAATCCATAAAAAAAAACAAAGGCTACTTTGTGCGCATGCACGCCCACGCACGCGCGCGCGCGCGCGCGCGTGTGTGTATAGTTTAAAAAATAGTAGTTAAATAAATACCTTTATTTTCACCACCCAGCTTCAGATATAAAGCATTATAATTCTCTGTGTATCTCAACACTATGACATTCTCTTGTTTTCATTAGATTTTCACATACATATGTATTCCTAATATATTGGTTTTTCTCTTTGGCCCTCTATGTGAGTAGAATCACATAGTGATTATTCATTTGTGATGTCACTTTTATTTAATGTTCACTATTGATTTCTGAAATCCATCCATGTTGATGTGTGCGATTGATTTATTTTTACTATTTAGTAGTCCATACTTCAATATTCCAAAATCTATCCAATCTAATGCTAATGGATATTTGAGTGTTACTCATTCTTTGCTTTTATGGAAGTGGTTCACATGTTTCTACTCTATCCCTTGGATAAGAATTAATGAAACATAGGGTATGCAACGGTCCAACTGTACCATGTAATGACAAAGAGTCGATAGTCTCATGAAGAGGGAATGATGGTTCCTATTATTCCGCATGTGAGCCAATTTTCTTATTGCCATTCTTAATTGTTTGCCCAACTGTGAGGTGTGAAATGGTGTTTCATTGTGATTTTAATTTGCATTTAATTTATCACAAATGAGATTGAGCATCTTTTAATTTGTGGGTTTTTTTTAAGATTTTATTTATTTATTTGACAGAGAGAGAGAGAGAGCAAGCACAAGCAGGGGGAGTGGCAGGGAGAGGGAGAGGGAGAAGCAGGCTCCCTGCTGAGCGGGGAACCTGATGGGAGGCTCAGTTGCAGGACCCTGGGATCACGACCTGAGCCAAAGGCAGACGCTTAACCGACTGAGCCAACCAGGCACTTGAGATTGAACATCTTTTAAAATGTTCATTCGGATATAGGGTTATTTATTCTGTTTCTGTAAAAAATGCCATTGGCATTTTGATAGGGATTGCATTCAATCTATACATTGCTATGAGTAGTATGGATATTTTAACAGTATTATTTCTTCTACCCTATGAGCATAGAACATCTTTCTATTTATTTGTGTCTTCTTCAATTTCTTTCATTAATACCTTGTAGTTTTCAATATACAGGTCTTTCACCTCCTTGGTTAAACTTATTCTTAGGTATTTCATTCTTTTTGATGTGATTTTAAATGGGGTTGTTTTCCTAACTTCATTCGCTGATACTTTTTTTTAGTAAGTATAAAGAAATGCAACAGATTTTTGTGTACAAATTTTGCATCCAGCAGCTTCATTGAGTTCGTTTCTTGGTAGAGTCTTTAAGGTTTTCTATATATAATATGTTACCTAAAAATAGTGACAGTTTTACTTCTTCCTTTCCAATTTGGATACCTTTTATTTCTTGCCTGATTTCTCTGGCAAGGACTTCCAATACAACG
>CM052798.1:14041876-14150575 GCA_028533885.1 Nasua narica | reverse complement strand
AGGAAAGTGCCAAGAAGCCAACAGGGAAGGTGGAGAAACCCAGAGATTAGCCAGGCTACTCCCAGGATGGAGGGATGGAGGAAGGCGATGCTTGTTAGCAGGAGTGCGGGAGTCAGAGCTGCCCGGCCTAGGCTGGCCCCAGCCCAGGCCTGTCCAGCGGGAGCCATGGAGGAGGTATAGGGAGGGACTACCCTGATTTCTCTCTTCCTCCAGCCCACGTGTCTCCCACCACTGCCTCCGATTGGCTGAACCCAGCTGGGAACCAGCCATCACAGTACGGGGGGAAATCCAGCCTATAGGAGATCCAGCCGATAAAAATCAATCTCCCCACCCCCGCTGCTTGAACTTGACTCTGAGAAATAAAGCCAAGGCTGGAGCTTCCGTGGAAGAGGAGGGGAGGGATGGACCTGGAGGCCTCTATAGGGCAGGCATCCCGGGGCAACAGGGGCCCTTGAAGGGTTCTCAACAAGAGAGCAACACACTCCGATGTATGTTTTCAAACTCTAGGTCTTGCTGAACGGAAAAGAGTCGTAAGAAAACCAGAATACGGGACGCCTGGGTGGCTCAGTTGGTTAAGCGACTGCCTTTGGCTCAGGTCATGATCCCAGTGTCTTGGGATCGAGTCCCGCATCGGGCTCCTTGCTCCGCAGGGAGCCTGCTCCTCTCTCTGCCTCTGCCTGCCTCTCTGCCTGCTTGTGTTCTCTCTCTGTTAAATGAATAAATAAAATCTTAAAAAAAAAAAAAAAGAAAAAGAAAACCAGAATACCTTCTGAGAGACTAGGTGGGATTCTGCAGAGGTCCGGGTACCAGGATGGGGGCCACAGATAACTGCCAATGCAATTAGCTAAAATGGCCAAGGACAAGAAAGTGCTCAAGAATCATGGAGCCTGGGACTCACGGGAGAACCACATGGGACACGCACAAATATCCAGGCGACCCAGTTCTGTGTGTCCCAGATACGCAGCCGCTACGCGGGGCTTGCCCAGGGCAGGCACTCCCTCTGTGCCTCTGGTGTGCCAAGGCAGCCACCGTGCGCACACACACACACACACACGCACACACACACTCAGCAGTGTTGCGCTGCTGCGGCTTGTCCTCGCCTGGCTGCCGGCCCGCCCTTTGCCTGGCATACACCCCTGAAGACTACATTTTCTTAGAAGGCTTGCAGCCACAGGTAACAGAGGACTCCATTCAGAGCGACTTAACGGGCCCCCAGGTGGCACAGTCCGTTAAGCGTCTGACTCTCGGTGGGCCGCCTCCTTCACTGTCCCGGCAGCAGATCCTGAGACAAAGATCTGGGTGCAGATAGTTGATGTAGGAGGGGATCCTGAGAAGCATGTGCAGGAAGCAGGGAAGGGAAGGAGCCCTAGACAAGGTGTGGTAGTGGACAACTGGGGCCGATCCCACAGGGAACTCTGCAAGCCCATGCCTAGAGCCCTCCCATCCACAAGCGAGGAGTCCGCGTGGTCTTCCTGCTTGTATCCCCAGAGAGGGGATGTGTGCACGGCTCTAGATTACCCACATGCACAGCTGCACCATGCCTGGGGCCTGGCGTGCAAGCACGTGCTCAGAGCATGTACATACACACACACACACACACACACACACCAGAGCACACACGTATGGGATTCACATACATGCTAGAAAGTATACACCATCTCCCTGTTAAAACAAACATCTGGGCCTTAATCTGCTGGGATGCTCTGACAAAATACCATAGAGTCAGTGGCTTCAACAACAAATATTCATTTCTCAGAGTTCTGGAGGCTGGGAAGTCCAAGATCAAGGTGAGAGCAGATCCGGGGTCATGGTTTCAGAGGGCCATCTTCCCTCATCCTCACGTGGCAGAAAGCTGCCATGCAGCCTCTTGTGAGAGCACCAATCCCATTCAGGAGGGCTCCACCTTCTAGTAGCATCACACGGGGGTGGGTGGTAAGAGTTCTGGTTAAAAGCCCACCCTTAGGAGCCCCACCCTTAGGTAGAATTACCGGAGGGAAGTGAGGGGAGCTATGGCAGCCTCTCTTGGGCAGCAAGCTGGGATTTTCCAGCCCAGACTGTAATCTCTCAAGTTACCAGCAGGGGGTGCCCAAGAGCCATGATCATTTTTCTTTTTCTTTTTTTTTTTTTCTTCCCAGTAGCTTTCCCGGTTTGTGTAAAGGCGTGTTCGTCTCTGGGCGTGTTTGAGGGAGAAGAGAGGCCTCAGGAGTTGCTCATGGGAGTTGAGCTGAGTGTGATGGATGCCCTCACCACCAGTGCTAGAGACGTGCCACCCAGGCTCCAAAGCCCTGGCCTGGTTTGGGTGCGTATTTCATGTCAGATGAACAGCTGAGTAAATGGATGGATGGCTGGGAGAAGAGAGAGAAAGAGGATGACTCAGGAGAAAAAGGCAAAGAGAGGAGACTCAGGAAGAAGGGTGAAAAGCAGACAGGTAATGGTGGCCTCGGGGGGAGAGAGAAATGCTAAGAAGGTAGGCAGGGGAGTCAAGAGCGGTGAGGGAAGGGGGCAGTGCCTACCTCGGTGCTTTGGCCTGAAATGCCTCTTCTCCCAGAGGCCCCTCTCGCTGCCCAACACAATGCTCCCCATCTTTTCAGATCAGCTGGGGTTGGCACCTTCTTCAGGATGGCCTCCCTGGTCCCTCAGGGGCGATCTGTTCCTCTTGCCTTTATGCTCCCACAGCTCTGGGAGACGCTACTCGGGACCTGTCTGGTCTGATGAAAATACAGGTGGTGAAGCAGGACAGACGCAGATTTGGTTTGAATTCAAGCTCGACCACTGCTGTGTGACCTTGGCTAAGAGACCGGACCTCTCCGCACCTCCATTTCCTCAGCCAGGGTAACACTAGTCGCTCCCTCACAAGGTTTTCGTGAGCACATGAGTCAAAAAATACTTTCACGGGGCTTGGCAAATAGGAAGCATTGAACAGAAGGGGGCAGTGATGATTCTTGCATTCCAGAAAGTCCCAACCTCGAAATGATCAGCCTTGTTGTCAAGTTGTTTTGCATGGACTTGGGTTCAGAAAATACTGTCATCAGTGGCGCCTGGGTGGCTCAGTGGGTTAAAGCCTCTGCCTTCGGCTCAGGTCATGATCTCAGGGTCCTGGGATCAAGTCCCGCATCAGGATCTCTGCTCAGCGGGGAGCCTGCTTCCCCCTCTCTCTCTGCCGGCCTCTCTGCCTACTTGTGATCTTTCTCTCTCTGTCAAATAAACAAATAAAATCTTGGAAAAAAAAGAAAATACTGTCATCAAAATGAATAGTGAGCACCCTCGTTAATGCCCGTGAGCTCCCTGAAACACTCAGCTCCGCTTAGTTCATTTTTTCACACGCACAAGATTATCTGTTACAGTGTCGCTCGAAATAAAACATAACTGGAAACAACCTAAATGTATATTGACGGGAGAGTGGATGAATTGTGGTCTATTTGCAGAATGCAATACTAAAGAGTGAAAATGATGGAACGAGCGCGGTATGTATCCCTATGGATAGATCTCAGAGGCGTTTCACTGAATAAAAAACAGCAAATTACGGAATAATGCATTCAGTATCCCATAATATATATAGCATTTGAAAACATGCAAATTGACGATATGCCATATGGCAACGCGTGGGAACAGATAACCAGGAAGAGCAATGATCATCAGAGATCGGGATGGTGACACTTTCCCAGAAGGGAGGGAGCGGGGTTGGCAAGGTCTCCATGTGGCTTCAACTGTGTCTGTAAGCTTGTTTTTGAATTCCTTGAATATGGTATGAGACCTTCTCTGTTTCGATTTTTACAACAACCCTGAGCGCGAAATATGAGGAAGAGGCTCAGGAAGGCAAGGTAATGTGCCCATGCCTACTCAGCCTCCTGGAGGCAAAGGTGGGAATTGAACCCACATCTCCTAATCTCAGCGGCCCTCTCTGTCAAGCAGAGGGCTTGGGTTTTTACTGAACTGCTGGCAGTGATATCAAGGACAAAAAAAAAAAAAAAAATTGCCAAGGAGCCGGGGCAGAGAGCTAAACTGTGCTGGGCAGGACGAGGCGGGTGGGCTCTGACCCACGGGGGTCAAAGCTTGGCGCATGCTTGGTAGGAGCTTGAGCCCAGGCCAACCTAGGGGAGGTTTCCCACCTTTCTGTCTTTCCTGGTGCTCTCCTGGTTGGGTCAAAGGTCAGAGGTCAGAGCTTCAGCCAGTCTTGGGTAGGGTCTTTGCAGTAGGAGATAGAGGCCTCCTAGTCCCTGAACTGGCTTTCCTCCTGCTCCCACAGCCTCCCCCACTTCCCACCCTGGCACAAGCCACCCAGGGACACAGGCGGGAGGATCACCACCAAGGGAGCTCTAGTCCCGAGGACACCCCAGGATGCCCAACCAGGACCTCCACCACCGACTCCAAACCCTCCAGGGGCAAAGTCATTCTAGCTATTCCAAGACGTGGCCTGGCATTCATTCATTCTGCCCTTTTCTTCCACCCTCCGTCCTTTCCTCCCTTCCTCCTTTCCTTCCTCCCTCTCTCCCTTCCTCCCTCCCTTCTTTCCTCCCTTCCTTCCTCCCTCCCCCACCTCTCTCCTGACTTCCGAAAACCTACTAGGTACTAGGGCCTGTGCCGGTCACTGGAAGACAGGAATGAGAGACAGACCCTCTTTCCAGGGGCTCAGTGTCTGCTTGGGAGGTCAGCTGTTTGAACACATAAGCACCTAATAGACATTCAGTACATGTTTGGATCCAAGTAAATGAGACTGGCCCGTGTCACCCAGAGAAGGGCAGGGACGGGCTCAGGTCCCACAGGTAAACGACAATGGGGCCCGGGACTCCAGACACGGCCGAGGCTCTTTCTGCATCCCACCTCTGCTGTATGTATTTGTTTATTTTTCGAGTTGATGATTGTGAAATATTTCAAGTATACAAAAAAGTTTCAGGAATGGTATCATGGCAGGGCGCCTGGCTGGCTCAGTTGGTGGGTCACGTGACCCTCGATCTCGGGGTCGTGAGTTTAAGTCCCGTGTTGGGGGTGGAAAGTACTTTAAAAAAATAATAAAGTGGGGCTCCTGGGAGGCTCAGTCATTAAGCATCTGCTTTTGGCTCAGGTCATGATCCCAGAGTCCAGGGACAGTGCCCGTTATCAGGCTCCCTGCTTGGCAGGAAGCCTGCTTTTCCCTCTCACACTCCCCTGCTTGTGTTCCCTCTCTTGCTGTCTCTCTCTGTCAAATAAATAAATAAAATCTTAAGAAGAAAGAAAGAGAGAGAGAAAGAAAGAGAGAGGACGAAGGAAGGAAGGAAGGAAGGAAGAAGAAGAAGAAGAAGAAGAAGAAGAAAAAGAAGAAGAAGAAGAAGAAGAAGAAGAAGAAAGGAAGGAAGAAAGAGGAAGGAAGGAAGGAAGGAAGGAAGGAAGGAAGGAAGGAAGGAAGGAAGGAAGACACCATGCCCCTCAGGAACCCGCCATCAAGCTTCCTGTGACTGCTGGTTCCTCCCTTCCCAGCCGGAATCCAGTGCTCTCCTTGCTTCCTGAGACATGGTTCTTTTGCAGACCCCAGGTATAAGCATCTTCAAATAGAGGCTGTGAGGTGTTTTCTGGCACCAGCCAATTCTCTGATACCCACTGAGTATCCAACAATTCGATTCATTTCTGGCACTTTCTATCCAGTAGCAGCGTCAGATCCCACGAGTTAAAGGACTCTGTTCCATATGACCACCCCCACTTCACACACAATCCCACCACCCCCTCCTCTGGTTTGATAATTTGCTAGAATGTCTTGTAGCACTTGGAAGTCCACCCAGTGGACTAAGCCACCCAAGGGCCCCAAACGCCACTCATGTTTATCATTTTATCCTATAAAGACTCAGATGAACAGCCAGACGAAGAGCTTCCACAGGGTGCCCAACGAAAAGACTCGCAGGTGCCATTCATGAGAACGCAGGTCTGGAATGGCCGATAGAGACCATTCGGCAGCCCCTTCTCCTTCTCCAGTGGTGTAAACTGAGGCCCAGGCCATGCAGCAAGTTAATAACACAGCTGGACCTAGAACCCAAAGTCCTCGTCTGTCAAATAACGAACAGTCAGTATTTCTTGAGAATCAACAACAAGCCAGGGGATTGACCTTGTGGGGCCGGTGTTCTTATTATCCCCCGTGTACAGATGAGGAATCTGAGGCCCAGATAAGGGGAGGAAGCCGCCCGAGGTCTCACAGTGGGTACCTCACCGGGAAATCGCTCTTCGGGAACATAAGGCTTCTACATCACTCCGGAACTGAAGGGATCGAAGTCATCTCAAGCAGATTTACAGGAAGCAAGAAATTGTCAGCAGCTGCTTCTGCATCTCAGTGGGGGCGGGGGGGGAACCCCTTCATATGGAAGGTGGCCTCCCCCCCCCCCGCCCCAGCTGAGAATCAAGGGAGCAGTTCTATGGGGTACACAAGAGCCCAAAATGTCAACCCAGCCAGCAGCCTGAGGGGGGAGGGGCCCCAAAATGGGAGGGAGGGGAGGAGGGGAACTGGGGCAGGGTCTCCCACCAGCTTCATGGCGGGAGGCCCAAGCCTGAGGAGAGAAGAGGCCGAGAGACATGAACTGAGTCATCACCATTTGTTCCAAGTGGGCTGCTTATCGTCCCCTGCTGGGTTGTCCCCCCTTCTGTCACCCTGTGCCTTTAGGAAAGTCTGTCACACTCACCGCATGTCTGTGGGGGCTGGGGGCATGGATGAGGAGGGAATGGCGGGCATGGCGGCCAGGTGAGGGGTCACCCCTCACCTGAGGAAAGGGGACGGTCATAGAAGGCAGGGCAGCAAGGGGGGGGGCTCTGAGAACTCATCCAGAAGCAGGGACCCAGAGTGAGGGTGACAAGAGATGGCCACAGCCCCCTGGACTTCCTCAGAAAGAATGGGAAAGGCTCCAAACTTCCCACAGCACCCGGAATGGAGGTCTGAGCTGTCTTATTTGGTTCCTACAGGGAAAGGTACCCCTGGAGGCTGGAGGGCTTGGGGGTGTACCTGTTCCCTGTGGAAAATGCTCGGCTCGGCGTCTCCACTCAGTAAATGCTTCCTCAAAGACAAGGCCAGGATGGCCCCAGCGGCAGGAGGTACAGCGGTCGGAAGGCAGGTAGGAGCCAGACGGCTCGGGTCCCTGGCCTTGCCCGTGTTCCTTCAGGTGAGTCACTCCACCTCTGCCCTTCAGCTTCTCATCTGAAAAATGCGGGTGCTGGTCCTACCTCAGAGGGATAAGTGAGTGAATCCGTGTAAAACACTTAGCCCGCGTCGTAGCCAGCTTCCCCAGAGCAACCGAGCCAGTAAGAAGAAATACAGAGATGTCTCAGCCTGTGTTCGGGTTGTAACGCCAAAGTACCGCGGACTGGGGGGCTCAGAGTAACCACCATTTATCGCTCACGGAGCTGGAGGCTGGGGGTCTGAGAGCAAGACGTTGGCAGCCTCCGTGTCCGGTCAGAGCTCGCTTCCTGGGCCACACAAGCACGTTCTTGCTGTGTCCTCACGTGGCGGAAGGGGCGGACTGCTCTCCGGGGGCTCCCCACGCTGGGGTCTGCCTTCCTCAGCCCACCGCTTCTTCCAGAAACACCTTCACGGACACACCCAGCAGGAAGGCTTCACCAGACACGTGGGTGCACCCAGCCAGGGGACCCAGCCTGGGGACCCAGGCAAGATGACACAGAAAGTTACACACAGCAGCTGGGACGCAGTACGCACTAGACACATCCAGGCCATCATTATCATGGTTTTATGGCTAAGGAAACGCAAGTTGCATAAACGGTTCAGGCCCTGGGCCGCAGGCGCACAGCTGTGCTGGATGGTACCTGGTGGCCTGGGTCTCAGAAAGGAAACACGCACAAAGAAACACAATCCCCGCCAATCCCCGCGATGTGAGTTCTCCCCCCGTGGCTGATTTCAAGCTACCAGCGGTTCAACGACCCGATCCCCCAATTCTGGAACATTTAACAGATAGGCTCTGTGAGCCAGTCCCCAGCATGCCCGGGGCCTGCAGCACGCTAGGGCGTTTCACAAACATGAGCCCGTCCTGCAAGCCAGTCTACAAGGTCCACTGAGGACCCTCCCTGCCCGCTTTACAGAACAGCTGATTGAGGTTTGAAGAAGTTCAAGCACTTCCCCAAGGTCACAGCATGAGCCAGTTCCTTGCTGGGCTACTTCCTATGTCTTCCCCCAGCAAGGCGGTCAATAAACCTGCTTTCGCCATCATCCCCGCCCGCCCACCTTAGAGGGAATTTCCCAGACCCCACGAAGACAGGAGCCCCGTCCCCTCCCACCCTGGCTGCTCTGCCCCCAGATCCCTAAGGCCGCTTGACAGGAGGGAAGTTCTTGTTGGGTGGGGCTCCTGCCAAGCCACGCCCGCCCCGACGCTTTTGAGCTCGAATCTGTCTCGGCTTGTCCCTGCCCCATGTGGGCCTGTGGAAGGCTGTCTTAGCAGCTGGGGAGCAGAGGGCCTTTATCCTCGAGGGTGTTCGGGGCTGAGGGCGTGTGACTCACCGTGTTTGGGTGGGGGAAAGGCTGCAGCGAAGGGGAGGGCCAGAACCCAGCCCAGGCAAGGTTTTCAGCCCTGCAGCCAAGCTGGTCTCATGCCAGGTAAGGGCTCAGGGGAGTCACACGGCGTGTAGTGGCCTGAGGCTGGGCACAGAAATCCTCCAGGCAGGGTGGGACCGAGAAAGTTTCATGGCCCTTGGCTCTCGAGGTCCCCTGGGCTGACGGGGGGCAGGGGGGGCAGGTGCGGGGGTAGGGGGGTGAGGGGCGGTTAATCAGCAGCATATGTGCAAATGGGGCAGGGTCCTAAGGTCTCTGGAGAAGGAGGCTGTTCCCTCCATTCTGGGAGAGCCCGGAGAAATAGATGCCCTCAGATTCTCTGGGCCTGGGGTAGAGGAAGGGCCCCCGATGGATGTAGTGGGATGCAGGAGGGGTTAGGTAGAACTGCTGGCGGGGAAGATAGGGGGATGAGAGGGAGAGGGAGGGGCAAGGGGTGATGGAAAGCCCAGCTGGTTTGGTAATGGAGCTAAGGAGCCAACGTTGGAGCTGGAGCCGGCGGGCCAAGGGCAGGGGCTGCTGCAGCTGGAGACGGTGCAGGGCACCCCCCCCGGGACATTCTGAGACCCTGGCATTTGTCCCTGCAGTGCGAGGGAGGGAGGGGCAGCGGGCTTGCTGGGGGGTGGGGGCAGGGCTACAGCTGGCCACCAGCCTGTGTCTCCAGGCTGGACCCTTCCCAATGCCACCCAGTTCCCAGGGTCACTCACTGTGTACCCACTGAGTGAGAGGAGCGGCCCCCCTCTGGACAGAGCCAGGATACCAGGTTCCAATTCCGATTGCTGGGTGAGCTTGGATAAGTCTCTTGCCCTTTCTGTGTCTCAATTACCTCCTCGGGGAAACCAAATACCTACCTCTTCGGGGCCCTGTGAGGATTACATGAGAGGGTGGAAGGTCCTGGCACCCAGCAGGTGCTCAGCACGTGTCAGTTTCTTGGGGATGGGGATGGGCAAGGGGTGGGGCAGGCAGCTTCCCCATACTCTCCTCCTCTGGGTCCTCATGCTTGGAGTCGGCTGGACCCTAACCAGCCGGCCTGACTCAAGACCGGACCCCGAAAGCCCAGGATCGAAGGACAGAGCCTCCCATCCCCCCACCTAGGGAGAGGGCTTTTAGTCTCCTTGACCCCACCTCTGGCTCTATAGGCCTCTGTGGCCCCCAGAGTAGCTAGCGACCTCCTAGAGTTGGGAAGGCCAGAGAGGGACAGTCTTGATCTTCTGGGACGTAGCCTGGCTTTCTGGGAAGATGGAGGAATAACACATTCCTCCTAAAATAATTGTCCTGGGGCTATTTCCAGAGGCTCTTAGTGCCCAGGCCAGAAATGGCCAGTGATCTCGATGCCCGGGTACCTTCAGGACAAATGGCACAGAGGCCCAGCCCCCTCGCTGGCAGCCTGCCTGCCTGTCCGGCCCCCCCAGGCCAGGGCAGATCCAAGCCAGGCCGAGGCCCCACCAGGGAACTGTGAACACCGCTCCCCTCGTCCGCAGAGTTCCCCCACACCTCTCTTCCTCCTCCTCGGGGACCCTCTGATCCCTCCTCTTGCTCCCTGTTTCAGCGATGATAACCACCCCACCCCAGAGCAAAAAGGCTCAGTGGCTGCGGGCTCGGGAGGACCCACGCAGGGCCTCCCCTGTTACGTGATGATCCTGGGTCTCATCGTTCAGGAGCATCAGATTAAACCCAGACCGGAGAACCCTCTCCAGATGGACACGCCTGTTGCTCTCCAAACACAGCCAGGTCTCGGAAGACCAAGAAGGGCTGAAGAACTGCTCCAGGTTGAAGGACCCTAAAGATGCCTGAGAACACAGGCCACGCATCCTCCTGGCTTGAGCCCCGTACGGGAAGGAGAGTTGCCACGAAGAACGTGTGAGAGGCAATCGGCGAGCTGTGGTTGTTGACCATATAGTAGGTGATCATACCCTCCCACGGCCACACGTCCTGTATTTGGTCATTGTAGTGTGGAGGCCTGAGAAGGTGTCCGGGATGTCCCTCGGGCCTCGGGGTAGGGACTGCTCCGCGCCGGGGCCTCTGTGATCTGTTCTTCTCCTGGCCCGCGGCCTCTGCTGCAATCGTGTTCTGCCAGATCCTGGGTCAGGCCTGAAGCATCAAGCTCGAGCCTCCTCTTTGTCTTTATTGGCAAGGGGGGCAAAGGAGCAGCGTGGCAGGTCTTGTGCCTGCCGTTGTTCGATCCAGATCTCACTTGGGGTAGGAAGGACAACCCAGAGCCCTGGAACGACCTGGGTCCCTGTGACCAGTACAAGTTCTACTCAACGAATGTAGATTCCAGCAAACTAAAGGTGGTCCAGACTTCTAAATGAAATGTTTCACTAAAAAGCTGCTTAGAAGGCAGGTCTTCCAAGAACCATCTGCACAACTTTCCGCTCCCCCAGGAAGTATCTCCTCCTAAAGGCGTGAAATCATGATGGGGTATCGTGGGGGGGGGGGTTTACACTGATTAATAAATACCTAAAACTTGAGAAAACAAAGAAAAGAGAAAATGTCCCTGTTTGCTGAGCGTGTAGGAGATACACGCCCAAGTGTTCAGGGCTAAAAGACGCTGGTCTGCAACTTCCTCTCAAAATAATAATAATTCGTGTGTGTGTATAGTGACAAATGTAGCGAGAGCGTTAGTGATTTGTGGATCTGGATGAGGACTACATGGGAATTCGTTGTCTTGTGAGTTTTCAGGAAGTCTGAAAAATTTTCAAAATAGAAAGTAAAACCGTTTTTTTTGTTTGTTTGTTTTTTTAATATTTGAGAGAAGGACACGATGGAGGGAGGTGTTTCTTGGCAACTCTGTCCTGAGTGTCCCCTAGGGACCAGGGCTGGTGGAGGGCATGGAGCTTCTGAGATTTGCTGGCTGAAGAGTCCAAAGGTTCTGGCCAGAGCCCGCCGTGTAGGAGACTCTACACCGGGTCGTTGACCTCGGCGGGGAAGGAGAGACCACGCAATCACACTCAAGAGTGGGTCACTCGAAGCGATGGCACTCTGGGGAGACTCAATAAATGTTTGCTGAGCCACTGGGAAAAGAGAAATGACGGATGCTGACCACGGCCAGTGGGAGCTGTATCAGGACCAGAGTAGAACTTCCTGACTGTCCACATAATTCAACACTAGAAAAACAACAAGGAACGCTGGAAGACATCCACCCCAGTCCTGTTGTAAAAATAGGGCCCATCTGTCCTGGAGGGCTTAGAGCGGCGCGGGCCTGGAGGCAGGGGCCTGGCCAGGATGACCTCTGGAGGCCCCTCCCAGCTCTAGGATTCCATGATTCTATGACATGGCCAGCAGTCTGGAGTGGCGGCATGAAGGAATCCCCCGTGGAGAGCAACAGGAGGGCTAAGTCATCTACCTCCTAAAGACAGAGTGAGCGTGGGAGAGGGCCCTGATGGCAGATGGGGCCCAGCCAGCCAGGGAGGGAAGGGTGGGGCTCTGTGGGGGTCAGCCCTCAGTCACCTCCTCTATTTCCGGAGGAGGAGACAGGGTGGGGTTGGACCTGGAAGGAAAGAGGCGAGGGTCTGTACATTCCACTCGATTCAGACCCAAAGGACAGGGGCAGCTGAGGGCCGCGGGCTGGAAGAGAGGCAGGCAGCTGTTTTCTGGGTGGGGCAGGCAGAAGTGGAAAATGAGCAGCAAGCTGGCGGTGCTGGCGGTACTGGAGGAGAGAAACCAGAACTTTCCCTCTGGCTGGGGGGAGGGGAGAATCGGGGAACCGAGGGACAATGGGGACAAGGAGGGGAAGACTCCACTGCCCTTGGCTGGGACAGGAGATGGGGGTAAATGGACTGAGCATCTTCTTGGCTTGGGCAGGCCTTACTCTCAGCGAAGCACCCACATTCGGACCTCAATGAGTAAGAATCCCAATGCCCCCCTCCTCCTGGGGAGTGGATGAGGAGACCTCCCCCCACTGCCAGAGACAGTCAAGACCTGGTATCCTGGAAGGCCGTGACCTTACAAGTGCAGCCCCATTGGTAGACCTGTCATACTACCTCCCCCCTCTCCTTTGGGATTCCTAAAGTCAGGACCGACTTAGCTATGGGGTTTAGCAAGCACCCCTATCCCTCTGGTTCTCCCCATGAGTACCCCCATCCAGCAGGCAGAGCAGGCGTGGGGAGAACTCTTCCTTAAGAGACCGTGAGGGGAGCCAAAGTCCCCCCGACACAGCACTGTCTTTCAGAGGTCATCAGACACACCCAAGATAGTACCTTAGTCCCACCGCTTACAAGCCGTGCGATCTGAGGCAAGTCACGTCATCTCTCTCAGACTGAGTTTCCCCATCTGTCAACCAGGAATAGAAGAGTGACCACTCCTTGATTCGTAGCAACAATTACAAGCAAGACACAAGCCCAGGGCCAGGTGCGGAGAGAGTACATATAGTATTATATCACTTCCTGGATACATTTTTTTTTTAGTTTCAGGTGCATTGTGTTGTTGGTGATTAGCTACTTAATATTACTTGGAAAGAAGTTCTCTCCCTCTCTCAGTGCTTGAAATTTCCCCATTAGAGATTCAGTCCTTGGCTTTTGTGGTCTTGTGGCGTCCTTGCTTAAAAGGCGAATTGGAATTTCAGAATACGGGCAAGAGCTAAATGAACAAGGAGATGGCCCCACTTTTCCCTAAGGGTCCTCTGGCCTCATTGGTTCTTGGGGTCTTGCCTTCCTCCCCATCTCTTGCTTTCTGAAGAATGTCTCTTTTCAAAAAAAAAAAAGAAAGAAAGAAAAAAGAATGTCTCTTTTCCAGTCTGAAAATCCCTGGGCCCAGGAGAAGGAGGAGGAGTGGGCAAAGGGTGGTATGGGGGAGGCAGAGGGAACACAGGTGGGGAAAGCGTGCAGGGAGGGCGCAGGGAGCCACGCAGCGCTGACCCAGCTGTCTTCACCAGGCCCAGGTAGCTGGCTTCCAGGTGAGCTCACAGCAGGTCAGCACCACGAAGCTCATCTGCCCAGCAGGGATGATGTCTGGACGCCTGGGGAGCCGCTCCAACACTTCCAGCCGCCTGAACCATGCCAACAACGTGCCCTTCTCGGCCCAGACTCCGGGCTGGCCCCACGGCCCCAGCGGCACGCGGGCCAACAGTCTCAAGCGCCCCCGCACCCCGAACGGCTTGGAGTTCGGCAGCTGCAGCAGCCCCTCCGAGCAGCCTGACGGCCCCGGCTCCCCCAGGCTTCCGGTGAGGAAGATCTGCATGGGCCGCCCCTACAACTCCAAGTGCGTAGAGACCAGCCACCTCGCCAACCGCCCCAAGGTGTCCAGGAAGCCCGCCTGCCGCGGCAGTCCCCACTGCCTGCTCTGTACGGATCGCCCCTCGGGCTCGTGTAGCCCCACCTTCCTGGACCAACTCATCAAAGGCATCAACTACCTTGACAGATCCACCAATGCCTTCTATACCCACTGCCCCAAGTCATCCCTAAGCCTGCCAAGACTCGCGGCCAACTACCTGGAACGCGCCGCCAACTCCATCCACCTGGACAGCCCCGACCACTCCTTCCCCCGCAGTTACTCCAACGCCATCACCAGCATGGCTGCCTTCGACCACTCCGCCAGCACCAGCATGGTGCCGTGCACCAGGGACGTCAACACCCTGCAGTGCATGGAGGAGTTCGCCGGCGTCAGCGGCCCACGCCGGCTTCAGGGCCGGAGACTGGCGCCCGAGCTGCCCCAGAGGCCGGGGATGAAGCTGCCCGAGCTGCCCTTGTTCGGCAACGGGATCTTTTCCTTAGGCCGTCTGCCTAAGTTCTGGGAGGCAATCCGCTCAGGCTGGAGAGCCCCCGAGCCCATCTCCAAACCCTGTAGCTGGTGGTAACATCGACTGTGAAATGGGTACATGTCCATCAGGCCGCAGCTGTAGAAAATAAATTGTCTGTGGCAAAATGCTCCTTCCACGGCTCTGTTGGGGGTGGGGCCGGGGACAGTCGGTTAGATCGGGTGTTAGAAACTCCAGGACTTATAGGGCCAGGAAGGTAGAAAGCTAACAGGTCAACTGGGCTGGGCGGAAAGGAAATACTTGGTCTAAACCCATCTCTCCAACGGGTTGTTGCTTTTTCAAGAGAAGCCAGGAATCTCATTTTTATATGCTAACGACAAATGCAAAAATGTCGTGGTGCTCTGAGGGCAGAAGGAAAAATACTTGCAGGTGGAATGTGAAGCCCACAGGCCCCCGTTTGGAATCTCCGGTTTATATCTTGAATGGGTCACTGGGAAGTTTCCCCTTGGGAAGAAATAGACTAGCTATTCCTTCCCAATCCCTATTCCTCTTCTGATTTCAGGGTGGTCGTTGATGTTGATTTCAGCACTGACCAATGTGAATAGAAACAATGCTAATGATCATAGTTAGAGCAGAACTTCCTACAGCACGGACTCTGCAGCAGTCGCTGTTCTAAATGCTTTGTATAGATTCCTCTACGGATGTGGTTTTAATGACCAAGGATTAGAGTGGATGTAGAGAAACACTTTAGGATGGCGAGTGGGAGGGTCGACCAGGGATGGTTGCCCCTGAAGGGACTGCCCTTCCTGGGAAATCTCTGAAGAGTGGTTCTATCCAGGCCAGAGCAGGGCTGGAGGGTCAGAGTGAGGAGGTCCCAAGTTTCTCGCAGCAAATGTCTGAGAAAATGTTCCCTGGGCTACCAAGGGCTCCAGATCTTCAGAAACTGAACTGATTTGGGTGCTGAGAAGTCAGGCCCTACAAGGCACCCAGCTCTCCACCATCCTGCTGGCTAAGGGACTGTGGAGACTGGAATTCCAACCTGGTTCTACCACTAGCCTACCATGGGACCTTGGGTACATCACTTTCTCTCTCCAGGCCTGTTTCTCCTTCTGTAAATGAGTACCATAGTTTTGAGGGGCTCTAAGGGGCCCAGACTCTGATATTTCTGAGTCTGTCCTCCTAGACCCAAGCCAGGCCTGGGGTGAGAATCGCGAGTGTCCCCCTACCTCCTTGGTCCTCAAGAACTCAGGCCTCCTGAGCCCTGAGACAACTTCCCATTTCAGGCCTTAGGGCAATTTCTGTGTGGCTCTGAACTTCAGGCCCAGGCCCTTCTTGCCAGAGCTTTCCTGTCTCCTTGGAAATATGAGGGCCAATGGCAGGTCAGAGTGTGGAATGGGGCTGACCTTGAAATAATGCAGAATCTGCAGTTCCACAAGATTCCATGACTCTTGGAGGGAGTGGCGTGCTCTGGCCCAGCTCTGTGGCCAGAGAAAATGGGAAGCCTGATTATCCCTGCCGTGAGGTCACCATGGCCATCCCAGGAGAGGAGGAAGGAAGGGGCTACAGAACCCTTAGTTTACTGTAACCCTTAGTTTACACACTTCTATTTCATCTCTGGAGAACAGGGGATACCTTCCCTGGGTTCAAAGCTCAGCAGCATAGCACATTCCTTTCCTTGTTTCTTGCATCCCTTTCCTCCTGAGGGAGAAGACTTTGGCCTTTATCTGGTGGGTCCTCAGTTCTCCAGTGACCCATTCCCCACAAGAACATTTGTAGAGGAGCACCTGGGTGGCTCAGTCGGTTGGGCCTCTGCCTTCAGCTCGGGTTGTGATCTCAGAGTTCTGGGATCGAGCCCCGCATCAGGCTCCCTGCTCATCAGGGGGCCTGCTTCTCCCTCTCCCTCTGCCTGCTGCTCGACCTACTTGTGCTCTCTCTCTATCTCCCTGTCAAATAAATAAAATAAACCTTTAAAAAGAAAAAGAACATTTGTAGGAATACAGCTTATTAGAATCCACTTTGGCCCGACTCAAGAGAGGGTATCCTGATTCCCAAATCCTCTGTCTGGCCACTCAAAGCCATCCTCTTCCTGCTCTAGGTCCCTATTTGCATAAGATTTGTCCCTGAGTCTCCCGGATATGCCCACCTCGTAAACAGCTTAATTCCCCCTAATCGGAGTGTAAGATCCTTGTCTAGGACACTGCTCTTAAGGTCTCCGGTGTCCAGCCCACAACAGAGGCTCAGTTAGCAATGCTGATTATAGGGCCGTGTGCCCAATAGGTGCTCGGCCGTGGTAACTATTATTTTCTGGAGGATAGTTAGAACGTCTTGCATGCAATGAATGTTCAACAACTACTCATGATGGTGGCCAACATTTATTAAGCTCTTAACTATACACCAGGCATTGTTTTAAGTGCTTTCTACGTATCAACTCATTTAATCCCCACATGAATCCTTCAAGGAAGGTATTATTGTCCCTATTATATGGATGAGAAAGCCGAGGCACGGAGAGGTCAGGCATAAATGATGAGGATAGAGATGATGATAGTGCATCCAACACAGTGACTCTTGCAAAACTGGATGGCAGAGTCATTCTAGACTGTTATGTGCACAGTAGGTGCTCAATAATTATCTTCATGATTATAACATTTCACAAGTAGTAGGTGCTCTGCAAATGTACAGAGTGGATGCCAGGTGAATGGTAAATATCATTACAGAGCCCCCCACATAGTCAGTGCTCAAATGAAGTCTGACCATTGGTGGGGGGTTGGATGTCGGTGCAAGAAACAGGATCTCTGTGTTTGGCCCCCCAGATTGCTTTTTTTTTTTCTTTTTTAAAAGATTTTATTTATTTGACAGAGAGAGAGAGAGATCACAAGTAGGCAGAGAGGCAGGCAGAGAGAGGGGGGGAAAGCAGGCTCCCCGCTGAGTAGAGAGCCCTATGTGGGGCTCGATCCCAGGACCCTGAGATCATGACCTGAGCCGAAGGCAGAGGATTTAACCAACTGAGCCACCCAGGCACCCCTGATTTCTTTTTTTCTTAGCATTTATTTACTTGGATACTCACGGCTCCCAAATCCCTTTGAGCAGTCACTCAGCCCAAGTCCAGAGAAAATAAGGCTCTTAGCTAGAGCAGGCTCTCTGTTCCACATGGCCACGCAGACGCCACGGGAAGTCCTCCACAACCACGGTCTAAGCCACGCATCTGTAAGGTCTATGTAAACGGGAAGCAGCATGCTGGCGACTGAACAATGCCACGGCCCTAGTTTGCCATCCGGCTCCTTTAGAGAAGAAGTTAGGTGTCCCCACAGCTGGGGGTGGCCGGGGAAAGTCCTTCACACCTGCACAAATACCTCATCATTTCTTGAGCACCCACACTAGGTTCCAGGCATGCTGCCACGGCCTGAAATATAGGCTCTCAGCCCTCCCTGCTCCCTGCGAGGCCAAGTGTTAGCACCCCATTTTGCAGAGAGGGAAACTGAGGCTCAGAGAGACAAAGTGACATGCCCAAACTCCCGCAGCAGGCACGTAGCAGAGCTGGGATTCCAACCCAGGGCTCTGACCCTCAGCCAATGCCTTTTCTATCCGGATTGCTTTTCTCCTTAGTATTTATTGAATGGACTCCAAGACAAAGAGGGGTAAATCTTGGTATCCAAAATATGCAGTAAAGTAGACAAAGCAAGGGTGGTGGTTAACTCCAGGGGCTTGGGCTGCCCCTCATCACCAGTGTTCTGAACGGAGTAGTGTTAACTTGGCATACGTTCTCTCTGGGAAATAAGAAACGAAGGAAGAAATTTCCTCAAAGGTCACCGCTGGTCTCCATCGCCCAAGCCACTGGTCCCTGCATCGTCGGGTCACACTGGGACAGGTGCGTGACATTAGGATTATTTTTGTATGTTTAAAAAAGGTCTGGCGTAGCCCTTTTCAAACAGATAATTTGATACCACCATTCTACAATTCCAGAAAATACATGCGTATTGCCAAGGTGCGCATTGGAGCCACACACCATTGTACTCCCAACCCTCGCTTGCCCCCCCACCTTTCCCCATCTCTGAACCTTATGAACCTTACTCTCCACCCCCTAGCCCTCCCCATCCCCACCTCCATTCAGCAGGCCCACTTTACCCCTCACTGTCTTTTCCGGCTGTACATAGGGAGCAAAAAACGAGGAGAGGGGGATCCCTTCTCCCCCAACTACATCCACGTTGCCCTCTTCTAAGGTGAAATCTCGGTAGAAGCAAAGAGCCTCAGATGCGTGCCGTGCCTGAGTTGGTACCACCATTTTTGGCAAACTTTAACAGCCTCCTGGGCCCCTTCCAACAGGGCAGGAATTTATCGCGAACAATTGAACAAAGCCGGGAACTCAGAGGGAGAAGGCACAGGACATTCCAAAAGGATTTCTCTCAAGCTCCCAAAGACAACATGTGGGAACACTGCAGAAACCTCATAACCCAGCAAAGAAAAGCATGAGAGGGAGGGAAAATGTGCCCGGTAGGAAGGGCCCTTCGGGCTGGAGGAAGGAACAAGGGGCCACAGGTCAGGAGGCCGGGGTGGGAGGCCTGCCTCTGTGCCACTCATGACCCTCCACCTTTCTGGCCTCAGATCTGTGGTCCTTAAAACCTGAGGGAAGCACAGAAGAAAACACACGGATGCATACATATCCGTTCGCAGCAAAAGGCTTCATTAGTCACAGGGACCTGGAAACAGCCCAAATACCCAACAACAGGATAGGGTTGATGAACTATGGTGTCTTGAGGAAACACAATACCAAATAATTATTAGAACCATGATGTGTGAAGTCAATAGGAGTGCCAGTCAAAGGAGCTGGCCCGCCAATGGCTCACGTTTTCCATCCACAACCAAGAGCCTGTAGCCCGTATGTCTGTGCACGGCTACCAATATGGAGCCCGGATGGCAAGGAAAAGTTGTCAGCTGCGCGAAACGGTATACAGCTGATCTACACCCTAAGCGAGTTTCTTATCTCACCTCAGACTGCTAATAAACGGTCTGGGGACTGGCACAGAGCTACAGAGCCATTTGGAAGTAGCCCTGATCTTTCCTGACACGTGGAACCGTGTTTCTGAAAAGCATGTTAGGCAGGAGAAGCAAGACATGAACTGGTGTCCATAACAGTAATCCCCTCAGGTAAAATGCACGTGTGTACAGACACAAAGGAAGGGAAATGAGCATTCACGGAGCACCAGCCCTGGGCCCTGCACAGTAGTCTTCTTTCTATAGCTGAAGCGAGAGTGTGTGGGCAGGAATGTGAGGGTGGGGGAGTGTATGGAAGCCGTAAGAATTCCGGCCGGGCTGGAGGAGGGGGAGCATGAGTGACAAATTCAAATTATAGAGACCATTTATGGGCAGCTCAGGAGCGAGCTCAGAGGCACTATTTGCAAAGTGGTATGAGAAACACCCGTCTTGTGAGATGTTAAAAGATGTTTTTCATAAAAACAAATGGGCTCCTTTCTCAAGTGTCTTGAGGAATGCTGGATTAAGTAGAGTTGGGCAGGCGACTTGACCCGGGGCCTGCTCAGGAACTTTCTTGGATTGGTGTCCCTTGAAATGGCCAAATTGGAAGGAAGAGCACAGAGTTCCCAAACTCCTTGAGCAGGGAAGCCCTTATCTGAAGGAGCATCTCAGAAGGTCCATGAGGCGTAGGGGGGAACCCTGCCCCAGGCCTGGGCCCCAGGGTGGGAGCTCAGCAAGAAAGTGATTGAAAATGACAAGGGGTTGTGGGGAGATATCTGGAGAGGGCAGAGGGACCAAATCCAAGGTCCTTCTTTTTTTTATTTTCAAAAAAAGTCACACTTGTGATTGCACAGAGTTGAGAACCCGGGGGTGGGGGGGAGCAGGATTGGATGTGGTCGAGAATGCGGGTTGTAGAGTCAGACAGACGTGGATCCGAATCCTGGCCCTCCCTCCTACTGACTGTGCGATCTAGGCACGCCACTTCATGCTCTGGGGTCTCGGTTTCCTTGTCTTGAAAAGGGCACCAACAAAACACTGTCACTTGCCAACTCCCCACAACTGTGGTAGTGATCAAAGGAGATCCAGTGTTGATCCAACAGCGAGCGGAATTTAACTGCCCCAAGTACAAGCCAGAGGGGGTACATTTACATCTTAAGCCATGCTTGAGATGGTCTTCCATTCCATGGAAATTATTCCAATGCCAGCTCCCTGCCAGGCACTGTGCCCTTCACAGGGGATGTAACAAGACAGAAGCCAGACCATCACGCTCCTTGCCTTTATTAGGCCTCATGATATATTTTTTAAAGATTTTATTTATTTATTTGAGAGAGAAAGAGCACACAAGAGTGAGGGGAGGGGCTGAGGGAGAGGGAGAAGCAGACTCCCGGCTGAGCTGAAGGCCCCAGCGCAGGACTCGATCCCAGGACCCTGGGATCATGACCCGAGCGGAAGGCAGACGCTTCACTAACTGAGCCACCCAGGCACCCCGTAGGCCTCATAATATTAAACAATCTTCCAAATTATTGCAATTGTAAAAATATTGAAAGAGAAGCATGGGGGAGGCAGGTTGTGGGAAAGTACAGCAGGGGACATGACCTAGCCTGGGAGGGCAGGGACCTCTCCTGTGATGGCATATCTTGGAGCTAAATGCTAGAAGATAGCGGGATGGAGGGGGGTGGGAAAAGCATGTGGAGAGACCAGGCGACCAGGCTGGGGGAGGGATGTGGCTGGAGAAATGGGCGGGACTATACCTTGGCAGGCCTGGAGGGTCCCCTTCCCCTCCATAGGAACTTTTACTGCCTGCTTAGACCTGTGTCCTCCTCCTCTTCGCATCACCTCCAAGTTTCCTCTCCTCCAACTCCACCCCCTTTCAGTACCAATTTTCCCATTCCACATTCTCACCCAAGGACATAACCTGACCCTGCCAGCATCTGTTTGCCCACACAGCCATTGCAACCTTGGTACAAAATAGGTGTTTATTTCATCATTGAATGAATACAAGTCCACAGTGAGCCCATACAGTGCCTTTGCTCAAATGAGCAAACAGTCCCCCCTCGGGGCAGACAGAGCCCCAAAGCCAGGGCCCACTTGGCCGCATACCCTTGTTCAGTGAACAACCTACCCAACCATTCGCTATAGCTCTGAATAAAGGAAGGAAGGAAGGTGAAACAAGTGAGAGGCCCTGAGGCAGAGAGAAGATTTGGAGTGGAAGTGGAAGCCAGGAAAAGCTGAGTCTTGTCGATTTTGGAGCGGCAAGTGAAATGACCCACAAACTCCAGCTACTGGTTCCAGAAGGCGCCCAACTCCTGTTCCGTAGAAGCCAGACGGTTTGGCTGCTCTTACCTATCCAAACTCTTGTTGTCTCTCCTTATCTAAGGCACCTTGGGCAAGACTTGAATTGCTTCTCTCCAAGAGGATGACGAGCGCCCTGAGCTATGAATACGTACACAGTGTGATTACAGGCGCCTCCAAGACTCAGCAAGGCCGCCTTGCCCCTGCTTCTCTTCGAAGCCATATGAGGAGATAGCCAGGCCCTAGACAAAGCAACTTGAGAACATTTACTAAAGATATCAAGGACTGCAAAAGAAAACAGAGCTGGCCAAATCCCTTAGTGGGAAGGAAAGGATGTAGAATAAATAGGCGATGACCAGTCCTCAGGGTGGGTGGGGTTAGTCTGGAAGACTTTCTAGACAGGCCGTATTTTCCTGCCTCTGTGTCAACCCAGCTCCTTCCAGTCTCCAGCCTTCACCATCTCCCTCCCCGACCCCTTTTAGTAAGCGAGACTTATAGCTCGGGTTTAGTCTTGACCAGACATCTACAAAGGGCTGCTTGTACCCCTTTTCCCTTTGCTCATGAGCAAATCGTCCAAGAAGCCAAAGCTCTAGGACTTAAAGGGCCCGAGGTGGGGAAAAGACACTGAGGCAGCTCACAAAATGTGATTTGTCACGGATGCTGACCCTCCACAGGCAGGCAAGGCCTTGGAAAAACCCTGCCACTGAGGCTGGCCAGCTGCCAACTCTGAAGTCAGTGGAGTTCTGTAGCCTTCTTCTCCAGAGGGGGAGTTCCCCAGCACCAGGCTCTACTCCTCCATCAGACTAGAGCTCCCCGAGGGCACGAGCGTGTCTCTCTTCAGATCAGGATCTCACCCAGAGACAGTGGTAGGAGAAATGGTACCCTTCATTCCGTGCTTCCTATGTGCCCGAAAGTATTCTTTTAAATAAATAAATAAATAAATAAATAAGCATATTGATTCATTTTAGCCCTCCACAACACTGTGAGAGAGGTCTTAGTATGAGTCTTCTTTTCCTATTTTCTAGATGATGAGACCAAGGCATCAAAAGGTTGACTGATTTGCTCAAGGTTGCACAGCCAGGTGGTGGAGGCAGGATTCTCCATCAGACTGAGAACAACATGGAGACAGGGACTACATCCTGCTCTTTGCCTTGGTCAGATTAGGGGTTCACTCAGGGCCAAGACCAGACCTCCCTCTTCCGTCCACCCCTATCTCCCTGTTTGGAGCTCTAATAGCCCTTACTCATTGTTGTGCTGGGCATCTGGGTTGGGACCGGGCATTGCCCCTCACAGCTCTGAGCTGGTCCCCCAGAAATACTGCCCACCGGGTGAAGAACCTGATCTTTTGGGGCTGGAGCATCTGTCTGGGGTGGGGGTCAGGATGCCAGCATTCTCTCCATCCCCCCGGTGCCTGGCTGGGAGGCCACGGAGTGCCCGGGAGCTTTCAGGTTCCTATCACAGAGAACACGCTTTCCGCAGCCCGGCCTGGTGCCGCCCAGTTAGCTGGGCATTTCCTTCTGTCCACAGCTCACCTCACTCCTGGCCTCAAACCCAGCCCTGAGTCTCTGGAACCTAGCAACTCTCACAGGAAACAATGGAAACTTCAGGGTTTTTTCTCCTCCCTCTGTCATTACTCAAAAGGTTTTCCTCTAAGTTACATGCGCACACGCACACACATGCCAGTTTCTCTCCACCCATCAGCCTGGGTCGCCCTGGAAGTTTTCAGGCAGAAGGGAGACCTGAGCGCAGGCGGAGAGGCCAGTGGCATGGCCAAGGGTGCTGTCTGTGGGTCTGTGCCAGAGGTGGATCATCAGGGACTGGGATTTACCACCCAAGCATCTGTGTCTGGGCCTGTGTGTGCGAGCTGTGTGTCTCTGCCACCACCCCCCCCCCCCCCGGCTGTGATTTATGTCACTCGAGTTGGTCTGAGAGTGGTTTACGGGGAAACAGTGTGTGTGAGGGGCAACTCAGTTCACTCCTGAGTGCCTACTGTAAGGCGCTGTGGTTAGTGCAGGATAAAATGTCAAAAAGACAGGCCAACATGTGGGTGAGCAAACGATGTCCGCCTGTGTGTGAACCGGGAGCGCTTGTGCAGAATTTGTGGGTGAAAACATGTCCTGACGCTTCGGGTCTGGGGATTCACGCTTGTGAGTCTGTGTAAAAATGCGAATTGGAACGTGAGCAGTTGCGTGTGTGAAAGTCGTGCCTGCTGTGTCACCTGCAGGGTGACACTTTTGAAGATTGATCAAGTGTGTGTCCGAGTGGGTGAAGTCCTGTCAGTGTGCGCCGGCTGAGGGTGAGGGCACAAGTGTGAAGGGTCGTGGGGGGACCAGAGTGGCGTGTGTGCGTGTGAGCGTGTGTATGTGTCCCCAGGTGCGTGTGTGCAGGCTGCGTGTGTGAGAGCGTGGGGAGCTCTCGCGGCCTGAGTGAAGAGTCACGTTGCGCGGTGTGAAAGGGGGTGAGAGCGAGTGTGGGATCCGTGCAGGGGTCGCGTGCGCGGGGAGGGGCGGCAGGGGCCCGCGCGCAGGGCCCTGGCCCCGTCCCATCCCACACTCCAGGCCGGGTTTGGCGGGGAGCCGGGCTGGGCCACGGCCTGCGCCGAGGGGGCTGGGGGACCCAGACAAAGGCCCAGTTGGCTGAGCTGCAGGCTTGGGCTCCGGCTAGCGGCGCCCACGGCCCGGGGGCGGTCCGGGGGTGGGGCCCGGCGCCGCGAGGCGGGGCGGTCCGGGGGCGGGGCCCGGCGCCCGGGGGCGGGGCGGGCGGCCGCGGGGGCGGGGCGGGGCGGGGCGGGGCGGGGCGGGCCGCGGGAGGGGTGGGGGCGGCGGGAGCGGGCCGCGCCGTCCCGAGGATTCCGCAGGCTGGCGAGCGGGCGGCTGCGGGCGGGCGCCGAGCGAGAGAAGGAGCCGACCCGGCCGGGCCATGGGACAGCGGGCGGCGGGCGCGCTGTTGCTGGCGCTGCTGCTGCAAGGGCGGCTGCTCGCGGTGAGTGTGCGGGGCGGGAGGGGGGGGCGGGGGACGCCCCGGACCCCGCTCGCAGCGCCAGCCAACTTGGCTGGGACTCTGGCCCGGGACGGGGGCGCACGCCGGGGACCCCGGGCGGGCACAGGCCGGCGCCACCCTCCGCCGTGGGGCTGTCCGGCAAGGCGCCCAGGGACCCTTGCGTGGGGCCGGGGGCGGGGCCGGCCCGCGTGAGAGCCCGTGGGTCGTCCGGCCACGTTGCTGAGTCTCCAGTCGCGCTAGACATGGCCCGGCCTGCCATTCCTGGGGACCAGGCGGAGAAACTTCGAGCAGGGCGGGAACTTGGCCAGGCAAAGGCACCCTTTTCAGTGCCAACTTGGAAAGGGGGCACTCACTGGTGATGGAGAGCCTATCAATCCTCACTGGAACTTTACCAGGCGGTCTGGGCCCTTGGGGAGCTGGTAACCGGGCAGGCACAAGTAAAAATCCATTCCGGACACAACTGAGGTTTGTGTAGAACACCCACGGGCCCCGGAGCCCTACAGCCTAGGACTTGAATCCACTCCTGCTCCTCACTGAGTAGCTATGTGACCTCGGGCAAGCCCAAAGGGAACTCAAAATGCAGGTTCTCAAAGTGTATAGCTGCAAGCTGGGTGGCAGGACCGCATGGACGGCGCGTGGAAGTGCCTGGTACCTGACCTAGGTCCGCCTCCTAGCTATCCTCTTCTGGGGCCCTCCCGTGCGAGGGAGGGGGCTGCCATGACAGCCCACTTCCCTGCTCCGAGCTTGGATGGGCCCATGCAGAGAAAAAGAATGCTTGACCCGGAGAGGCTCTGAGGACCTGAGTGAACTGGGGACGGGCGGGGCAGGGTCAGTGGGCAGGCAGCTGGTGGCAGATGTGGGTGGGGGCACATCCGAGGATCTGGGCCTGCCCTGGTGAGCCACAGAGCCTCCCCCGCCCTCTTTGAGGTGGTCCTAGGCAGTCCCTGTCCCTGCCCCCTGCCCCCCACCCCCTTCTCAGAGCCAAGAAAGAGACTTTTCTGTAAGCCAGTGTTTACCCAGTGACTGAATCCCTGTCCTCGCCTGGTTGGCTCTGTCTCACCTCTGCCCTCCTGAGTCACTCCTGAACCCCCACCCCAGACCTGACCCCTCAGCTCTCTCGCCCCACCCACCTAGAACCTCTCCTCCCCCACTCCCCATCTGCACAGGTTCCTTAATCCCCTCTCTCAGCCTCTCACCCCAACTTGTCCAGCAGGGCCCATCCCCCAGCACGGCCTATCCCGTTGCTTCCCAGTCTTGATCCAAACTTGATCTTTACTTTTCCAAAAAGGAGGCACTGACATAGCACATGGGATGTCTTCCTTTTCTGGAACTCTCCCAGTTCTGGGCCTCCACCCCCCACCCCCCTGCTGAGGGGCTCCAGGATGCTGGGTCCTACCATGGCTAGAGTGAGGAGGCGGGTGGAGTTATTTGCTGTGTGCAGGAAGAATTTCCACAGAAATTCCAGATTGCAGCCAATCATCTCACTCGTTCATTCAACATATCTTCATTGAGCAGCATTCCATGACAGTCAGTGGGAGTTCAGGGGTTCATTCATTTGGCATATAGTGCTAAGCACCTACTGTGTACCATGCATCTGGCACTGTGCTAGGGGCTGGGGCTTATGAGTGAACAAGAACAGGCCCTGTCTCTGCTTTCCCAGAACTGAGATGGGTAAACAGGCAGTTCCAATCCTGTGGGATTATAGGCTACTCAGCAACCATACTGAGGTCTTCCCTGTCCCACCCTGGCTAATGGTGGGGAGCTCGAAGGAGCTTGGATCCGAGAAGTCTGGATCCCAGCTCTGTCATCTTCTAGCCTGTGATCTGGGGCCATTTCTTTGTTCTGGCCTCAGTTTCCACGTCTGTAAAATGGGGTAAGAAGTTTATTGTACGTTTTCAGTGACATCAGGTTCCCAGCCCAGTGTCCTAGCAGGCCTTGGGCTCTTCCTCACCCACTGTCCTTTATCTTTTCCGCTCTTTGGTTCACATCCACACAAGAGGAGGGTAAGGTGGTCCTTAGGGAGCTCAAGACCTCACTGGGGGCAGGAGACAGAGGAAGCAGTGGTCTATGATTAAGTGTGGGAGTAATTTCAGTTCAGAGGAGGTGGAGAGACTTGCTGGGGGTGGGGGCCAGGCCTGGGTGACTCAGTGCCTGCCTTGGCCTGCTGATCCCTTTTCTTCCTGCTGGGGCCTTAGCCCTTCCTTTCTCGGGGCCAGCCCTGCCAGGAGACAGGAATCCTGAGGGGGCTGCCATGATTACGGTATTTTCAGGGCTGAGGAGGGAAGTCACTGAGATACCTGTTTCCTGCCTCGGCTGGGTTTCCTCGCTAGGGAGGCTGTGGGCGGATGGGAAATGGAGGAGCTGGAGTAACCTCCCCTTCCCTGAGGGGCAGCGCTAGCTCAGCCCTCCCCTGGCTGCCCAGCCTATCCCCTGCCCCTCTCGCTCCAGACCTGCTTGGGGTGGGGTATGTTTGTGAGTGTGCCTTAGGAACTTCTGGAGGGAGGGCTGTAGGCCATGGAGGGAGGTGGAGGCTGGAAGGGGCAGAGATGGACAGGCCCCCCCCCCCCCATCCGCTAGGCCCAGCTCTCTATGTCAGGGGAGTAGCAGCCCCCACCTGGCTTGGTCCGGGCCTGTTCTCAGGCTCAGCGCGGGCATGTTCGGATCTGTGGATCTGGGGCGCAGCTGGAGAGAGAGTGACGGAAGGAAGGTGGCAGAAGGTGACTGGGTTCAGGGCTTGGAGTGGTAGGGAAGGAGGTGCCAGGCCAGGTGATGATAAAATAATACGGACAGTTCACATTTATTGAGTGCCCACTGTTTGCCAGGCACAGTTTCTCAGCAAATTCTCTCATGCCATTCCCCTCCTCAGATCCTCCCTGCACTCCCCCTGTTGCTCACGATCAGACTCAAGCCCCTGACCTAATATAGCCCACAGGCCCTATGGGATGCAGCCTCCCCCGCTCCCTCTCAAATCTCTCTTCTTGCCAACTTTCCCTTTGCTTACTCGCTCCAGCTACACTCGTCTTTGTTTCTAGAATATGCCAAACTCCCACCCCAGGGCCTTTGCATCTGCTGTTCCTTGTACTTAGAACGTTTGTCCCTCAAATATCTATGTGAACCTCTGCCTCCCTTCTTTTAAGTCCCTGACTACTCTGCCCAGCGTTCTGTCCCCTTAGACTGCTTTATTTTTTTTTTCCTTGTTGCTATCTGAAAGTATTTGTTTACTTATTTATCTCTGTTCCCCATCCCCAGCAATTTAAGCTCCACGAGAGCAGAACCTTGTGTGTTTTTGTTCGCTGCTGCTGTATCTTTAGCATCTGGCAGATAGTAAGTACTCAGTTAGTAGATCTGTTGAATGCATTAACCCGTAGCTCCTGGGATGGTCCCCATTCTCTAAGCAGAGGACACTGAAGCACAGAGAGGTTACATAACTTGCCCAGTGGCTCGCAGACACACATCCTCGGTGGTACCATGAGCCAGGCTTTGAAGCCAGACGAGTCTTTCCTCGCCACGCTGTCTAGTATCCCACTTGCTTATAGCTAGCACGAGATGGCGATAAAACTGTTGTCACTGATGTTGATAAAAGTAAGAACTCAGGTCTGAGGTCATACAGAGACTGCGTCAGACAAGGAATATCTGGGTCTGGCTTCAGGGACAGAGGCCCTCAGGATGGGTGTGCCTTGTCCATGGGGCCCCCTAGGGATGCCTGGCCTGGTGGGAGCCTAGGAAGACCTAACTCCAGGGTGGCTGTTTGTGGGATCGCCTGTTCATTTGTAGTTTTGTTAGTTAAGTTCCCCATCGAATATTCCCTGAGATCCTATAGACGGTTGAATTAGTCCCAGGGCTTTCAGGCCCAAGGGGGCCTGGCCGGACCCTACCTGTGTGAGGTGTGATGGGGAAGAGAGGTTAGCCATTGTGCATGGAGCCCTCACTGGGTTCCCTTGGTTGTCCCCTGGGGGCTCAAGGTTTAGGGTGAGTCTGCAGAGGCTTCAAGGCTGCTTGGCCTCGTGGGGAGACTCTCAGGAGGGGAGTGGGAAGGGCCGCCCAAGATGTGGAGAGATACAGAGCCATGATAAAGACATGTAGGTTCTGGACCCTTCACCACTTGGGACGTGTGGGAAGGGCTCCCGGCTCTGGCCCCTGGCCCCCCTCCCCAGTCCACCCCAGCTGGGAGAGGTCAAGCTAGATGAACGAGTGGGCGAACTTGACTCCATCCCCCAGCAGCTCCCCAAGGATATGGCGAGCACAGTGCCCCCTCCTCCCAGGGCCCACCCTGGCCTTGCCCCCATCTCCCTTCCAGGAAGAGCGGGGCTGGGCTGAGGATCCTTGCTCTGCTGGAATGTTGCCCCAACCCAAGCCTTGGCCTCTTTAGCCTTGCTGCCCCCTCCTGCTCCCAGGGCCCGGCCAGGGCCTGCTGGCCGCCCCAGCGCCCAGAGCTGGCTGACTGAAACCTAGAAGAATGTGTGGAACTCACTTCGCGGGGAGCCGCCAGCCTCACTGCTGGCGTTGGGCTGGGTCCGTGTCAATAGTGGCCTTGAGAGGGGAGTGGCTTGTGGCTGCTGGGGGTGGCTGGGCTAGGGGCATCATCATGAAAGCCCGAAAGCCCTGGGAACAAGGCGGCTCTTTGAGGCCCGGGAATGTGGGGTCTTCAAGTGTCAGCCGCCCCCAGAACCCACCCTTCCCTGTTCTCCCCATGCCCGCCTGCGCCGGGGTTGCAGCGACCTTAGAGCATCCCTGTGGCATCCCTAAGGTGTCCTTAGGAGAGCTCCTGGCCACCTACCAGAGCCCTTTCCCTGAGGCACAGAGGAGGCACCCCGTTTCTTGATTGTAGGGGAGCACCCGGGGCACAGAGGCCTGCGGTGCGTGGTGAATGAATGAATGGACCAACGATGGATGTGATTAATTATTCCATAAGCTAAAGTCCCCTACAGCTGGGTGTTAGACGTAAAATTCATTCAACAAGTAATTATTGAGTAGCTACTAAGTGCCTGGCCTTGTTCTAGGTGCTGAGCTCACAGCAGGGAACAAAAGGTCAAATTCCCTCCCCTCACCTTACTTGCAATAAAGCCAGCGTGGGAAGACAGTAATGTCAGATGGCGATAAGTGCTCACAAGGAAAGATAAAGCAGGAAAGAGGGTGGAGAGAGTGACGAGGTGGGATGGGGGTGGCCAGGAAAAGCCTCTGAGAAGATGATACTTGAACAGAAGCATCTGAAAGAAGTGAGGGTGTGAGACCTACAGATGCCTGGGGACGGGGCACTCTAGGCAGAGGGAACAGCTAGTGCAAAGGCCCGGGGGTCTCCGGCATATCTGTGGAAAACAAGGAGGCCCATGTGTTCGGAACAGGGTGAGTGAGGGGGAGCATGGTCCACGTGCTGAGCCCTAGCCATGAGAAGGCCTTTGGATTTGCTTCTGAGTGAGAGGAGAGATCACTCTAGTTGCTGTGCAGAGAAGAGGATGTGGAGGGTCAAGGGCAAAAGCAAGCAAGCCGCGATCCTGGCCAAAGACAAGGGGAACTCATACCAGGGCGATGGAAGTGGGAAGAAGCAGTTGATCCCTGAAGATATTTTGAAGTTAGGGCTGACAGAATTGGCGGAGGGCTGGATGGGGTATGGGGTGGGCCAGAGAGAGAGGAGTCAGGGAAGTCTCCCCAGTCTGTGGCATGAGCATCCAGAAGGATGGGGCAGACACTAATTGAGATGGGAAAACTCTAGGAGGTGTTGGAGGGGAAGGCCTAGGGATGGGGATTGCACAGGATTGACTCAGAGCGAGGGCAGTCAGGCCCCCCCCCACCTCCCGACCCCCAGCCCGAGCTGGGGCCTCTACGCTGGCCTGTGGAGTGGGTGCAGGGGAGGTCTTGCCAAATCTGGAGCTGCAGACACTGTCCCCTTAGGAACCCCAGCCCGAGCTCATGCTTAGGTATCTATGTGTTTGTTTCGAATGTACTGTCTCCCCCCCGCAGTCTAGCAGCTCCATGAAGACACGGACTCAAATTCTGTTTGTTGCTCTGTGCCTGGGGCTAGGCCGCAGTAGACAGTAGCTGAGCATTTACCGAGTGAGTACGTGAAAGGCCTGGGGAGAAGCCAGCAAGCCAAGAAGGCCCGGGCTCCTTGCTGCGGATAGAGAAGGGGCTGCTCTGGCCCCTGGGCAACAGGGGAGCTGTCCTTCCCAGCCTCTGCTTTCTGCGGAGACCTGGAGAACGTGACATGAGCCAGGGCACCCCCACTACTGTCTTCCCCTTGTCTCTTTCTGTGCTGGACTCGGAGCCCCTTTCTCGGGCACCGCGATCGAGGGAAAGTGTGGGCTCAAAGGGCCCTGCCTTCAAGTCTTAGCTCGGCCCCCCCTGGCTGTGTGACCTTGGGCAAGTTGCTTTGTCTCTCTGGGCCTCAGGTCAGAAGTAGGGATCGTGATGCCCGTTTTCCCGGTGGACACGGGGCCCTGCAGTTGCACCTTGCTCGGTGTGTGAAATGAAGTTGGTGTTGGACAAACGGTGGCTCTTCTGTGAGTATTGTTCCTGCGGAGGCCAAGGCCGGAGTGGTATTTGACTAAGGGTTCCGAGGGCCCAGCTCGGCGCGCCTTCTCCTGACCCAAACTGCTGCCAGCGGCCGACCCGGGCCCCGCGCTGGGCTTGTGGAACGGATGACCGCGCGGAGGAAAGCCGTTGCTCCTCTCCCCTCTCGCCGGCCAAGGGCCCTGGATGTAACCGCCTCCGATCTGTCCCTGCCCCCCTTCCCCCGCTGCGGCCACAGCGGCAGGACAGAGTCCACTCTTCCACACGGTTGGCTCCTTCCTGGTGGGGGAGCCGGAGGGGGCACACCCCAGGGTGTGGCCTGGGAAAGACTCGAGCCTGTGGACGCCTCGTCCCCTTCCCAGATGTGTGCAGTTGGTGGGCTCGGAGCAACAAGAGGTGTGGCCAAGTAACTCCCCCGGGGGCAGAAAGGATGTTGGCGCATCTTAAGGGCTTGGCGTGGGGGCTTCCTGGGACCCCATCCGAGCCCCGTCCTCCTTCAGGCCCGCACTGGAGGAGATAAGACCTTGCCCAGCCAGGTCCCGAGGGAGCCTGTAGCAGGTCACTTGCCAGGGTCGGTGGAGCTACACAGCCCTTACTCTAACCCCTGTGGGCTCGCAGAGAAGCAGCTGGACGAAGGGAAAGAGACGCACGAGTTCGTGGGGACCTGGGGCTTGGGCTGCCGGGTGGAGCCCTGCCCCTTCCCCACGAGGGTGTGTCGTGTCCAGGTGTTTCATTTTCTCACATGCGGCATCTTTTCCCATCTTTCCCCCAGTCCCAGTCTGTGGGGAGGGGGAGGCAGCCTGGGGCTTGGCAGGGGCAGGACTTCCGAGGTGGCCTCGGGCGACCTCACAGATGGTCTCCTGGCCTGGGGCTGGGAATTCCCAGCTGCCTCTGGCCCCTTCCCAGCCCACCTCCGGGTCCCTGACCCCACCTCTCCCTTCCCCGCCTTCCCCTGCTCACCCCCAAGGAGCCAGCTCTGGCCCCCACCTCCCGCTGCTGCTGGCCTCCCCTCCTCACCCCAGCTGACTCATCCCCTCTCCTTGTTTGGCGGTTCCAGTTTTCAAATAGTTGGGAACTGGGATCATGCTTCTTCTTGGATGCCTCGCTGGGCTGGATGGATTGAAATTCTGGCTTCATAAATCCTGGCCCCAGTGGCCTCTGTCACTTCGCAGGTTCTTCCCCCTCTCCTGCTGTTTGCCTTCCTGTGACCCTTGGGCCAGAAGAACAGAGACCTTGGAGTTTCTGAGGACAGACCAGGGTCTTCTCTGCCCTGGGACCTCCAGGGCCTCCTCCCCAGTGACTTCAGTCACCTAGCTCGTCAGCCAGTGCTCAGCGAGCACGCATGCCTTCTCTTGACTAAAAACCACCACCCTATTCTGAGCCAAGCCGCACACGGGGCTCTCTCCCAGCAGGCACTATCCCATATAATCCTCCCAGAAATCTCAAGGTTGGCATTTTTATCTCCATTTTGCAGAGGAGGAAACTGAGGCACAGCAGGGGCATGGCTGGCTCAATTCATCCATCTCATATGTGGCACAGCTGGAAGTGGGGCCCAGGTTGTCGGCCTCCAAGGCTGTCATCCCTCCCCGGCGGGTCCAGCCTGCTAGTGCAGAGGGAGGACCGTCGGGGAGGGCTGGCACAGGCAGGGCAGGCTACACGGAGGAGGCGGTCTGGGCTGGCCTTGGCAGAGGGTTCAGCAAACTGCATATCTGCCACGTGGGCTTATCTCGCTCTTACTGCACAGGCTTGGGTGCCTTTGCCCCTTGGCCTCCATCCCAACTTAGCGATAACATTCCCCCGGGGAGATGGATTTGGCTTTCCCTGGGATTGAGACCCCCGGGAACCTGGATCTTTCTCAGCCAGGTCCCAAGCTCCTTGTGGGACCGGCAGGTTTTGCCATTTGGAATTCAGTGAATTTTTGCCAAACGGGGCCCGCTCGGAGGCAGCCGTGTGCCCACCTCCATCCCAGGGACCTGGGTGGAATGTAAGGCACAGAACCACATGGCCCAGTGGGGTGGCACAGTCTGCATGTAAGTCCCAAACCCCGTCATCTGAACATCCCTGTGCAGTGAAGAGTCAGGAATGTTTCCATCCATCCATCCATCCATTGCCTGAGGACCTACTGTGTGCTAGGCATCACAGTAGGTGTTTTATCTGCATTGTCAACTCTCCCGTTTAGTCGGGAGTCTACCTCCCTTTCCCACGAGAAGCAGCAGCTCCATGGAGAGCCGTGACTTGCCCAGGATCACACAGCCAGGTGCAGAGGAAGGTGGGAGCTGAATCCACATCTGTCAGTCTCCTGGGAGAAATGAGAGGCAGGATCCCTCCTCTCCGGGATCCCTGGGTCTTGGAGAGGCAGGACCCATGAACCATAAGCACCCAGTGCAACTCCAAGTGCAGACAGGAGCAGATTGCCAGGGAAGGAGAAGATCGATTTCATGCCGGGAAGACTTTGTGGAGGCAGCGGGGCCCAAAGAGCCTGGTGGAGGAGGAAGGTATCCGGGGCAGGGGGCCAGAAGTCATCTGTCCCCATTGTCCCTGGATTCACATTGTTGTCAAGTGTGTGGGCAGGAAGGCCCAGGCCTGCTGTTGGAGTCGTTAACGTGGGGAAAAGAATGAGAGGAAGCCACCAAGCTAGCTGAGGTGACATCCATCACAGTCCCCCACCCTTTACCTGGCCAGACCAGGAGGCCCCGGGCTACCGCTTTGCTGCCCGCCAACTGCTGACCCTCTTTCCTGGGCCTTGATTTTTCTACTCACGAAATGGATTCCTTTCTTTCTCTTTGGCCCTCCGCCAACCCAGAGGAGTGGGACCATTGAGTTCTTGGAGGAAACTGCTGGCTTCCCCGCGGGGGATGGTGGTCCGCCATGCTTCGGAGCCTGCCGCGTGACCAATCCCACGTCTTCCCTCACTGACGCTACCAGCCCACGGGTGCCAGGCCCTGAACGAGGGAGCCAGATGGAGGAGGCGGCTGTCTGCTCCTTTAGACCTCACCTGTCCTCTCCTGCGCCCCTGAGGTCCCTTCTGCGGCCATCTGCCCGCATGGGTCTCCCTCTGTGCCCCTCGGGGACCTGTGGCTAAGCTAACAGCTGGGGTGCCGTCAGTGTTTAGTGACTGAGCATTAGCTTCGGGGTCACGAGAGACTCCTGTACTCCTCCTTGCCCTGCCTGTTTGATCCGACTTCTCTGAGCTTCACGTCCCCTGGAGGCAAGATGGGGCCATTCATTCATTCATTCATTCAGCAAACATTTATGGAGTGCCAGCCCTAGGCCAGGCCCTGTGTTAGGTATAAACCAGCTGGGGAGGGGGGAGGGGCGTTGATGGAGCTTTATAGTCTGAGAGGGAGGCCAGCTGCGTGGTGGACTAGGCCATATGAGGTGTGGGGGCAGGGGGAGAGGTGTGTAAGGGCAGGTTTTCAGGGCCACATGGCCTCTAAGAGATGATCTGGAGTCTTTGTGACTTCGTCTAAGCCCCCATTTGTTAGTAGTGACTTCGCAGTCTATTCTCCTCGGGGGAGGAGAGGACCCGGGAACACGGCCTCCCTGGGCTAAGGCAGGAGAGAAGACCCACAGGGCTGGAGAAGAGAGCAGGCCGGTTTTGTTGGGAGCCTCATGGGTATGGAAAATCACCGGGGCTATTTATGCTGAGCCTGATTATTTTAATTTAGGAGAAACAGAAGCTCGGGTGCGTGAGGCTCTGGGATGTGAGGATGAATGAAGAGGGTGGGCCTGAGGCCCCTTCGCCCTCTTTCCTCTCTCCCCACTCCCCTGGGGGAGGCAAAGGGAAGCAGAGACCAGCTCTGGCCTGGATTTGACTCGAAAGGGTTAAGTCAGCCTGGTTCTCCACCTCCTGGGTGGGGGGAGGTGGGCTGGGAAGCGGGGAAGGGATGGCTGGGGCAGGAATGTGTGATAAGATCAAAGCTTTCAGCCTGCCTGGGCCTCAACTTGGTTTCACCTGAGCAACTGAAGGGAATTCTCTCCTTGGAGGTGGAGGATGGAGAACTCCTGGGGGAGGGTTTGCAGGTCCCACCCTCCTCCCTTGGGCACTCCAAAAGAGGTCCCGCCCCCCCATCTTCCAGAAGGCTCAGCTCTTGCCCTGACAGGTGTTGGAAGCCCCAGAGACCACCTTTACTTGGCACATCCAGACTGGGGAGGCGGCCTCCTTACCACCCCCACCCCTACGGCTCTCTCACCCTTGAGGTTTCTGGCCAGGACTCAGGGGGCTCTTTCCGTGGCCTCTTAGCCCCTCACCTATTCTGCTCCATTTAACTCTGCAGGTTGTACTTTGGGATAGTGTCGTGGGCAGGAGGCACAGCTGTGAGTCTTGTCCTAGTTCCATCACTTACTGCTCTGTGATGCTAGGCTGGTGGCTTAACCTCTCTGAACCTCATCTGTCAGCTGGGAATGGTACTACTTTCTTGGTGGGATCTGGGGGGGAGATTAGAGATCATATAAATCTCCTGCAACCAGAAGAGACACTTGACAAATAACAGGAACCACTCTTTTGTGGTTTTCTTTCCCCCCCCTTTGAAGATTGCCCCCGGTACTTGGCCCTAGGTAAGCGTGGAGGCTCCGTTTTGTTCTGCCCCCTCCTCCCCTGCCCTCTGAGAAGGCCCCAAGCCCCAGGGTCCATCCTTCTGTCCAGCACTCTTCACTTACGGGTCTTCACGGTGTTGGGGGGAGCGGGACAGGGCAGGTTGTGAGGGAGGAGGGGGCCTGGGCTCTTGTAAATGCCCCCAAGGCAGCAGCCCGGCTACCTGCCCTCGTGACACCAGGCTGAGCTTTCCTGGCCAGCCCGAGTCAGCCAGGTGGTCCAGGCCACCCCCTAGAGAACTGGGCCCCTCCGCGCCCCAGCTGCTGCTGCCGCCGCGGGGGCTCCTGCCTCCGCTCTGTGCCTTGGCTCTGATGTAGTTAATGATTATTCTGGGCAGCAGGGGACGGGGAGGCCCGCCCTCATAGCGCCTTAACCACTGGTTGCACCCAAGGTATGTTAGTAAGCGGCTTGGGTGTTCCCTGCTTTAATGTGGCGGCCCAGCTCTGAGGCACGTGGGTGGGGGCGGGGGAGCAGGCAGTAGGGTCTTAGAGTCACAGATGGACAGGCCAGCCTGTGCCCCTGGGGCCCTGGGGACAGACTTAGGGCCTGTAGGATCTGGGTGAAATGTGAGGTAGGCGTAATAGGCCCCTGTGGTTTGGTGCCAGCCCCATCAAGTGAGCCAGGCCCCCCACCCCGGCCCGGAAGAAGCCCTGTGCTCCTCTCACCCAGGCTCACACAATGCTGGGGAGTCCCAGCTGGGAGGCGGTGTGAGGGTTAGGGCTTTGGGGCAGCTGGGCTTGGCTTCTGACCCCCCACTCTGGCACTGCGGGCTGTGTTACCCTGGGCAAGTCACTTGTCACTTCACCTTTCTGAGTACCCATGTCCTCATCCGAAACAAGAGAGTACTAATCCCTACTTTGCGGGTGTCAGCGAGCCCAGGTGCGGAGGGAGAGTATGTAGCTCGTAATAGCTGGAGAATGGAAGAAATTATTACTGTTAGAGTTTTTGTTATTCGGAGAAAGTGAAAGTTGAATCCTAGTCTGGGGTAAAACCAGGGCAGCCGTGGCCCACGGGTGTTGGGCCCATGGCTGGGGGATCTGAGAGGAGGTGAGGCATGGGGAGATTCCCAGGAACATGTTTGAAGAGGGCTTGCATGAGAAGTCTGGCTGGCTGGAGAGAACAGCGTTCTGGCAAGCTCTCTGGGTCTCCCCCAGGCCCCCTTGGTGCCCCCCCTTCCCCAGCACCCTGCCCCCCCACCTTGGGGCAGGGTCCTGAGGTTGGTACAGGCTAAGTAGGGGAGGAGGGAGAATTGTTTATTTTGATAACATTAGGGCATATTCCCCCACTGGCAGCTGCTATTTTGAGAGCCCCGGAGAGCAGGGGCTATGGTTAAATTAGGTAATGTTGCTCCAGAAGGAATGTGTGAAGCCGTGGGGCCGAGGCCGCGGTGAGAGGACAGCGGGTTCGCTCCATGTAAAATTAACGGCGACTTGGAGAAGAGCTGCTCAGGCCCCTTTATAAGGCGATGGAAGGGGGAAAGCGCTGGGGGAGTGGAGGTGATGGCCCAGGGCCTCGTTTGGGGGAGCCTGGGCCCGTGCCCGGAGGCCGGGCTGGCCCAGCAGGGGCTGGCCATGTGGCTGGAGGGGCAGGGCTGCTGTGTCCTCAGCCCTGTGCCTCTGGCTGCTGCTTCAGGAGGGTGGGGCCTGGGGTGGCGTGATGCACGGGGAAGCTGGATCCACGGACTTGGCCTTGAATCCTGCTTCTGCCTCCTCCTAGCCTTCTGTGCTTGGGCAAGTCACTCAACCCCGGTGAACCTTAGTATTATCAGTGGTGAAAATGGTTCCAGCCCCCTGGAGATGTTTCTTAAGGACTGAATCTCTAGAAGAAAAAGCAGAGCAAACTTTTATCATAACCGATGCAAGGTGGTGTTCGGACTCCCAAGGATAGCCCACGCACCAGCCGCTGGGGCCTCACCCAGACCTACTGAGTCAGGGTGGGTGTGCTAGCAGGGTCCCCGAGAGACCCCTAGGATTCCTGTTCATAGTGAAGCTGGTCTCGTTGCATCTCGAACACCACCCCTGCGATGTGGAAATTACTGTCATCTGTTGTGAAAACTCAGGCGTGGAGAGTTGGCCGGCATAGAAGTCCATCCATATTAATTCTCTTTCCCAGTTCTGCCCCTTCTGCCCCTCTTTTGGGCTGGGCCAGGACTGGGGAGAGGTATGTCAAAGTTCCTGGCCGGATTGGAGAAAGTCAAGAGTATCGCCTGCCTTTGAGATTTAATTAGAGTCTCTTATCTCTGTGCACCATTGGGGTCAGCCCAGCTGGATAGAGGTCACTCCAAAGTCATCCCATACTTCCCGTCCTTGGAGAAAGATCAGGGCAGGAAAGGGGTTCTCTACTGATCTACCCATGTGCCCTGGGGTGCAGACAGTGGCCCCTGCCCCACAGGTCAGGGAATCAGAGCAGGGGCTGCCCAGGGTCACCCTGCGCATCACTGGTACATTTGAGACTGAGTTCATGTAGCAGCAAATATTTGGAGGAACTCTTACTATATGCCCAGCCCTGGGGAAGTATCCTAATTTCCCCCAGTTCTGCAGACTTTTTATTATCCAGAAATAAGAATGTTACTATTTATTTATTTACCACTTATCACATGCCACACACTTGCATTATCTCTTTTATCTATTAAATTCTACTGCCTGTGTTTTCTTCTCCTATAAAATGGGGATAGTAACAATAATATCTAGCTCATGGGGTTGTTATGACGATAATATCTGTCAAGTGCCTGGCACATAGTGTTTATTAAATATGTATAAGTATAAATACTCTCCCAAGAAAGCAGGTACAATTGCTGCCTTCCATTTTACAGATGCACGACTGAGGTCCAGAGTAAGGAGACTCACCCATTGGGATCACAGGAGATGAGGGCAGAGCCATAAGAAATTGAGTCCCCAAATTTCTAAGTCACTATTACAGTGCAGCTCACTTTGGTAAATGTTTGGTTATTATCCACTAGTTGCTGCTCAGCATTGGGACGTATCTTAAGGTTAAAATATATGTAAAAGGTGAGAAAACCCATCCTGATGTTTGTCTCCGAGGAACTTTGGTTCCAGCAGGAGAGTAGAGACCTTTACTCAAATGGCTATAATTAAGGCCAAATCTCTAGTCCTGTCAAAGGTAGGAATTAAGTTCTAAGGATGTGTGGGGGAGAAAGATGTCTTTGTGGGGGGTCCCAGAAGACTCCAGAGCGGAGGTGATAATTTAGCCAGGCCTTGAAGGACCGATGAGTGGATTAGATTGGGAGGCATAGGAATAGCATTCTAGGAGGAGGGAACAGCCTTCACGAAGGCCTAGAGGCAGGAAATGTGCCCTGTGAGAGGGAGTGGCATTCGGGGGCCAGGGGCTGCGTGGCGTCTGTGGTGATAAGGCCTGGAAGGCGAAGTCCAGCTTTCTTGTCATTGAAAATTTCCATTTTTCTCGAAGACTGGTTCCTCAGCTAGCTGGGATTATTCCATCATTATTTTCCCTTTTCTTCATGTTAAGAAATCAAAGACTTATAAATGGCCTGTCTGAGCTTCTGGTCAACGTGTGATAACGGGCCTCGCTGACAGAATTCGGGCCAAAAGCAAGAGACTTGATGTCCTGATTAACTGGGCAGCCTTATCGCCCCCACATGTACAATTTCCGCGAGTCTTTTCCAGCATCGACAATAACCCTGGGTGGGGAGCCCAGTGGAAGGGCCAGGCCTGGGCTCTGGTTTCCCCTCTGTGGCTTACCAGCTGTGTGGCCTTGGGCAAGCCTCAGTTTCCTCCTTTTTAGAGTGGAGAGAGCTCTTCCTCCAGGCTCGCGTTGAAGGTTCGGTAATGGTGTGATCCGCGCTGCCCAGTAGGACGGCTCTAGCCACAGGCGACGACTTAGTAAGTCTAAGACTTCAGTAAATAACAGTTGAGTTTTCAGTAAAAAAAAATTCGTTTCTCCATTGCCTCAGCCACATCTCAGGGGCTCAGTAGCCACAGGTGGCTCGTGGCTACCTTACCGGACAGGGTAAACAGAACATTTCCATCACTGCAGAAAGTTCTATCGGGTGGCCTTGCGCACTCAGGAAGGGGTGGCTGTCGTCATTGTTACTGGTTCCCCGTCCCAGCTTGGAGCCCCCCAGGCTGTGGAGGCTGGAGAGACCCCTGAGCTTGACGGAGGTGGACAGGATTGTCCCTCTGTCCCTTCCCCACTTCCTCTTCAGCTCCTGGGAGAGCTCTCCCTCTCCCTCCCCTGACTCCACCCATAATGGTAAAAAGGCTCCCCTTCCCCCTTAATTTCCCACCCAGTGCCCCCAGCTGTCTCTGCAGATCTGCCCATTCGGCTGCTGGCCTCAGGAATCTCCATGTCCGGCCTCCGAGAGTCCCACTGCCCGCGCCTGGGGCGTGGAGGTGCGGGCGGAGGCCTCCCCTGGCAGTCCCCTGCTCCCAGCGGAGGTGCCTGGGCCCCTCTCGGCAGGACGGAGATGATGGTTTGTTGTGACGGGGGCAGTGGGCAGCCTGCCCGCTCTAACACTCCCGTATCTGGGCGCCAAGCATGTTGTTTGCACTTGGCCAGGCCTCAGGGTCTGGCCCAGTGCCCTCGGGGGCTGGCCTAGTTTGGCACCCCTGGTCACCAAGGCAGATCATGGGCCTCCGCCTGGTCAGGAGACCAGGAGCTAGCTGTTCCTGGGCTGGGTCCTGGGGATGAGGGGGGCGTCTGGAGCTGGAGTGCAGGACCAGTTCCCAGCTGCGGCTGGGCCGTGGGCACAGAGTGGGGACAAGGCCCGGGCAGGCACAGGCAGGGTGGACATTCTTGGGGGCCAGGCAGGAGGTCACCCTGCGTGGGTCGGGTTGGTAGGGTCTACACGGGGCATTCACCCCTGTCTAGGGAGGAGGACTGGGTCCGAGACGCCAGAGAAGCTCAGGGTCACGTCTGAGCATCACGTTCCGTCCTCCCCCTCCCGTTGGCCCCTTCCCTCATCAGCGGGGAGGGGGACAAACAGGCGTCTCGGGCGCACCAGTGCTGAGGCCACTGAGGCCCCACAATGAGGCGTGACACCAACATCGCACGGCTGGTCTGGAGAAGTCAGCACTCTGACTCGGGTACCTGAGGTGCTTTTCCCCATCCTGCCCCTCCCCGTGGGAGCTCTGGGGACGGCAGCCCCTGGATATCTTGCTGAGAAAGACGGTTGGAATCCTGGCCTGTCACTTTTTCCGTGACCTTGGGCAAGCCTCTCTGAGCCTCCTCCTGGGCCTCATCCGGGGAATGGGGATAATAATTATACCTCATTCTCGGGGCAGTTGTAAAGGTTAGGCAACTGGCCCTCTGGCTGTTTTCAGAACATTCTAAGGATACTCCTGCCTTGGGGCCTAGACAGCCATGATTCCCTGTCCCCTGAGTGCCCTTGGCCTGTGCCCTAGCTTCCGCCACATCGCCGTCCCCTTCCCTAACCGGCCTGGGTAAAACAGCGGGCTTCACCGCAACAGTCCCGGTCCCCTCGCCCTGCTGTGTTTTTCTTCCCAGCACTCGCTGTTTGACAAATACTAGTTTACAGTCCCGCTGACCCCCCCCCCCCCAGTCGAGTGTGGCCTCCGCGAGGGCAGAAAACACATGTGGCACATCACAGCTGCGCACATAACAGTGGCTGGTTCCCTCCCCTCCTCTTCCCGGTCCTTCCGATCGCGGCCCTTCCTCAGGCCCTGGCTCCGGGCTGGGCCCCGCGAGTTTCACGGGGTCCCCGTGGCGGCTTTGTCACACGTCTGAGTGTCAGGAGGTGCTGCGGTGACTCGCCCAAAGCCGGCCAGCTGGAAAGTGGCCGAGCCAGGCTCCCAGCCGGGTTCCTCCTGCCCGAAGCTCCTACTGCACCACTTCCCGTGTCGGGTTAACGAGATCGGAACTTTCGCCCAGATTGGGAGTCCAGAATCTCCATCTGACAGGAGTGGATGGATCCGATTTAAGGGGGGCTCTCTGCCTTTTGGGGGCGCCCCCTCCAGCCCTCTCTTCTCCTGTGGTTGGTCAAGTATAGCCATTCCACTGCCCCAGAATGACGGGTACCCTTTGGCTGGGGAGCCCCAGAGGTCAGCCGGACACCCCAGGGACAGGGTAGGGACCGCAGGGCGGGCCCAGGTCCCAGGCTGTCCCTTGGCTGTCTGGAGGGCGGTGGACAGGGTGTCCCCGCAGGCAGCAGACATTCCTGGTCGGAGGTGCAGGCAGCGGGAGATTTACCATTTCCGGTAACCTGAGTCCCTGGGAGATTGAGTTCTCCTTGTCGGGGACGCGCACCCTTGGCTTGCCAGCCCTACCTGCCCTTGCCTCAGGCTTGGTAGGCCGGGGCCGAGGACGGGCTGGAGGGAGCAGCCGTAAGTCCCAGAGCTTGAGATAGGGGTCTCAGGCCTTGATTGGCCCCTGGCAGAGACCCAGCCTAATGCCACCCTCCTGGAGTCCTCCTCTGTGGAGCCCCACACCCCAGCCCTGGGGAAGGGGGGAAGGAGGTGACATGATGGAAGGAGAAGGGCCCCGGGTCAGGAGCCAGAGAAAGACGGTCCTGGGTCCTGGGTCTGCCTCCGCCGTCAGTTTGCTGGGATTTCTCTTCTTGGAGCCCCCGCACCGCGTCTGAGTACCCAACCCTATTCTAAGTGCTCTACATACACCATCCTTCTTATCCTTATAACAACAGTTGGGGAGTGGGGGACGGCCACTAAAATGAAGCCCGAAGGGGGAAAGCCACCCAGTGGGCGGGTGTCCAGAATGGGATTTGAACTCGGGCTCTTCAGCACTGGCTGGTCTTCCTTGATGTCCCGTCCTTGGCCTCTCCAAGCTCTTTTTTCGCTTCCCCTGCTGATAAACCAGGGCTTTGGGCTCGGGGATCCCTCCCAGCCCTGGCAACACGGGTTCCAGGAATCTGTTGGAAGGCTTCCCAGGCGTGTTTCCTTTGAGCCTTACCTCGCCTGTGGGGGGCAGGGAGGGGGGCACAGCAGGAATTATTCCCGCCCCCCACCCCCCGGGATTTCTGGAGAGCTCACACTCTGGGCCTGTGAGCTCTTGGATGAGGGCGGGGTTGGGGTGGGAGGGGAGGAAAGGGAGAAGGTGACAGGTTATCCTGTTAAGTCTTCACAGCAGTCTCGTACATGGTTGTTTTTATTCCTATTTTACAGATTGGAAAACAGAGGCTCAGAGGGGTCAAGGGATTTGCCCAGGGCTACACAGCTAGGAAGTTGCCAGCCTAGGGCGTCCAGTCAGCTCCAAGTGGTGTGGGATGGCATGTGGGCCAGCACACATTTTCCTAGGATGGCTTTGATTTATTAACAAAATAAAAACAGTAGTCTTCCTGAAAAAACTGTGAACATGCCCCAGGCTTTAAATACCTGTGCATCCAAACTCCATCTCCCAGGCTGCCTCCAACACCTGGACGCGGCCCAGGGATCCTCTGTTAAACTGCTTCTCCACATACGCCTCGGAAAATATGGCCAGGCGTAATTACAGGGATGCCAGAGTTCAGAGGAGCGGAGCCGCGGGGGCTGGAGCGAACTGGAAAGGGTTGGCACTGCGCTGGGAGCCGGGCTGTGGGGCTGAGGGGCCTGGGGTGGAGCCGGGCAAGGCCAGGTTCACAGGCTCCAAGAAGCCTCCCTGAAGGGCCTGCGACCCTGGCCATTTGCCAGCAACACCACGAGGCCTCTCCCGGGACCCCCGGCCCACTCGGCCCTGGCCATCCACCCCTCCCATCCAGGGTCTCTGGGGCGCCCAGGCTCCAGGCAAGGCATGTTGGGCCCACAGACCTTTGCTCCAATCCTTCCCCCTCCCCCAGACTTCCCCAGGAACTGGGTGAAGGGCTGCGGGAACGAGGCCTGCATCCTGACCAGTGGGCCCAGCAGGGCCAGGGACCCTGGGACTTGAGCGGTTGGCAGCCTGAGGACTGGGATGACCCCAGCCAGCCTGCTCCCACCCCCCTCCTGCTGTGGGGCCCTTGGCCCTGAGGCCCCAGCAGCTGTCAGCAGGGAAGGGTGACAGAAGAGGGCCAGAGGTGACGTTTCAGCCCGCCCCTTCTCCCCCTGCTTGGACCAGGCCCAGAATTCTTACCAGCTGTTGTTAGCAGCTGCTGAGCTTTGTCCCAGAGCCAGCGCTGGGCACCCGTCCCCCCGCAAAGGACATCTTCCCACCATCCTTCATTGCCACTGCCCCGGGGAGGGGTCAGGGCTAATGTGGGCAACATGGTCACATCCTGGGGTTCCTTTGATCCTACGAACACACAAAGAAATAGGAATCAGTGCCTCCGTTTTATGGAAGAGAAAATAGATCCAGAGAGGCCAAGAGACTTGCTCGAGATCACACAGCTACTGAGTGGCTGAATCTAGGCTCTTGGCTCCTGGTTCAGTGGCCACTCCACGGCCTTTCTTCAGAGTGTGTTGTGCAGGACGTTAGAAACTTTTTGAGGTTCCTGGGTCTGATTATCAGCTTGGTTACTTTAGGACCCCAGGCAAGATCTTTTTTTTTTTTTTTTTAAGATTTTTTTATTTAAGTAACCTCTGTAGCCAACGTGGGGCTCGAACTCACAACACTGAGATCCCAAGTTGCACCTTCCACTGACTGAGCCAGCCAGGCGCCCTTCCAGGCAAACTCCTTAAGCACTTGGAGTGGAACGCTCATGTTCTTGCTTATAAAATAAGAATAGGACCTACCTCTTGGGATTATCGAACAAATTACATGAGAGAATCAATGTTAAGTACTTAGCCCAAGACCTGGAGTGTTCTAAGGACCCAGAGTGAGATCTGGCAATGTTATCATCAAGGAGTATTAGCCACCTGTGCACCCAGCACAGTGGCGGGCTCTCGGGGGGTTCCGGACACCTTCCCCAAATATTTATACGGTCACTAAATATTTATTTGGTACCTCCGGTGTGCCAGGTGCTAGAAAAAGAGCAGTGACAAAATAAATAAATAAAATCGCCGTCCCTGCTTACATTCTATCCCACGCAGGGCTGGGGAGATGCAGCTTCATCTTAACCACAGAAGCTACAAAGCACTCGTACACACTGCTGTATTATCCACGTTTTCAGAAGAGAAAATGGGCTGAGAGCAGAGCCCAGGATCCAGCTCCCCGAAGGTCTTGGACAGTGGCCCCGAGGGCTTCCTGCAGGAGGCAGCACTTGCGCCGCCTCCCTCAGAGCGTCAAGGCCTGGCAGGAGAGGCTGGGATGCAGCTACCACACAGTCTGGGCAGCAACAATTTCAGGAAGGTCTTGCCTAGGTCAAGGCCTCCTGTTCCCCAGAGAAGAGACCCAGCCAGAGCTTTAAATACCCCCGTGCAGCCCAGAATAGCCCCCATTGTCTTGGCCTGCAGCTGGGGGATCGTGGAGGATGCTGAGGGGAGGCTGATCCTGGAGCCGGAGGAGGTCTTCCCTATATGGTAGGGCTGGTGTTTGTGAGAAGACTTTTCCATTTGGCTCCTGCAAGAAAGCCTGCCTGTGGGAAGGGCGGAGCACTGCCTGATTCTGCGTGAGCAACGTGCTGGGGGCGGGGGGGAGCTCCGTGGGTGGGGGACTCCCAGGGAGGGCTGTGTGCCTGAGTGAAGGTGCTCCTTTGTGTGCGGGGGATGTGTGTGCATTGGCCCGCTGGGCCCTCCACTGTGGGCAGGCCTGGCCCTGTCCCCTGCCCGGGGCCTCCTGGCACCCTCTGGTGCTCTGGCTATTTTGGGCACTGGCTGTGTTCAGGTTTGGGGAGGGATGGGTAATCCTGCCCAGGGCCAAGGATGCTGGGGGCACTCTGGACGGCCGTTCCAGCCTCCTGGATCTTTGATGGCTGTAGCCTCTGCCCCTGACTTCAGCCTCAAGGGGCCATGGTCAGTGGACCCCTACAGGATGCCAGCCCCACGGGCAAGGGCAAAGAAGAGTGCCAGACAGACCTTGCCCTTGGGACGTTCCCTGCTCTCGGTATCAGGAATTGTTGTGCTTCCTCTAAGCAACGGGTTTATTTTGACCTCACTGGGACACGGAGTCCAGGGACTGGTCAGGTTTCCTTCCTCCCATTGGCCACTGGAAAGCTCAGAGCCAAATGAATGGTTGCTTTCCCAGACCTCCAGAATTCGGCACGTATTCTCTGTCTACTCACCGCACTCCAGACTGTCGGTCTACTTTTGCGAGCTTCTCTTATGTGTGTGTAGTTCATTCTCTCCTGCAGTTCTGGGTGCGTCTTCGTAGGGTGCTTTGAGTTTTTCTGGAAGAGGGAGGCAGGGGAAGTATAAATAGATGGTGATGATGGTGGTGGCGTGACCCCATGCTGGGCAGTCCCCTGCAGCCTGATCCTTAAGGCTTGGTTCTCACTCTGTGATTCCCTCTGCCATCCCTGCCCTCTTTGCTGGTGGAAGTCATGACCTAGAATTCTAGAAACCTAAGGTTTCAGGATGTCAGTGTCCTAAAATGTCAAAGCCAGAAGGAAGCTTTGGGATCATCTAAGTTGAGAGCTTTCAAACTTATTATTGAGCAGCGAAACCGTTATGCCAGTCAAAATAATAGTATTTTGCTTCAATCCTACAATGTTTTGATAAAGAACAGCAAACACAGGACATTTGCCATGGGCTAGTGCTATTCGTAGCATTTGACATTTTGATCTTATCCTTACGACAGTCCTATGAGGTAGATACTGTTAATGTGAACTATCGTGCCCATTTTACAGATGAGGAACAGGGGCACAGAGGGGTAAAGGGACCTGCTCTCAGCCAACCAGATGTATTATGCACCGAATGTATTCTGTGAAATTATATAAAATTATATCAAATGGGAAAGGGTGGATTTGTTTTCACTGAAGCAAGTGTTTGGGAGAAGGGACCCACATTCTATCTGTCCCTCCAGCCCCTCTCAACCCACTTTCTAAGGTGGCCCCCAAGGCTGCTGAGGCCAAAGTCTGGAAAGCAGTGATCTAGGCCTACTTCATCATTTGACAGAGGGAACCTGAGACCTGGAGAGGGAAGGGGCTTACCCCAGACAGTGCGCTGAACCGGAAGCCCTTGCTCGGTCCCTCCTGGCCTGCTATAGCCATCTGGAAGAGCCCAACAGCTGAACTTCCCCTTAGAACACTCAGCTCCCATCTCTTGTGGGCACGGGGACCCTCTGACCTTCTCCATGGTCCCAGGGGGCTAGGCACGGGGCCACCCTCTGTGTGTCCCTCCCGACAGGGCTCATCTCCTGAGAGGGCAGGCTGATGGCCAGGGAGGAAAAAGGGGCAGGTTCCGTCTGGCTTTTCTCAGACTCTGACAGTGTTTCTCCCCAAGGAGAGAACATACGCCCCCCTCTCCTGTCGCCTGGCCTGCCTTAGCTCTATCAGCCCTTCATGGCATGGGGCCTCGGGGCTTTCTGTCTTCAAGAGCTCCCTTTTCAAAAGCCCCACAGCGGTGACGGGCCGCATCTTAGGTCCGAAGCCTCGCTGGAGGAGGGCCGGCTGGGAGCCGGCCGAGGGAAAGGGGTCGGTCTGGTGTGGGTGCTCCCGCCATGTGCTCTGTGGAACCCTAGTCCCATGAGCATGAAGAAAGGGTTCCCAATGAAGCAAGATTGGGAAACAGTAAATAGTTGCCCCCTTCCCTCGTCAAGGTGCTCAGGACACTGAGGACTCGGGGAACCAGCTCAGCTTTGTGGAACTAGCCTTTCCCAGCTGGATTTGGCTGCAGGACCCTCCCGCCATGTCCAGAGTTACTGTGCCTCGGAATGGACATTAGTCATGAGGAAACGGGACAGAAGCACGTCAAAGGAAGGAAGGGGCCCTTCCTTTTATTTCCAGCTCTGTTGTCCTCCCCACCCTCTGCCCCAGGCATGTCTTCAGTTATGGGCTCGGCCGGCCCCTTCCTCCCCCTCCAGGAAGCAGATGAGGAAAGCCCTGTGGGGCAGGGGGAGCTGGCCTCCTTGGCCGCAAAGAGCGGCCATTCCAGCCTGTTTTTTCCTGTTGCTGATGGCCACGGGAACAAGCAGGAGCAAAGTCACCGAGGCCTGGCGGCCCGGCGGCCTCTGCAAGGGCCCCGAGCTGGAGCCATGGCCCGGCTGGCCTCTGAGACCCCCACCCGCGCACTGGGATGCCGGTCCAGGCAGGGAGCAGATCTCTGCTCAGTGACCAAGGGCAGAGTCTTGTCCCCTCAGAAACGGGCCCCCTGGCCGGAAGGCCTGTGGCGTCAGAGATGGCAGGAGGAGGGCTCGGGAAGCACAGAGTTCCCGGATGGGAACCAGGGAGGAGTCCGGCTCCCAGTCTTGGCCCTTCCAGCTCTGTGACTCTGGGCAAGCCATCTTCCTGAGACTCAGCCTCTTCGTTTATAAACGCCATCCATTCATTAACTTAAAAAGTGGTAGTGAGCAGCCACTCAGTGCCGGGTAACTGTAGGTACTGGGGATATGGACAAAGTCACCGGCTTTGCGGAGCTGATGTTCTGGTGGGGGTGACAGATGATAAGCAGGTAAACATGTAAACACGGGTAGAACGTAGGTGGTGAGGGGCGCCTGAGTAGCTCAGTGGGTTAAAGCTTCTGCCTTCGGCTCAGGTCATGGTCTCAGGGTCCTGGGATCGAGCCCCACATCGGGCTCTCTGCTCAGTGGGGAGCCTGCTCCCCCCTCTCTCTCTGCCTACTTGTGATCTCTCTCTCTCTCTGTCAAATAAATAAATAAAATATTAAAAAAAAAAGAACGTAGGTGGTGAGGTGCTGTGAAGTGGGGCAAGGGGAGTGACAAGAGCAGACTAGTAGATTCTGGACCCAGGATGTGGTCTGGGAAGTGTGAGTGGAAACAAGAGTGAGCACGAGGAGTGGGCACAGCTGGGGGTGGTGTCCCAGGTAGAGGATGCAGCAAGTGCAAAGGTCCTGAGGTGGGAGAGAGTTAGGTGTGTTTTAGAACCGTTGAGATAAGTGTGGCCGGGAGTAGGGAGAGCACAGCAGATGAGGGTGGAGAGGTGTGTGTAGGTGCGTGTGTGTGTGTGTGTGTGTGTGTGTGTGTGTAGGTAGGTCACACAGGACCTGGTACCCATAAGGAAGGTGTTTCTTCTCATCCTTTGGTGAATCAAGAGTAATGGAAAGGCCTGACCCAGTAGGTTCAGGTGGTGGTCCTTATTGTAAGTGGTGTCTTATTTCGACAAAAATTTGTGGAATCTTCCCCCACCCTCCATCCTCCCGTAAGCCTGGCACTGTGCTAGGGGCTTCATTCATGAAATCCGGCCCAGACAGACTGGGGGGGCCTTGAAGGCCCACAGACGCTCCAGCACTCCCAGGTGCCAGAGATTCTGAGAACCACGCGGGGCTGCAGGCAGGAGGCAGGCACGTGAGCACCACAGGCACTGTTGGCACCAACGGTGCTTGGTGGATAATGTTCAAGCCCTGGGGACCTTCTTGCTGGGCGGCTCAGCCCAGAAACCATTCCTCTGTGCCTCCCCCACCGCCTTGGTGGCACCTGGCTCTCGGGTGGGGTGGGGGCATTTCCCGGCGACTTCCTGCTGCTTCCTTCTAGGTTAGCAAGCAGCTCAACAGCATGGGGGGAGGCCTGCTCTTGGGGTGTCTGTGGGGCAGGAGGAGAGTGCAGGGACTCTGGGGGGACCAAGGGACTTGGGCTCTGTAACTAACACTGTGACACCAGTGTAGTCAAGGGATACTGTTCTTTTTGGGGGGACAAGCCCATTCAGGGCTGGTCCCTTGACCGTGCTGTGCCTTCTCCCACCTCCGGGCCTTTGCACTTGCTACATCCTCTACCTGGGACTCGTGCCCTTCCTTCTGCCTGGTGCATGCACTTTGCCCCTTCTCCACCCTACTTAGGTGAGACCATCTTTCAGATTGAGCCGAATTGTCCTGTCCCCTGAGAAACCTTCCCCAAACTCCCACCTGCCTCGGTCAGTGACCGGACCCTTCCCCGGGTCCTGTCAGTCCTTCCTCTGTACGGCCCTTCCTACACCGTGTCCTCATCACTTGGTTTAATGCTGTATCTCCCTTAGGAACACAGAGCTCTGTGTCTCTTTAGGTCCCAGTTTTATTCCCAGGACCCAGCACATAGTAGGTGCTCAAGAAATAAAGGTCCAAGCGACTCGAATTGAACTTTGTAGGCAGGACGGATTGGTTATCCTTTTTTTACAGGGGCAGAAGCCGAGGCTGCCCAGCTAGGAAGTGGCCTCGGCGGCCTGGAATCTGGGTTGTCCGAGCAGAGCCCGCCCTCTGCCCCACCGGCCGCGTCTCTGAGACTCATAACATGCTCTCGCTTGAGCCGTGGTGGTGGCAGCCCCACTCGGCCGTAACCCCAGCTCTGTGCAAAGGGACCTTGAAGGCAGGAACTGTGCGAGGTCCTCCTGGGTCCTCCTGGCCAGAGTCATCCGGCCAAGCTTCCCGGAGCAGGTCCCCACTCATTCCGCTTGCCTCTCCCGGCAGCCCTGGTCCGGAGGCAAACCAGGCAGTGTCTTCTGTCTTGAAGATGCAGCAGCGATCGAAAGAGATGAACATCACTGCGCTCCTGCTCCTTCCGTTCGCATCAGCGGAGACAGCTAGCGTGGAAGCCTAGCGCACAGAGTGGGCACTCGCTGCAGTGTGCTAGAAGGGAAGGGGGCTGAGGGGCTTGTCCAAGGCCACGTGGAGAGTCGGGCAGAGCTGGCACGAGAGAGCCCAGAGCTCCGAGTTCCCACGCCCTTATTCTCTGCTGAAGGCCCTCACCGGCCCTTGGCACTCCTGCAGGGCCCTAGCTGGAATGCAGGCTTGCAGGTGGCGGGCCTTGGGGTGGGAAGCAGGGGCTTGCTGGCTACCGTGCCTCCAGGCTAGCACAGTACAGAAGAGGGGGCCCTGCTTTCGAGTCGGATTCCCCCTGCCTTAGCTGTGTGACCTTGGGTAGGTGACTTCACTTCTCTGAGCTTCTTTCCTTATCTGTAACCTGGGGACGGTGGGGGATGGGGGAGGAGGCGGCACCTGCTTGGCGGGGCCGTGGGTTTGCACAAGATAAGCCCCCTGAAAACCTCATCTCGGCACCTGCACCCGGGGCGCCCTTGCTGTGCCTCCGCCGTTCTCCTTATTCTGGGGGGATCGTGGTTCTTCCCGGCCAACTGGCTGGCGAAGGTCCTGCACCTTGGGAGCCCGAGTGTGGGAAGCTGGCAGGCCTCCCGCGTGGCACGGGCAGGGTAGGCATGCCAGGGGAGGCCGTGGCCACCTCGTTTCCGGCCCGGCGCCCCTCTTAGCCTGCCCAGGGATTAAAGGCCTTTTGGCCTTTGTGTCGGGCTCTCCCGCCCCTGGCAGTTTGCACGACAAAGTGCTGCTTTGACAGATTCCTTCCCCTTTGCTGTCTGCTGCCCATAGACGGGGCACTGGCCAGTCTGGGGGTGGGGCACGGCACCTTGACCCTATATCTGGGGCCCAGGCTGTCGCAGAGCCAGGGAGCACTGGTTGTGGGGTGACCTGGGAGCCCGTATTGTCACAGAGGGCGAGAGGCAACTTCTCCAGGTGCGTGTCCTTTCCTGAAGACCCGGGGGCCCCGAATGGGGCAAGAGACGCTGAGGCAGGGCCTGTGCTGGCAGAAGGCAGGTGCTCAGGCAGGGGCTCGCTTGTCCCCCGCCCCCGCCAAGTCTCTGGATTTCGATGCGGTGAGCTCACTCCAGCCCAGATGCCTGGAGCCTTGCCCTGGGCAGCTGCAGCCCCCCTGGGGACTGCGGTGCTCAGACCTTCCTGCCCAGCTGCGGCTGTGGCGGTGGGCTCAGCCCAGGCGCGGGCTTTGGGGAGGGGGCGAAGGGCAGGCTGCCCAAGTTGTCCGTGAGTAGTTCTCCAGAGCAGCCCCAAGCCCCCCTGTCATCCCAGAGTCCGCCTCGGAGCCGGCAGATAACTTGAGCGTCGGCCCCAAGCTGTGTCGTCACCCGCGGCCTGGGCGCCAGCCCACCAGCCAGCCCAGAACTTAGGTGGTAGAGCCAGAGCCTTCCCTCCGTCCCAGACCTGGAGGCCAAGCCCGGGCCCGAGCCCACGCCCCGCACTGCCATGCATCACCTCTTGTCCATACCCACCGCTCACCTCTACTCCGTGCCCCCTGCATGGTACTCATTCTAACACTTACTGAGCGCTTACTGTATACAGGGCATCAAGCTGAGCGCCTCGCACGCCTTCAGTTTCCTTTACACAGTGATCCTCTTCGAGCCTCCCTTTGCTCATCGGCTGAATGGAAATGATCATGCACCTGAGACCCGGGGAGTGAGAGGTGCTTTGGAATTCGGAAGTTTCCAGATAGAAAGGTTGCGTAGAACCCGTGAGAACACTCAGTGGAGTCTGGGGCAACGCCCCATAGTAAAACGTGGTCACGTTGCTGCAGCAAAACCTCCAGCTCCTCACCCCGAGTGGAGTAAATAGGATGTTAATAGCTTCCTGCCGGTTCAGGTCAGGACTTGGCACCGAATGAGCTTATTATAAACTCATTTAACAAAAGAAAATGCTCTGAGTTTTCAGAGCTCTTTGGATTTCCCTTACTGCAGACGAGGGATCGCGGCCCAGCAGCGCTGGCCCTGCCGCAGGTACTGCGAGGGTTCACCGAGGAGGCCGGCGCAGTGCTGAGGCTGGGGCCGGGCCGGAGAAAGCCCTCGCTGGAGCCGGCCCATTCCTGTTGTCAGCCCCTCCCTGGGCCGCCGCCTTCCTTGATGTCAGCACCATCAGGAACTCTTCGCTATACATGTACCCTTTGCAAGGCCCACAACGCTCACTTAAGGACTCCTTGGAAAACCCCAGACCCCATATCTTGTATCTGTAGCTACACTTCCCCCAACACCCCAGACCTTCTGTGCCCCTCTCTAATGGCTTTCCTTTCCCCTCCATGCTGAGTTCTTCCCAGCTAGCCTTGGATCTGTCCGCATCCCCACCCAGGCCAAGAGAGGAAGGTCCAGCCTCTGTCCCTGGTCCCAAAGCGTCTCTATAGGACTTGGACCCAGAGCCCCGTGTGCACCCTCATCCCCACCAGGAAGGCCTAGACACAGCCCAGCCTCAGGGAGCTGTCTCCCGGAAGTTCCCCGCCTGTCTGGGTCCTCCCCTGTCCCCTACCCCCCACTGGGGGGGCCACCATGCCCACACCCCTGCTCCAAGCAATTGTTCCCAGCACACTAAAACAGTCCTTTGGCCTTGGCTTGTATGAGTCAGCTGCTTCCACTTCCCCCACCAGGAACCTGCCAGGTCTGGAAAATCCCCCTCTCTGCTTGGCTCCTTCCTCTCTGGCCCAGGTCTGCCTTCTGGACCCCTCCTCTCCGGCCCCGCCATCCGGCTCCAACGCCTGCCTGAGTACTGGGTTCCTCTGGGAGGAAGCTGGGCTTTCTCATCACCGGAGATGGGCTGCAGGGCAGGAAACCTGGGTTCTATTTCTGCCTTTGACCTTGGAGCCACCAGTGGCCCTCCTTGGGACGTCAGACACATGCTGCATGGGCTCAGACCACTGGCAGCTCAGGCGTCCCGTGGGCCATCCTGGGAGCCGGTGGGTTGGGGATGAGAACCGGCCAGCCCTGGACGTCCTGGCCCTGCCCCCTGCTTAGGCCTCAAGTCCAGCCTGGAGGCCCAGCCTCAGCCCTGCCTCTTTCCTGGTCAGCAGATGCAGAACCCGGGCGTCCCGGGCCTATCCTGGCTCGGCCTGCCACTCACCTGGGCAAGTTCCATGGGAAAGCAAGGTGCTGTTCCCTCCTCTGTGCGAGGGGGCCTTTCACACCTGCTCAGCCACCTCAGGGCTCATCGTCAAGGTCCAATGACACCGAGATGGAGGAAATGCTCTGTAGACTGTGAAACAGCCCTGTGGCCGAAAGGTTTTGTGGAGTGACTCTCGGTGACCTCAGTCAGTTCTGGCAAAAGCTTAAACATTGGAACCAAACTACCAGAGGTCAGATCCCAGCTCTGCCACCTAGATGTTCAAGCAGATGACCGGACTGTTCCATGTCCCCGTTCCCTATTATGGGCGGTTTAATACCAAGAACCTCGGTTCGCATTTATAAACATCCTTCATGGAGTGCCTGGTGTGTAGTAAGTGCTCGATAAACATTAGCTCTTTCTGTTCCCAAGTAGACCCCTGTCTTTCCAGATCTGAATCCAAGTTCCCGTCTATGGTCAAGTCTCAGGCTCCTTTGGGCTCTTTCTGGGAGCCGCTTTCCGGTCTGCCTCTGTCTCTCCTCCCAGATGTGAAATACAGCTGCTAGAACCTTTTGATCTTCAGCTTTTCTCAAATGAAATTTCTGCTCTTGCTGGGTTGGCCCTCGCTACAGGCCCTGATCTGACCCCGAAGTCTCGGACCCGGGGGAGGGGGCTGCAAGCGCGGGCAGGCTGGCATGTGGAAAGGCCCATTCCCTGGAGTCCCTGGGGTGGGAGGGCTTCTATCCGGGCCGGACACGCTCTGGATTCTCCTACCCCTCTCACTGCAGATGTGTGTTCCTGACATTTTTTCAAGTTGAATCTCACTTTGCTATTTCCTCTCCGATCCTGACACTGCCCCCCCCACCCCCACCCCCAGCTCCAGGCCTGGGAGAAGCTCTGGACCTTGCTCACCACCAGAGTTTCCCTTTCCAGACAGCAGTGTCTAGGGGGTGCTGGGAATCTCTGTGCCCCATGCACACACACCCCCCCACGGCCTGGCTTGCGCGGGGAGGGGGGAGGCGTGGCAATGACATAGAGGGAGAGCCCTCCCTACGTGGGAAGGCTCCAAGCCTGCCCCTCTAACCTCCTCTGCCCAGTCTCTGGGCCCCTATGCCAGTCTTAGCCTCACACTTCCCTTAGGTTGGTCAGGGCCTGCTCTGAACCCACCCCCCACTGGGAACATTGCCCTCTACCTGCAGCCAGGGAAGGAGGGAGAACCCCTCGTGGGCATTGATCTTGGGGTTCTTAGCCAGTGAGTCAGAGTTCTCTGTGCATACGCCACCCTATCCCTCCCACCTGGATGAGAAGGGGCCCCGGAATCTATTTCTCTCCAGCTCCTGGAGGTTCTAAAGTTCGTTCCTGGATACGGACCCTGTCTAGGCATGGGCCAGAAGTCCACCAGCCACCTAGGAGGGGGATGGACATTTGTCCAGAGAGAGGGAGGGGAAGGAAAAGGAACGGGGGGGGGGGTTTGCCCCCGGACTGGAGGGGAAGGGGCTTTAGGCCATGGGCAGGGGGTAAGTCATGGGCAGTGCAGACCTTGCAAAAGGTTTGGTAGCACTGCGGACACAAAAGTGACCAAATGACCCTGCCCCCAAGTTGCTCCCAGCCTAGGAAGAGAGATTGCGTGTAGACTGCGTGGGAGCAGGTGGTGCCTCCAAAGCAAGTCAGGTTCAGGAAGCAGCTAGAATTAGTAAGTGATGACATTTTTGACCATTCACTCACTCATTCATTCTTTCATTCATTCATTCATTCAAGTAGTTATTGAACATGGGATCCCTGCCTTCAGGATGTTTCCATCCCAGTGTAGCCACAGGTGATTAGAGTGTGAGCCCAGAAGTGCCCAGAAGCCAGCCTGGGCACAGAGGGGACTGTGAAGGCCAAGGGTCAGGACAGAGTCTCCCAGAGGAGATTGTCTTTCTTTTTATTTTATTTCATTTTATTTCATTTTAGTCATCTTTCTTGAGGTGCAAATTACATACAGTAAAATGTACCCATTTTATGTGTACAGTTCAATCACGAGGTGTATGTACCCAGGGAACCGTCACTCCAGAAGGTTCCCTTGTGTCCCTGCCCAGTCAGCCAGGCCCACCCCTGGTCCCAGGCAACTAATGACATGCGTGTCACTGTAGGTTAGACTGTCCCCCCAGAGGTGCATATAACTGGAGTCCCACAGTATGTCACCTTCTGTATCTGGCTTCCTTCATTCATCTTGTGTGATTGAGCTTCAGTCGTGTTACTCTGAATGTCAGTAATTCATTCCTTTCTCTTACTGAGAAGTTAGAGGAGGCGACAGTGAGCTGCATTTTGGAGGGTAACTTCGCCTGATAAACAAAGGGAGGAAGGGCATTCCAGCGGAGGGAGCGACTGGCTCGAGAAAAGGCCAGAGGCTGCAGGGACACGGGCTGGGTGAAGCTGAGGGAAAGACTGGCCGTCTCATTGTTTTTCTTCTCCTCGGGCCTCTTTCCTGCTGCCATCACCTTGTCTAGCCAGTGAGGGCTGGGTCTGGTTTTCACAAGCGAGACCGTTTCCTTCTGGCTGGGCCGGGCTCCCCAGGGAAGGCCTAGGCTGGGCAGGGCCTGAGACACTCATGCCAGGTTCTCTGGGGCTGGACATGCATCACGGGGCCACAGGACCTCCACGCACGCAGGTGCTTGGGGACTCCGGGGTTCCCGCGGGCTCCCCAGGGCTTGTGTTTAACTCTCCGTTACCTAATAAAACTCCTCCGGAAACATCTTGATCTTGTCTGAGGGGCAAGAGGCACTCCCTGCCCACACCCCGACCAGAAAGGCAGGTGCGATGGCTGCTGGGGCGCAGGGTCTCGGGACGGCCTCTGTGGGACTTGTGCTTGGCTCAACACCAGCCTGAGGTCACACAGAGTTGACACCACGCCTGTCCTGCCCCCGTTCCGCCCAACCGATGGGCTCCACCCCCGCTGCGGGTGCACAGAGGAGCTTGTCAGTGTGGCCACGGGCCCGGAGCGGCTTGTCCAACGTGGCCAGGAAGTGTTTCCTGTGGCTCGGAGCTTTGGAGGCCAGACTGAGGCCAAGAGAGGGGGCCAAGATGGCCTGAGGGGAAGCTGTCATTAGAGACAGCAGCTGCAGTGGGCTCACCCTTGATTTCTGTCTCTGTCCCCGATCCATCCTGACCCTGGGCACCCTTCGTGCCCATGGCCCCCCTCTTTGCTGGCCAGGTCCCCCTTTACCTGCCCGTGGCCGTCTGTCTACTGCCTCGTGTCCTGGATGACCCTTACCTTCTCGAAGGAGACGAGTCAGTCATCGCTTGCCAAAGTGACTTTAATGTTGTCATCTGTTTATTTGAGGATTCATTCAGACTCGATGAATTTGCAGGGTCGGGCTCTGAGGCCTCCAGGGGTGAATGGGGCTTTTGGGGAAACAGAGTCAAAATGAGTGGCTCAGCCCCAGCCTGACTCTCTTAGCCAAACCACATCTGACTTAACCACTCCAGGGCTTTGTGGGGGGGACTCTGGGTCCCCCTTGAAGTGAGGGGAGGGGCCCTGGGCTTGATGGGGGCTGGAGAATGTGACCGTCAGCTTTGTGATCTCCCGCAGGTGGCCCACGGGTTGCAGGCGTATGATGGCTTGTCTCTGCCTGAGGACGCAGAGACGGTCTCGGCGGGCCGGGCTGGCTGGAGATACTCCGACCTCTCTGACGACGAGGACTTGCTGGCTGACGAGGCCTCTGGAGGTGAGCAGAGGGTTCTGGTGGCAGGGAGCGGAAGAGTAAGGGGGCGGAGGCAGGGTTCTTCCCACTGGGCCTTAGGGAGGCCCAAGGGGGCGCCTCCAGAGATGATGGCGTCCTAAGCCCTCGTCCAGATCCTCTGCTTACAATCTGTGCGACGCTGGATGGCAGCTGCTCCCCACGGCCCAGAATGATGAGGACCGACGGGGAGGTGGCAGACAAGGCACAGTAAAGGACAGTGACCGCCTCCGACTGTAGCCTGGCCTGGCCCCCCCTGGCGGCCGGTGTGACCCGGCCCCTCCCACATGGGCAGACAGTCGGGTCCCCAGAGTGTGCGGCCTTGGTCCTCCTCTCCTTTGGAGGCTTCGGAGCGGACTTCTCCCGGCCAGCCTCCCTAGGCATGGGGAGGAGGCGACAGTTCTCGGCTTTCGTGACCCGGCCCACGACGTGCCAGGGGCCCCGAACCACACCCGACACCCAGTAGGTGCTCAACAAATGCCCATTGCTACACACGTCTCTCTTCTGCTTGCAGACGGCCTGGGGAGCGGGGACCTGGGCAGCGGGGACTTTCAGATGGGTAAGTTGCTGAGGGCAGAGGCCCCCCTCCCGCCCCCCTGCAGAAGCCCCACAACAGGTCTGCCCCACCGCAGAGGTCCCGTCTTGGGGGCTGAGGGCCTCAAGGGCTCCGTGGGCCTGCCGCGCAGGTGGTCTCATGCTTGCCCAGTGACAGTCGTGTGGCCTGATTGGCAGGTCCCTGCGAGGCCGGGGATGGCTGGGCTGTGTGGTCCTCTGTGTCCCAGGGAAAAGGCTTAGAGAATGCCCGGTTATAGTGGGTGCTGAAAGCCATCAAAGGAAAATTCTCATCTCCCAGGGTGGCTCCACTCTGGGGTCCTTCCCTAGATCCCTTCTTGGGGGTACAGAGCCGGGGACCCCGGGCGGGGTGGCCAGGCAGAGGTGCTCTTTGGCATAGGACATTTGGGCAGGCCAGCTGAGCTGGGAAGGGGGGGAAGTAGCCACACCCTGGACCCGGGAGGGACCCCGCCTTTAGGTTGGGTCACCTGCTGGGAAGCCAAGGGTCGGTGGGTCGGAGAAGAGGGCTGGGCTCGGCAGAGAGAAGAGCATCAGGCCTCCGTCCGCTGCTCAGGCTGCCAGAACTCAGTGCTCTGTGGAGCCGGGGCCAGGTCAGCGCTGGGCCTCAGAGTCCCTGCTTCTTCCAACCCCAGCATTCCGGGTCGAGAAGGAACTACCGGATGGCAAAGCCCAGCAGCTTCGTATGGCTCCTGCTGCCTTCTCCGGAAGCCGGCGCTGAGCACGGCCAAGGGTGGAGCTTAGTTCAGGCGGACCCCTGGGCGGCCACACGGCAGCCAGTGGCCCCCACAGGGGTGGGCCTGCACCTCTGCAGGGAAGGGCTCACTTCCCTTTGGTGCATCGGGGGCATCTGCGTGGCCGAGGGTGGTATCCTACCCGGGCAAGTGCACATAGGAGGGTTGGCCCCTTTGTGTCCTGATCCTGACTGTGACCTCCCAGCCCTTGGGACTCGGATCCTGCCTGGAGCTTTTCCCCGCATAGGTCCTTCCAGGGCTGCAGGAGGCCTGGGAGCTGCCCCTTGCTAAAGCCAGGCCTGTCTGCACAGGCCCTGATCCTGCCCTTACTGTCCATTTGGAAACGTCCAGGGCCCCTGCCGCGGGGCTGCCGACTGCCACAGCTCAGCCCTCTCTGAGGAGCCCCTGCCAGCCCGCCTCCCCCGTGAGAGGCAGCTTCGAGGGCAGGAGGGGTCAGAGGTGGGAGAAGGGGCGGGGAATGGGGAGCAGCAGCCGGGCAGGGCCTGCTAGCCAGCCAGAGGCCTGTGCTTGTGAGTGGGGCCTATCCGTGGGAAGGTGCAGGCCTCAGACCCTCCAGGCCCGGCCCTGGCACCCGCCCACCACCCTTGGGGGCCCAGCTGCAGGCAGCTGGCTGAGTCTGAGGCCTGGAGGCAGCAGTGGGCCTCTCATTCCCAGGGTCTCGTGTGCTCACTTGAGCCTTGCCCGAGGGCCGTACCTTCCCCGTGCTGGGAAGCAAGGAAAGCAAGGGCCTTAGAGATGGGGCCACACCGGCCATGCCCCTTGCCTGGGGCCCAGCCCCTGAGATGGTACCCTAGCCCACTCCTCCAGCCTCAGGCCCGGCCCCACCTTTTATGTGCTGGCACCCCAACCTGGCAGACAGCCCCTCGCTCTGACTCCCCCTCCCTGGGACCCCCGCCCACCTCCCCTCACCCGGTTTCTTTCCATCTCTCACCTATCTGGCCTGCTCTAACATCTGTCTGGATCTCCTGCTCCCCTCCTCCCCTGCCTTGGCCTCTCTCCTTTTTGTCTCATCTGTGCGTCGTCCTTCTGTCTCCTTCTGTGTCTTTCTCTGTCTCTCTCTTTTCCTCTCTCCCTTTCTTCTGCATCTCCAACCTTGCTCTCATTCTTCCCCCGCTTCCTCTCTGCATCTCTGTCATTTCCCCCATCTGTCTGTTTCTCTCTGCGGCTCTACTCTGCAGGCCCCGGGCCGCCCTCCTGTGGCTGCTGGGGAGTCTCCTCCCAGTAATCGAAGCCAGGGCCTCCTGGGGGTGTCCCTCTGCCTCCCGCCCCATTGCCTCCCCCCGCTCTCCCTGCCTTGTGCTTTCTCCCTCTCTCCTTCCTCCCCAGCCTCTACTTTGTCACAGACAAGGCTCCAAGGCACTTTCTTTTTGGGTCTGAGGGCCCGGCCGGCCCCTGCCCAGGCCAGAACCGGGCCCCATCTAAACACAGTGGGTGGGTCCCCTTTGTTCCCCCACCCCAGGCCCTTGGAGGACAGGGATGAGTGCGGCATCCCGTGGGGAACAAGACCCTAGAGGCTGCAGACAGCTTGATCCCTCTCAGGACTGGCTGGTGCTGGGCCCACCCAAGGGAGCCAGGGGCCCTCAGGGCTGGGGCTCAGGGGCCTGGGTGTGTGGCAGAGGAGTTTTGCAGCAGGGAGTTGGTGGGATAGTCCGCTTCGGAGCAGGAGGTGGTCCCGTGTGCGTTCCCCACCCCCACCTGGGTGCCCGCAGCTCCCTGCCTCCTGCCCCTCCAGCCGCCGGCTCCACGTGAGCTGTCTGGTTTGGGTCAAGATGAGGGCCAGGAGGGAGAGGGCTGGCCAGGGTGGGCACCCAGAGAGCACACCCACCCCCGGCAGCTTCACTCTCCTGCAACACCCTCAGCTCTGGGGGCTGGTGCCTGGAACAGACGGGGCTTTACCTTCTGTCCCCAACCCCCAGACACTGGCCGCAGGGAGGCAGTTCAGGGTGGAGGGTGCTCGCCCTGACCTACCCCTGGTCTAGAAGGAGGCAGGGGTGGGGTGAGCCTGGAGGGTCTGCGCCCTTCCCAGGGCCCAGGAGAAAGGGGCTTTGTGGAGCTCCGGCCCCCTCCCCCAGGAGCGGGCACATTCCTGGGCAGAGGCCCGGCCTCCTCGCCCGCGCTGGGCCATGGGGCTGAGGCCAGAGGCTGGGGGGACTCTCAATGGGCCTCTGTGCCTGTTCACAAGGGGCCTCTGTGGCCGAGCTCACGGCCTCCATGCTCCGGCCCACGGAGCCCCACCCACCCGGCACCCAGGAGCCCAGCCCAGCACGGTCCCCGTGTTTCAGGGCACGAGCACCCTCCCTCAGCGTAGGAGTCCCCTCCTGCCCCATCCTGACACCCCAGGCCTTGCTTAGCCTGAGCCACAGAGGGAGGGGGTCCTTGCTCGGGGGGTGCGTGTGCACCCGGGGGCCTGAGCGAGTGAAGTGGCGGGGGACGGCCTGGTGGTCAGGCCCAGCCCATACCACTGTCAGCCTCACCCTGTCATCGGTCCCCTCTCTGAGCCCACTTCCGCCTCGGGGACTTGCAGCTGCTGTGCTCTCTGCCCAGAATGCTCTTCCCCCAGATTCTTCCCCATGGCTCACTCTCTTCCTTCAGGGATCCCCTCGGAGGAGAGTCCTTCCCTGGCCCCCCAGGACCATAGCACCTTACCTCGGCCCCAGCACACCCTCTCCCCCAGCCCGGGTTCTTTTCCCAGAGGCCATATATTTCTTGCTCATTTGTTTCCTTTCTCCTCGCACTGGAAAACCATCTCCGTGGGGAGAGGAATGGTCATGTGTGGAGTTCACGGCCAGACCCTCTGCCCTGAGAATACCACCAACCATGCAGTAGCCCCTCAGTATAGATTTGTTAAAGGAATAAATGCCTCTCTCAGAGGCGAGGTCGTAAAACCAAATCCTCCCTCGGGTTTGTTGTAAAGACCAGAGACGACGATCGCAGCTAACGCAGGCAGCCCCGAGTACGCACCCAGGATGGTTATAAGTACGTTACATTTCTGAGCTCGGTCCTCACAAGAACCCTCTGGGGTAGGCACTGCTGGTACGCCCACTTTACACAGGAGGACGCCGAGGCGCATCCTCGGTGGTTAAGTGTGTCACAGGGCTGTAAGTGGCAATTTTACTCCAGTAACTAAGCCTTTAACCACGACACTGCCTCCCTCACAGTAAGAGCTCACATTATCTGGAACTGACTGTGTGCCAGGGTCCGTCCTAAGCACTTACACCTATTTAAACATATTGTAACTTAATATATTAAATGTATGTATATATATAATATATATACAATATCTTAAGTATATTAATATATTGTAACTTAATACGTTAAACGTTTGTAACTCATTAACTTGGCATTTATAATTAATACCTAAATTCAGGAACATTACAAGATTTAATGCCTAAAAAATCTTGTACATGGTAGGGGCTCAAGAAACTCTGTGTGTGTGTGTGTATACACGCTGGTCTATGCGTGTGGTGTGCACGTACACAGTGGTCTATGTATACAGTAAGCATATGTTACAGACTGATTCAGCATCTGCCAGAGGCCAGGCTCTGTCCTAAGCACCGTGTGAGAGCTTATGTGCGTATGTACATGACTCATTCGCAGCTCATGTTAACTCGTATTTATATCTGCTCCATGAACTCATGAACATTGTAAGTAACGTGTATAAAGCATTACACGGGGGCACCTGGGGGGCTCAGTCGGTTAAGTGTCTGCCTTCGGCTCAGGTCATGATCCCAGGGTCCTGGGATTGAGCCCGGCGTCAGGATCCCTGCTCAGCAGGAAGCCTGCTTCTCCCTCTCCCCACTCCCCCTGCTTGTGTTCCCTCTCTCACTGTCTCTCTCTCTCCATCAAATAAATAAATAAAATCTTTTTGAAAACCCCAACTTTTTACATATCATACATACATAGTAGGTGCTTAGGAAGCAGTCGTATGTGTACGCTCACACGGATCTGATAGGAATTTTTTCAGCCATCACATCTTGGGCACCAACTATGTGCCAAGCACTACACTGGCTCTGGGGATGCAGGGGTGAATGCGATCCAGGGTTGCGCTCCTCTTCAGGTTCACGGTCTAGCAGGGGAGAGGGGGGAGGACACCAGCTCCTGATTCTCCAATACCTGCTCTGTGCCAGGAGCCACGTCTTAAGTGCTCGGGGAGACGGTGCATGCAAGCATGATGTCATTTATTCCCTCCAGCTCCCCAGCGTGGTCAATGTAATTAAATTAATATCCTCATCAGACCGAGGAGAAAACAGGAGCTCAGAGAGGGGAGGTCAGTGCCTGCGGCGTGGCTGACCTCAGAAGCCCCAGTTTTCACCACGAAACCCTAGAGTCCATGTGTCACCTGGCAGGATCTATGCAGTGATCTATGCAGTGCAGGGTGGAAGGTGTTCTGATGGGGGGAGCCCAGGGGCTGGGGGATGCAGAGTAGGTCCCTGACGCAGCCAGGGTTGAGCGAGGAGGGCAGTTCAGGCGGTCTTCTTGGAGGAGGTGATGGCTGAGCCGAGCCCTGGGGGATGACTAGAACCAGCCTCAGAAGAGTGGGGAAGCCTGTCTCGGTCACTCATGGCTGATGCCTGTGCCAGGCCAGCCTCTTCTAGAAGCCAGCTCTTTTTGTCCAGCGTCCTCTGTGCCGCTGGGGGCAGCCGGGGGTGGGGTGGGCTCTTCTGCAGCATTGGTTAGCTTCTGGGTCAGGCTGCTTCCCAGATGGTTGAAGTCCCTCGCTGGAGGGTGGGGGCCTCGGCTTTGACCCTGGGCAGGCTTGCTAGGGCCACTGTGACAAGTGCTCACATGGGCAGTGCTGGTCATGGCTGTGGGCACCCAGGGGTCAGCCGGGGCAGGAGGCCTCTAGAGACCATCCCTAAGTTTCCTGCCGCGGGCCCAGCTGCCTGAGGCCACCGCCCACCAGGCCGGGCCCCTCACGGCGACACCCCCCACTCCTCTCCGCAGTTTATTTCCGGGCCCTGGTAAACTTCACCCACTCCATCCACTACAGCCCTCAGCTGGAGGATGCGGGCTCCCAGGAGTTCCGGGAGGTGTCGGAGGCGGTGGTAGACACGGTAAGGGGAAGGGGAAGGGGAGGACGGGGGCCGGGGGGGAGCGGGACTGGGAGGAGGTGAAGGTATCTGGATGCTGATGGTGCCGGTCGCCCTCCAGCTTGAATCGGAGTACTTGAAGATTCCCGGAGACCAGGTCGTCAGTGTGGTGTTCATCAAGTGAGAAGGGTCCCCTGGGGGCCGGAGAGGGACCGGGGCGGGGGAGCGACAAGGAGGGGAAGGAAGAGAAGCCAAATGGAGTGGATCTCTGTTGGTGGAAGTTCAGGGATTTGGGGAAACAGTTTAGACCTTAAATTGCCCCGCTCGGGTCCGGGCTGTCCGGGGACAGGGCAAGAGGAGATCAGACCCGAGCTTCGCTCCGGGCAGGGGGCTGAGGGAGGAGCTGAGGCCGTCGGCATCCCCCTCACCTGCTTCCCCGCCTCCCCCGCCCCCCATCCCCAGGGAGCTGGACGGCTGGGTCTTTGTGGAGCTGGACGTGGGCTCAGAAGGGAACGCAGATGGGGCTCAGATTCAGGAGGTGCTGCACAAGGTCATTTCCAGCGGCTCCGTTGCCTCCTACATCACCTCCCCCCAGGGCTTCCAGTTCCGCCGCCTGGGTACAGGTAAGCCCATCCCTGAACCTGGGGCACTTCCCCGTTTCTCAGATTTGTGCGGGTCCCATTCCAGGATCCCCACCATGGGCTCTTCTAGCGCGGGGCTTGTATACCACTAGAGACAGGGAGCTCACTACCCCATCAGTCTGCTCCATCAGTTTCTATGCAGCCCTGGCTTGGGGCTTGAGTGTAATCTATTTCCTTGAACAGGTGCCCAATTAGACCCAATTTCTGCTGTCCCTCTCTCTCTCTAGACCCCCATTTGCTGACAGCAGATGAGAATTCCTTGCTGCATACAGTACTTTGAGACCCAAACACATTTAATACATTTGTATTTATACATTTAATAAGAACAACACAAATATTTATGGAATGCTGACTATACTCTAGGCGCTCAGTTAAGGCCCTTATATCCATCCTCTCATTCAGCCTTCGTCATTCCCATGAAGTAGACAGTCCTCCTATTTTAGAGATTAAGGGACTGAGGCCCAGAAAGGACAAGTGACTTGTCCCAATCCACATGGGCCGTAGTGGAAAAGCTAGAGCTGACACCAAGCCCCGTGTCTGTGCCAGTCTTTCCAGAACCTGTGATGAGAGGAGATGAGAAACTGAGGCTCAGAGAGATCAAGACACTGGCCCACAGTCACACAGCTATCAGATACAAAGGCCTGGCCTTCGAGCTCTCAGTCAGGCCGGGGATTCTTTGCACGGCACCCCATTTCCTGCTTTGACTCCCAGACCAGACAGGCCCCGTTCATTCCCACACCCTTCTCAGCCCTGACTCCACCCCTGTCTCTCCCCCGGGGAAAGCTCCAACACATCACTGTCCCTGACTTGGGGGAGCCCAGAACTGACCACACTCTTACCCTCCCACGGGGTAGCCCGATCAGAAGGAAGACAGGGAAACTATCGCCTCCCGTTCTGCACACAAAACCCCAACGAACGCACGTAAAGATCAAGCGTGCTCTTCTGGCGTTCCCCAACCCCAGATCTGAAGATTGCTGGGCGCCCAGCCCTCTTCTCCCCACTTTTTAGGGAGCCTCCCCAGGTAGGGATGGTGGGACGGGCCTCGCCTGGCCCCACAGCCCACGGCTCCCAGGTGCAGGTGGGCCGGTGCTGATCACGCCTTCCTTTCCAGCACAGACACCCCCGCCCCCTCTGGCCGCTGTGGCGGCCGCAGTGACACCAGGTGAGAGCGTAAGCCAGACCTGGGCCCAGCCAGGTACCGGATGAGTTCCTGGATGGAGGGGAAGGAAGGATGTGGGCGAGATGGCCGGGCAGAGCCCACAGCCGTCCCTTCGGCCTTTCCCCGCATCCTCCCTGGGCCAGCTTGCGGCCTGCATGCGTGTGATGCAGTGTTCGCATGTGTGTGGCTTGTTAACTGCGTGCGGGGCTTCTGGAAGGCATGGGTGAGGCCACCGCCACACGTCCCATGCCCCGCGTGTGCTCCTCGGCCTCACTGAAGTCTGCCAGAAACCAAGTAGCCAGACACAGGGCACCAAAGCCTGCTCCCAGCCACGCAGAGCCTGTGCCGCCCGCACCTTCCGCCCCACACCCCCTGCCCGCCCCTCTGACCCCCCTCCTATCCCCGCAGTGCCCCAGGTCTCGCGAGTCTGCACGGAGTCCGAGTTTGCCTGCCACAGCCACAACGAGTGCATAGCCCTGGAGTATCGCTGCGACCGGAGGCCTGACTGCAGGGACATGTCTGATGAGCTCAATTGTGGTGAGGGGCCACCCAGAGCCACAAGCGGCCTGCAGACACCAGGCGGGGCAAGCGCACACCTGGGCCCCCACCTCCGCCGGGAGCTGGGAGGGCTGGGTGCAGGCAGCGGGGGCAGGGATACGGGAGGGGCGGGGGCAGCGTGCATAGCAGGGAGGTATGGGGAGGGCCCGCAGAGCATGGGGGCGAGGGGTAAGGAGCCACACGCCACCACCCTGTGCCAACACCAGGAGGGCTCTGTCCACAGAGGAGCCGGTCCCAGAGCTCAGCTCCGTGCCCCCCACTCTGGTGGAGACACCACCCTTAGCACCCCAGCCGGAGGCGACCACCCCGCAACCCCTCCCAGGCGTGCCCACTCCCCAGCTGCTGGTCCCCGGTCCAGGCAGGCCTCTGCCCTGTGGGCCTCATGAGGCCACCTGCCGCAGTGGGCACTGCATCCCCAAAGACTACATCTGTGACGGCCAAGAGGACTGCAAGGACGGCAGCGACGAGCTGGACTGCGGTGAGGACCGGCAGGGTGGGGGGCTGGGTGCGGGGGACAGGGGAATGGCTGGGGGAGAGCCGCTGGCTAAACCCGGCCCTGTTCCCCAGGCCCCACCCCGCCCTGTGAGCCCAATGAGTTCCCCTGTGGGAACGGGCACTGCGCCCTCAAGCTGTGGCATTGTGACGGGGACTTTGACTGTGAGGACCACACCGACGAGGCCAACTGCCGTGAGTATGCTGGGGACCCCCCTCCCTGGGGCCAGCACCGCTGCCCCATCCCTGCCCATAGGACCGTCTGCTCTCCCTGGCCCAGCGGGGAGGCACTGGGGACAGACTCGAAGGCTCCTCTCTCTCTGTCCCCGGTGGTGAGGGCTCTCGGCTCTGAGCTGAACTTTGTAGGAATCCGTGTGGCCAGACTGCCTGTGGCTAACATCTCCTTGGTTCTTTTCTGTACTTTGTTGTCACAGATCTTCTCTGTGTTATTTATGCTTGGGTAGAGGTCAGACAAGTGGCCGAGAGTGCTTGATAGCCCGGTGTCCCCTAACGATGGGACTTCTGGCATATGTGGGAGTCAGAACCTTTCCCTGATGGGCGTAGGACTTCTTCCCATTGAGCTAGTCCCTAGTTTTTTGGACATCTATCTGCCCAGCGTCATCTCCCTCTTCCGTCGTCCATTGTTCATCTGTCCACCCCTCCGTTCACCCAACACTCCAGTCATCCGCTGTCTACACGGCCCTTCGTCCATCTGTCCACCCATCAACCTAACATCCTTCCTTCCTCCTTGCCACCTCTCTACCCCATCCGCCCAGCTGACCTCCATCCATCCCTCGAGTCAATGTTAAGGACATTCTGAGAGTCAAATGGGTGAGGCTAGAGAGTCAGACCCCCTATCAGCCAGCATCTAGGGGTTCCTGCCCAGTAGGTGAAGCTTGGGGATTGTTAGTCTGAGATTGAGGATAATCTTCAAACCACTTCTCTGTGATCCCGGCTCGCATGCCTGAGTGCTTCTTGACATTCCTTCTGTCCGCTGGTCCAGCTTCTCCCTGCCTTCCTCCGCCGTCCCTGCCCCACATTGGTGCCGGAGAGAAGCAGCAGCGTTCTGCAAACCGACAGAGCTTTATGATGTCCTTCCTGTGGCTCTGAGCTTGCCTGACCAGACAGCCCCTTGGGAAAGAGAAGTAATTGAGGGCTTTAGTTGAAAAGCCCTTCTCAGCTGGGGAAAAATCAAAGGAGGCCACAAGTCCTTGTTGGCAGAGCGCAGGACAGAGAATGTGAAAGCTAAGTGGCCCTGGGAAGTCCTGGACTGTTGGGACAGAAGCCCTAGGCTGGTCAGTAGACAGCTGCCTCCTGGCCTCCTCTCACTCCCTTCCCTGTGGCCTCTTCTTCCTTTCCTACACCATTCTGCCTTCTCTGTCCGGGTCTGTGAGTCTGTCACAAAGTCAGTCTCCCTGAGGAAGGACGTCGGTCACCGTCTACTAGAGATGCCCAGCCCTGGTGCCGGGCACTCCCAGGCCTCGGGCCAGTCCCCGAGTGGCGGCCTCAGGCCAGGAGTCACCCCTGGGGCCAGAGGGGTATGGAGGGGCGAGGTTCGCACTGTGCAAGCCCCTCGCAAGGCCTTTCTGCTAGAGGGCACCGCACCAGACGTCACCTGGTATCTAGGGATGCCAGTCGCTTTGCCCGCTCTGCCTTTGGCAGAGGTCTTGGCCTTCTGAGGCTGGCTGAGTATGGAGGGAACTGAGTCACCGTGCCGTGCCAGGCTTAACTCTCCTTGGGGGAATGCAGGTGCAGCAAGTGGTGGGGACAGGGTGATGTGATGAGCCCTCTGATGGCCGGCTGGTGACAGCTGGCAACGTGGTAACAGCGTGTGGGTCTCATCGGGGCAGCTCTGTGTCACGTGGCTGAGAAGAGAGAGTGACCCTGGGGACACCAGGGGAAGGTGGGCGGGTGGACTACCGGGTGTGGGTAGGGGGCGGGGCTGACCCTCCCTGAGGGCAGCGGCGGCCGCCCACACCGCCCGGCTCTGTCCCCTAGCTGCGAAGCGCCCCGAGGATGTGTGCGGGCCCACGGAGTTCCGCTGTGTCTCCACGAACACGTGCATTAAGGCCAGCTTCCACTGTGACGAGGAGAGCGACTGTCCCGACCGCAGTGATGAATTTGGCTGCAGTGAGCAGGGGCTGGGGTTGGGGGGGGGTGCGTGAGCCGTAGGCCCTGGGCCCCGGGGTGGGTTCCCAGGGCCCGGTCCACAGTCTCAGCCCTGCTCTCCTCCTCCCTTTGCCCTTTACACCCCTCACGCCTGCCCCGGTCTCCCCAGTGCCCCCCCAGGTGGTGACCCCTCCCCAGGAGTTCATCCAGGCTTCCCGGGGCCAGACAGTGACCTTCACCTGCGTGGCCATTGGTGTCCCCACTCCCATCATCAACTGGAGGCTTAACTGGGGCCACATCCCTTCTCATCCCAGGTACGGTTCTGAGCCCGGGCAGGGCCTGGGGAGATGGGGGACGCTGGCCCAGTGGCCCTGACCTGACCCCACCGCTGTCTCGGGGCCCTCCAGGGTGACAGTGACCAGCGAAGGAGGCCGTGGCACGCTGACCATCCGTGACGTGAAGGAGGCAGACCAGGGGGCCTACACCTGTGAGGCCATGAACGCCCGGGGCATGGTGTTCGGCATTCCTGACGGTGTCCTGGAGCTCGTTCCAAAGCGAGGTATGGCCGGTGGACAGATGGGCCCCGGGCGTGGTGGGGGAGCCGGGGCTGCCTGCTGGTGACCGGTTGTAGCCCACTCCTGTGCCACCCGGCAGGGCCCTGCCCCGATGGGCACTTCTACCTGGAGCCCAGCGCCTCCTGCCTGCCCTGCTTCTGCTTTGGGGTCACCAGCGTGTGCCAGAGCAGCCGCCGCTTCCGGGACCAGATCCAGCTGCGCTTTGACCAGCCCGATGACTTCAAGGGTGCGTCGGTGGGGAGCAGGGGGGCAGGCGCTGGCAGCGGGGGGGGGGGGGGGCGGCACCAGGCCTAGAGAGGGGGCAGAAAGGGGAGAGCAGCGTGCTCAGGCGGCTGGGGCCAGGTTCAAGGACAGCCACAGGGGGCCAAAGAAAGGCTGAGCCCTGTAAGAACAGCACTTTAGGGGAAACGCATTTTAGGAAAAGCCAAGTCCACATTCGTCTACCTGCTTGGGTTATGAAGAGGACGGGCTCTGGGGCCAAATCCCTGGTGTAAATCCTGATGTTCCCTTACCGCCTGTGCCCTTGGTCAAGTGACTGTCTTACGTCTCCATTTCCTCGTCTACACAATGGGGATAAAATAAGAACTACCTCCCATATGGTTGGAAAGACTTAACGTCTATAAGCCACTCAGAATAGTGCTTGGTCCACGCTAAGGGCCCCGTGCGTACTCCCTGATGTCCTTGTCATCGTCAACGTTGTCCTCCTGAGAGACTGAGAGGTGGCTGCGTCCCCAGAGCCAGGCTTTAGCATCTTCTCAGCCTGGGGCTGACCTCCAGCTACACCCGTTACTGTCTGTGTGACCCTTGGCTTCTCCAGGGCTGTTTTCCCGAACCTGAGGGTGGGCAGCCGGACTCTGTTCTCTCTGGCTCTGAGAGGCAGAGCGGCGTGGGCCCAGGCATCACACAGACCTGGGTTCAAGTCCCAGCCCCCGTTTACGGCCCCACATCAAACTGAATCCCATCTCACTTTCTGCATCCCGAGGGATTAAAGGCAAGGAGGGGACTTAGCCGCATCCGTAGTAAGCACTCGGCCAGTGCTGTGGCCTGACACACAGTCATTGGACACCTAGTCGTCCTTGCAGGCTTACGGCTGTTTTGACTCTTCTGAGAGGTGGTGGGTGACACGGCTAGGGCTACACGGCTGTTTAGAAGGTGTTTTGAGCTGGACCCCAGGCCTCGCTGATTGGACTCAGAATGGTCAGGGTAGGCGGGGCTGAGCAGGTGGCCTGTGCGCGGCTGGTGACTCGGATGCCGAGGACCCGAAAACATCCCTGGGAGGGAAGGAGGAAGGCAGGCCTGGGGGAGCGTGGCCTGGTGTTGGGGGCCTGGTATGGTCATTCTGCAGATGGAGGTATCAACCCCTCCGTGGTCGCAGGGCTTACATTTACAAGGAAGGGGAGGAGCTAGCGCCACATAGATGTAGTCCTAGCACAAGGAAGGAATTTCTAAGAGTCAAATCTGTCCAGGGTTGGGAGGGACTGCCTTTGGAGGTAATGAGCCTCCCACCCCCTTTGAGCTCTTCAGTGTGGTAGCCATTAGCAACATGTGACTATTTAAATTAAAATTGATCAACTCACTGGCGCCCCTGGATGGCTCAGTTGGCCAAGGATCCGACTCTTGGTTTTGGCTAAGGTCACGATCTCAGAGTTATGAGATCGAGCCCCACGTCAGGCTCTGTGCCCAGCAGGGAGTCCGCTTGAGATTCTCTCTCCCTCTGCCTCTCCCCACTGTGCACACGGGCTTTCTCTCTCTCTCTCTCTCTCTCAAATAAATTAATAAATCTTTTTAAAAAAACATAAATTTGGAGCACCCAATAGCCGCATATGGCTAGTGGCTACCGTATGAGAGAGTAAAGTATAGGGCATGTCCGTCCTCCCATTTTCCTGGATGGTTCGTGCTGCCCTAGAGCTCTGGAAGCACACTGTAGAGGGAATTCCTCCGTGTGTGCGTGTGCGTGTGTGTGCATGTGTCGGGGTGCGGGGGGCATTAGGCTAGCTGACCCATCATAATGACAACAGCCATAAACAGCTGTCTTTGAGCACTTCTTTTGGGCCACGCTCTATTTTAAGCATTTCCTATCAATTTGCTCATTTTATCTTCCTAACAACCTTCTGAAGCAAGCCAGTATTACTTCCATTTTACAGATAAGGAAACTGAGGCCTTTCATCAGATTCAAACTTCTGGAGGGTGGGTGGTAGACCCAGGACTTGGCATGTGTTCTTCAGCCCTGGGTCGCTCTCTACTGCCCCCTGAGGGCCGTTCCAGCCCTGACAGTCCACGGAGCTTGTCTTCAAACAAAAGGCTCTGAGAAGTCCTGCTACAAAGAATTCCCTTGACCTTCTTTTTGATCCTGTGGTCCAAATGGTTCCCAGCCATCATTCTCCCGCATTGACTTTCCCCCGAGCATGCTTTGGGAAATGCTGCTCCAAAACCGTATGGAAGAAAAAAAAAACTGCTTTTTTTTTTTTTTTTTTTTACTTGGGGAAAGACACTAAAGTTCTCTTTACATCAGATTTCTCCCAGAACTTTCCCATCTTTCTGGATAACCGCCTTTCAAGGCAGGAGTCTCTGGCAGGCATGTGCTGCAGCCCTCACCTCTCCATCTTGCTGCCCCCAGGCGTGAATGTGACCATGCCCGCGCAGCCCGGCATGCCACCCCTCTCCTCCACGCAGCTGCAGATCGACCCTGCTCTGCAAGAGTTCCAGCTGGTCGACCTGTCCCGACGCTTCCTGGTGCATGACTCTTTCTGGACTCTGCCCGAGCAGTTCCTGGGCAATAAGGTGAGGGACCGGCCTCGGCTGCTCTGGGTGGGAAAAAGGCCAAACCCCCCTCCCATGCCCAGAACCTGCCTGGGTGTTCCACTCCCTCTGAAGCTGGTAGGTTGCAGGACAGACTCCGCTCTGGGGGAAAGGTGGGCACTTGTTTATTCATTCAGAGTAGGGTGTCTGGTCATCGTGCTCAGGTTGGAACGCTGACTCAGCCTTTAGAATGGTCCAGGCACTCCTGGACCATTTCCCCACACCTGAGACAGGGTCGGTGTTGCTCACACCTGAGCAACTTTTATTCTACTGCCCACATTGGACTGGGTAGCCCCAAGGCAGAGCCAAGTCCCACCCATCTCCGCTTCCCTGTGCCCAGCTTTGTGCCAGGCATACAGAGAGCGCCAGGCACACAAAGGAAGGAGGAAGGGCCAAGGGGACCCAGAGCAGGCATCAGATCACGCCCCCACCCCACCCCGGCTTCCCTGCCCTGATCTGCCCTATCTCGGCCAGGTGGACTCCTACGGGGGCTCCCTGCACTACAAGGTGCGCTACGAGCTGGCCCGTGGCATGCTGGAGCCAGTGCAGCGGCCGGACGTGGTCCTCGTGGGCGCCGGGTATCGCCTTCTCTCCCGAGGGCACGTGCCCACCCAGCCCGGCACTCTGAACCAGCGCCAGGTCCAGTTCTCCGAGGTGTGTGGTGCCAAGCTCTCAGGGCCGGGGGGAAGGTGCTACGGGCAGGGCAGTTGCTAACATGAACCGGATCCACACACCCTCGTTCGTGTCCAGGAGCACTGGGTCCACGAGTCCGGCCGGCCCGTGCAGCGGGCTGAAATGATGCAGGTGCTGCAGAGCCTGGAGGCCGTGCTCATCCAGACGGTGTACAATGCCAAGATGGCCAGCGTGGGCCTGAGTGACGTTGCCATGGACACCACCGTCACCCACGCCACCAGCCACGGCCGGGCCCACAGCGTAGAGGAGTGCAGGTGCCTGAATGGGCAGGGCTCGGAACGCAGCGTCCCCAGCAAGGATAGGGAGAAACGGCAGGGCCTCACGGTTCCTGTAACCACTGTGTTCATCCTGACCCCGCAGATGCCCCATCGGCTATTCTGGCTTATCCTGCGAAAGCTGTGATGCCCATTTCACCCGGGTGCCTGGCGGGCCCTATCTGGGCACCTGCTCGGGCTGCAACTGTAATGGGCACGCCAGCTCTTGTGACCCTGTGTATGGCCACTGCCTGGTGAGTAGTGCCAGTTGGCATTTGGACACCTGCTAGGGGCTGGGGGCACAGACAGGATGGGAGGCCCAGGCTGAAGCCTCTTTGTACCAGCCAGCTCAGTGTAAGCCTCTGGAGTGACTGTCATGGCTGCTAGATAAACTGTCATGACCTCTGGATGCATTAACAGAGGTATAACATCTAGATAAAGGAGGTGAAGGTTCTACTCTCTTCCACCCTGGTCAGAACAATCCTGGAGAGTACTGTGTTAAGGATGGTCCTTAGCAGGATACCCCTAAGAGAAAAAAGTCTGGAAATCATATGTATTTCTAAGGAATAGTGAAGGGGGCTGGGATTATGGAGCTGACAGAAAACAAGGCTCAAGCAGAGAAAGCTACCATCTTTAAATTCCTTAAGAGCTGCATAGGTTAAGAGGAAACAGATTCCAGAGGGCTGAAATGGCCAGCAGGTTAAAGAGGGAGGCGGGTTTAGGTTCATATAAAGCCTGTTCTGTGGAACAGGCTGCCTGTGTGAGGCGACGACTTCCCCCTCAGGGTGCAGCTGGCTGCTCTCCTGTCTGTGGACTGACCCCAGCATGCTGGGGGAGGCTGGGCCGGCCTCAAAGGGCCACGCGCAGCATCCAGTGTGGCCTGCGCTGGGGGCGGAGCGCCTGCTCTGCGGGACCTGAACCACCCCTTCCCCTTCCTCCCAGAACTGCCAGCACAACACGGAAGGGCCGCAGTGCAACAAATGCAAGGCTGGCTTCTTTGGGGATGCCACGAAGGCCACAGCCACTGCCTGCCGGCCCTGCCCTTGCCCGTACATTGATGCCTCCCGCAGGTCAGAGCCGCTCGGGGTGGGGCAGTGGTCCTGGGTGGAGGGCCAGGGCAGCAGGTGGCTGGGCAGACTCTGGGCAGGGAGGCGGGAGGCCCGGGTTCAAATCCTAACCCGCTGACTAAATTGTTCCGTACCCCTTGACCTCTCTGGGCCTCAGCTCCCTTCCCCATAGAGTGGGCCCATCTGTCTTCTAGTGTTGCTATGAGGCTGCAGATCAAGAATAGGCAGGCAGGGGCTCAGTCAGTAAAGCGTGCAACTCTTGATCTCAGGGTTGTAAGTTCGCGTCTTATGTTGGGTATACAGATGAATTAAAAATTTTCAAAGTCTTTAAAAAAAAAAAGGACAAGTGGGCAAAGAGACGGCACCATGTCTCATGGCATACTGTCCCTAGTGGGCAGCAGTCATTTCCCAGGGTGGGAGTGTAAGCCCCCGGCCTGGCCCATCACAGCAGCCTGCCCCCGTCCTGCCTCTTGATACTCACAGATTCTCAGATACCTGCTTCCTGGACACGGATGGCCAAGCCACATGCGACGCGTGTGCCCCAGGCTACACAGGCCGCCGCTGTGAGAGGTGAGGGAGGGCCGGCGGGCACCAGGGCGAGTAGGGTGTACTGGGTGAGGGCCACGGAAGCGCCGTGAACGACCCTCCCTCTCTCCACCAGCTGTGCCCCGGGATATGAGGGCAACCCCATCCAGCCCGGCGGGAAGTGCAGGCCCGCCAGTGAGTATCCCAGCTGCCATCCCGTCACCTCCCCGGGCTGCCCACTGGGCCCCAGTCCAGGAGCCCAGCCCCAGCCCCGTGACCCTTGGGGGACCATCCCTTTCTGCCACCTGGCCGGCCAGACTGGGTCTATCCCATTCCCACCTGCCTTGCCAACACCACTGTGCTTCCAGACCAGGCGATTGTGCGCTGTGATGAGCGAGGCAGCGTGGGGACCTCCGGGGAGGCCTGTCGCTGTAAGGTATGCATGCCCTCCCCTTCCCTACCCCAGGGGCCTCCGGCGGGCACGCAGCTGGGAGAAGGAGGAAGGTGGCTCCACCTTCTCCATAGCCCCTTGGCTGGTGGCTGACGGCTTAGCCAGGAGCTGCTGAGCCTGTCTGGCTAGTCTTCCCCTCCTGAGAGGTGGTCTGGCATCAGGAAGGCGCTTTGGCTGGGGAGTCAGGTAACCTGGGCTGAAGTCCCAGATCCTTTGCCGGTCATTCTTCTTGTGACTGCTCTGTGTTGTACCTTCGCTTTTACGTGCTCACGCTGATGTGACCGTACAGATATCAGCATCCCCAATTTACAGATGAGCAACGGAGGCTCCGAGGAGAGACATCATTTGCATTAAGAGTGGGAGAATCTGGGGTCAGTGGGAAAAAGGAACTGGACCAAAGCACTCCTGATCTTAAATCCCAGAGTGGATTAGCCAGCTGAGGGACCTGGCGTAAATCATTTCCCATCCCTGAGCCTCCCTTTTCTCATGTGAAGCTTAGAGGTATCACTTACTTCGCAAGTGATCCCGAAGAATTAAGTGAGATGATGGTCAAACAGAAAGCAGCCGAGTGCCGGAAACACTGCGTAAAGAGTAGCAGTAACTTTAAACCAAGTGGCTGTATTTCAAATCTACATGTGTGAGCCCCCTACCAGCCAAAGCAAAAAGGGGAAAAGACTGGTGGCTTAAGCTGCCCTTAATTGGGAATCGCCATTCACACGGAGGCAGCCCTGCCGACAGGTGCTCTTTCCGTGGCTTTCCCGGCCTTGGGTCCCCACCTGGAAGGGGCGCGGATGAAGCCGGAAGCTCCAGGCAGCCCCTCCCGTGGGCTGTCCTGCAGCTCCCAGCTCTGTGCCTGCAGAACAATGTGGTGGGACGTCTGTGCAACGAGTGTGTGGCCGGCTCTTTCCACCTGAACGCCCGCAACCCTGACGGCTGCCTCAAGTGCTTCTGCATGGGCGTCAGTCGCCAGTGCACCAGCTCGTCCTGGAGCCGCGCCCAGGTACCTGCGTGGGCGGGAGGGGAGACCCGGGAGGACGTGCAGGGGAGGGCGGAAGGGGGCTTGGCCCTGTGCCCATCCCAGCTCCCAGCCCCCAGCCCCCATGCCGGCCTCCTCTCCCCCCACCCTCCGCAGGTGCACGGGGCTTCTGAGGAGTTCAGCCAGTTCAGCCTGACCAACGCCGCGGGCACCCACACCACCAGTGAGGGTGTCTCCTCACCCACGCCCGGGGAGCTGGTCTTCTCCTCCTTCCACAGCCTCCTGGCCGGACCCTACTTCTGGAGCCTCCCCTCACGCTTCCGCGGGGACAAGGTGAGCAGGGGGGCTGGGAAGGGCAGTGGCGGGGCTGGACTGTGGGGCCTCCGCTGAGCACCTGCCTACCCTGTGTCCCAGGTGACCTCCTACGGAGGAGAGCTGCGCTTCACCGTGACCCAGAGGCCCCAGCCCAGCTCCACGGCCCTGCACGGGCAGCCCCTGGTTGTCCTGCAGGGCAATGGCATTGTCTTGGAGCATCACACTTCCCAGGAGCCCAGCCCCGGGCAGCCCAGCACCTTCACGGTGCCCTTCCGGGAGGTGAGCCCCGGTGCCTGCAGCCTGGGGTGGGGAGGCGCGGGCCCCGGCCTCTCTCAGGGGCATCAGTAGCCCGGGATGGCAGGGCTTGGCGGCACACGTGTCCTCTCCTTGGCAGCAAGCATGGCAACGGCCTGACGGGCAGCCGGCCACGCGGGAGCACCTGCTGATGGCGCTGGCGGGCATCGACACCCTCCTGATCCAGGCGTCCTTCAGCCAGCGGCCAGCTGAGAGCAGGTGCCTGGGGCCAGGGCAGGAGGCCACAGGGGCTTGGGCAGGGGTTCCGGCCTCCGCAGTGTGGTGCAGTGTGGCCAGACTGCCAGCTGTCCCGCGTGCAGGCTGTGGGGCCTTCTGTGCCTCGCTTTCTCTGTCTGTAAAACGGAGATCATGGGACTGGTCCCAGGTTGGGTTTCCTAGAAGCAAAGCCTGAGATGGGGATTGGAGAGCACACAATTCACAGGGAGCCCGGGGAGGGAGGGAGAGGGAAGGACAGACGGACGAAGGAAGGGGAAGCGGTTTCAGATAAAGACTAGCCGCAGGCTTGCCCCACGAGGAGCTCTGCAGAGTCACTCTGCTTCGAGGCAGAGGGACTTCTGTGCTCTAGGTCAGGCTGTCGCTGGTCACCCTGGGAGAGCAGGGTGGTGTATTCTGTCCGGGAAAGGAAGGCTCATTCTCTGGAGGGACTGGCAGGTACAAGCCATTCTCCATGGCCCTGGCAGCAGCTGGGGGATGGACACCCAGTTGGGGAGCCAGACGGGGCCCCAACAACACCACAGCGGGGCTGTGGGGAGAATTAGTGACATAATCGCGCACAGAACTCCAGGGAGGGCTGGCGTGGAAGGTATGCTCATTCGTGGTGGGTCTTGTCATTCCCAGGGTCTCTGGTATCAGCATGGACGTGGCCGTGCCTGAGGACACTGGCCAGGACCCCGCGGTGGAGGTGGAACAATGCACCTGCCCGCCGGGGTACCGCGGCCCATCCTGCCAGGTGAGCCCCGGACCCCTCTCGCCTGTCCACCAGCAACCTCCTTGGTGCTCCCAGGCTCCTCCCCCTTCAGCTCTCCCGTCCTCCCCAGCGCCACCTCCCCGTGGGCACTGCCCTGAATGGGCCCTGCCCAGGAAGGCTTGACTACTGCCCAATCTTCTTGGCCCCAGGACTGTGACACGGGCTATACACGCATGCCCAGTGGACTCTACCTGGGCACCTGTGAACGTTGCAGCTGCCACGGCCACACCGAGGTCTGTGAGCCTGAAACAGGTGCCTGCCAGGTGAGTCCCGCCCTCCTTCCTTCCTACCCAGGGATCGGTGGCCTCCAGGGGCCCAGCCGCAACCCACACTCTGCCCCCTCCAGGGCTGCCAACACCACACAGAGGGCCCTCAGTGTGAGCAGTGCCAGCCCGGGTACTACGGGGATGCCCAGCGGGGGACGCCGCAGGACTGCCAGCCGTGCCCATGCCATGGAGCCCCTGCTGGTGGCCAGTGCGTCCCGGACCTGCCCTCTCCTGAAATACGCCCCACCCCCTTCCAGGTTCCCTTCTTCCCAGGCTTTTCTGAGAGGCAGGGGTTAAATCCCGGCCATGCCGTCGCCTCACTGTGTCGCTTTGTATGAGATTCGTTTCTCTCTCTGGGCCTCCACTTGCTCATCTGTGAAGTGGAAATAATAAGACAGACCACCTTGGCCACTCGTGAGCGCGGCGCCTGGCACCTCGTTCGTTTGCCCACTCTCCCTCTCCCTCCTCCCCCGGTCCCGTTTGCCCACTCTCCCGCTCCCTCCTCCCCCGGTCCTAAAGGGAGGGCTGCTGGCCTTCTAACTAGAAATTTGCCTCCCACACCGTCAGGACTACTCATACTTGCTTTCTGGACACCGACGGCCACCCCACCTGTGACGCGTGCTCCCCGGGCCACAGCGGGCGTCACTGTGAGAGGTGAGGCGGATGGTGGGCAGGGGAGGGGGTGCAGGAGGACCTGCCCCAGAAGTGTCCCACTCTCCCCTCATGCAGGTCCCCAGAAGACACTCAGCTCTCCTCCCTGAGAGCCTGAATCCTCAGAGATCTAGGCCTACGGTTCGCCTCCAACCGCCAGCACCCCCTGCCCCAGGGAGGGCAGGGACTCCCCAGAGAACCCCTCATTCTTGCTAAACGTCCTGGGTTCAAGGCCCGATCATGATCGCTCACTGGTTGTGTGGCCTCGGGCCTGTCCCTGCTCTTCTTCTCCCACCGGTCTCCCTGTCTGTAAAATGGATGAGTTCTGCCGATTGGTTCCTTCCCACACCGTGAGGCCTGGTTCCAGTCTGAGTCTGATACAGGGCCCCCAGCGCAGTCCTGGGCTCACAGCTGGCTCGCCAGGATTCTGTGGTTCTGCCCTCCCTTCATCCAGTGCTTTCTCCTTAGGTGCGCCCCAGGTTACTATGGCAACCCCAGCCAGGGCCAGCCATGCCGAAGTGAGTAGGGCTGGGGAGGCTTTTGGGGTCGGGCTACCCTGTGTCCCCCGGTGGGGGGGGAGGGAGCCAGTGCAGAAACTTAGTTCTCTTTCAACCTGCGGCAAGTGACTTTACCTTTGTGAGCCTCAGCTTCTTTATCTGTAAAACGGGTATAGTGAAAAAAAACTCACGCACTCCAGAAGGCTGCTAGGAACGGGTGTAATGCCTCCACCAGGGTAGGTTTCAGAAATAAACACCCCTTCTCTTGGTGGGGAGTTCGATGCCCAGAGGGCGGGGGAAGTGAGGGTACTTGGAGGCGGGTTTGGGGTTCCAGCTGTGGCTTTCCTCCACCTCAGGAGACGGCCAACTGCCAGAGCCGATCGGCTGTGACTGTGACCCCCAGGGCAGCATAAGCACCCAGTGTGACGCTGCTGGCCAGTGCCATTGCAAGGTGAGTCCGAACCCCTGCTCTCTAGGAGGCCCTGCACTACAGCCGTTGGGGGTGGCCCTGGCGTTCCCTCTCCCCGTACCCTCGGGGCTGTCCCTGAGCACCCACCACCCTTCCCCAAAGGCCCCACAGCTTGGGCCTGGTGGGAAATCAGGCAGCAGCCCCCGGGAGTCAGGCCTAGGCCTGGGGGCGGTGGGGGCTCCCCTGGAACTGCTGGAGGCAAGCCGGGAGGCTGGCCTCAGAGGCTGCCGGAGGTGCAAGAGCTGCCCCCCCCCCGCGCCCTCCATGCGCACCCTGCTGTCCGTCCTCCCAGGCCCAGGTGGAAGGCCTCAAGTGCAGTCACTGCCGGCCTCACCACTTCTTCCTGAGTTCCAGCAACCCCGATGGCTGCCTGCCGTGCTTCTGCATGGGCGTCACGCAGCAGTGCGCCAGCTCCTCCTACGCCCGCCACCTGGTAAGTGCCCGTGCGCCCCTCGGAGCCCGCCTGGGGCCGGTCAGTACACTGGCCCAGGCCTCCGTTATGGCCCCTGTAAGCACAGATTCCGGTGACCCTGGCCCCTACCCTCATACCCTCCTTATTGCTTGTGTCGGCACTGAGCCCCGCACCCCTCCCTTCTCCCCGGTGACCTCCCCATTCCCCCATCACTTCTGTCCTCGCCCCGCTCTCAGTGATGCGCCCGTGACCCTCCCTGATGCCTTCCCCTGCCCTCCCCCACCAGAGTGCCCACCCCGAGCCCAGGCTGACACCCCATCCTCTCTCTGCTGCCAGATCTCCACTCGCTTCGCCCCTGGGGACTTCCAAGGCTTTGCCCTGGTGAACCCCCAGCGGAATAGCCTCCTGACGGGAGGCTTCACCGTGGAACCTGTGCCCGAGGGCGCCCAGCTGTCCTTTGGCAACTTCGCCCAGCTCGGCCACGAGTCCTTCTACTGGCAGCTGCCGGAGGCGTACCAGGGAGATAAGGTGTGAGGCGCAGTGAGGCCTGGCAGGCCCTCCCCGGTTCTGGGCTATTCTGAGCTGCCCCTCCCTGGGGGCCAGTTCTGAGCTGGCCCACGCGGAGCCCCGCGGCCAGTGGGGACGCGGACGCTGACCTCAGAGCAGGCGTCCACCACATTGTGGTTCAGTGTGTGGCCTTTGGGGTTAGACAGGCCTCGGTCTAAACCCAGCTCTGCCGCTGACCAGCTGCTTGCCTTTGGATGAACCTCAGCTCCAGGGCGGCTGGGAGGGTGGGAGATCGTGTCCGGCATGTAGGAAGTGCCCTCCCGTCGATGATTATTAGCTTTCGTGCAACAGATAGGTCCTGGGTGAGGCCCTGGAAATACAGGGACAAACGAGACAGCACAAGTTCAATGCCATGCATTTGCTCCCTCCACCTTCCCTCGTCTGGGCTGTTGGCTCTGTGCTCACTCGCCGCTGGGTGTGATCTTAACTCTGATGATGGGTCGTATTTCTCGAGCTCTCACGGGCACCGTTCTAAGTGCTCGTACGTGTCGTAAATCACCACTCTTGCCCCTGTCCTGAGAGGAAACGAAGGGGACACCCAGGAGGGGGCAGTGCTGGCCTTCAGAGCCGGGTCAGAGGCTGCTCTTCAATAATCCACTGGCCAGAGATGAGCTGTGGTTGGTCGTGACGGTGGTGATGGGGAGGAGGCGGGCAGCACGCGAGGGGCAGACTCCAGAGCAGCTGGCCTGAATGTGCTCCTCGAGCAGTCCATGCCACCCACTGGCACCCAGGGAAGGATGGTCTGGGTACAGGAGGCCCTTGCTGGCCAAGATCAGCGCTCAAGCAGACGTGTCCCCTCTCCCAGGATCCCAGGAAGGCCAGGGACACGGGAGGGGCAGTTCCCAAGCTGTGCTGTCCTTCTTCCTGGGACAGACCTACGTATCCCAGCCTCCTCCCAAGGCCGACCGTCTAGTCCCTTCTCCCTCTCTGGTTCCTCCCCTCCTGGCTTCCCCGTGTGCCTCTCCTGCCTTGGCCTGCGGTTCACAGATCTCTCTCTCTCTGACTCCCTCTCTTGGCGTTTCCCTGCACCCCACAGAGGGAGGCGTATTTTGCACAGATGCGCCGGGCTCACCAGGTAGGCCCGTGATCTGAGTGGTGTGAAATGGATGTGACACGGTCATGGTGTTCTTGGACGCTCTCAGTCCCGCATGGGGGAATACCCAGGCCCAAGCAAGTGTGGGTCTGCATGAACTCAGCCAGTGCCCGATGGCCCCACAGTCGGGGCGCTAGTGTGCCCCAGCTCTGCGGTGCTAGGAGTTAGAGGTAGGAGGGTGTGTGCCCCAACCTCCCTGTGGTCGGGTCCTAGCACCTGTCTGTGGCCAGAGTGGTGGCCCGGGTAGCAGGGAAACTAACTCGATGCTAAACCACATGACTATACCTGGCCCACCGGGTCACCGTAGCACTGCCTCTCCAGCACCTTCCATTAACCCTCTGTGTGCATATGCCCCTTCAGTAGCCTGGTGTCACCCCCCGCGTGCCAGCCTGGAGGGGCGATATGCGTCTTCCTCCCCAGTGTGGGCCTTTCTGGCTACGGTACCCACGGGGAGAGGACGCTCCCCGGGCTCCGACGCTGAGGCCGGGGGAGGTCTGAGCTGGCTTGTGCCCTCCACCCATCAGAACCGCACGTCCCTCTCAGAGGAGCAGATGCGGACAGCTGTGACAGCTAGCAGGACCGTGGGCTCCCCAGAGGGCAGGGGTCGGGCCCAGCGGCCATCACAGGTAACTCAGGGCCTGGCCGGGACAGGCTGTGTCTGGGGCCCCATGCAGACCAGAGAGTATAGTTCAAGCAAGAGCCTTGAGCTGAGGCCCTGGCCTTCCTGAGCCTTTTGCCCCCAACCCAGGCCCCTTCCTAACGCCCAGTCCACTCCAGTGTTGCCCTTGGGAAACATTCCGGAGCTGTGAATGGCTCAGGCTGGCACCACGGGCACAGATGATAAGCGAGGCCCACAGAGCGGCCTCCTAGGCCCCACAGGCCCCTTGGGCCGCCTCCAGCCCCTCTGGCCTGAGCTGGACAGAGCCGTTGGCCTGTTTCTTGCCAGGAGGTATCTTCTGTGTGGGCTTCTCCCCACAGTCATCCGCCCCCCACCCGGGATAGCCCCCTCCCCCAGGCTCATGAGGAGCAAGAGGACATCAGGAACAAGGGCCAGAAGGCCAGGCCCTTGTGAACCGTTAGCTCGGAAGCAGGTGGCTCACTGGGCCTGGGGCAGCCTGATGGGAGGCAAGGCGTCATGATGTCCTTTCTGTCCCTCTTGGCTCCTTTCCTCTGTCCTCCCTCTCCCGGTCCCCCAGGTGGATGAGGCCCAGAGGCGGATGGATGCTGAAATCTGGCAGCTGCTTTCCAGCTTTGCTGCCGCCCCCCACCGCCCTGCCCGGGGCCTCCTGCCCCATCCCCAGCCTGCAGCTGCTCTGCAAGCAGCCCCACTTTCTTCTTCTTCTTCCTCCTCTTCCTCCTCCTCCTCCTCCTCTGGAGGTTCTGGGCCTTCCTCAGCAGGCTCTCAGGTACGTGCCAAGGCAACCGCCAAGAGGCCCCACCCACTGTGTTTTCTAGATCGCAGTTGTCTCTGAACCAGCGTCACAAATTCTGCCATTTCTGCCCACTACCTGGACTATTATTCACTTCAAATTTCCCTTTATTTTAATTTTTTAAGTAATTTCTACACCCAATGTGAGGTTTAAACCCATGGCCCCAAAATCAAGAGTCTCCTGCTCCACTGACTGAGCCAGCCTGGGGTCCCTCAGATTTCCCTTCAGATCAATCGCACACCGCCTCATTTGTGCTAGTCGTACATTTTCCAATACACCATACCCGCGAAGTCTTAAAACGTTTTCCGGTGTGCTGTACATGTCACGGTGGGGTCCCCAAGAGGCACGCAGCAGACACGAGAGACACCAGTCCGACCGCACTCAGTGAGAGCAGTCGAGGTGGAGTCTGGGTCCAGGGATGGGGAACAGACTGTCCCCAAGAGCAGGTCCAGAACTTGAGCTCTGGTTTGGAGCTTCTGTCCCCCCCACCCCCGCCCCCGGGGCCTCCATAGAGGGTCCGCGTGTGCGCGCATGCGCGTGTATGTGTCCCTGCCAGGACTGTAGCTGTGCTCTCCCCGCCCCCTCCCCCAGCAGCTCTCACCACTTCTCCTTCTGTCCTAGTTCTCTCTCTCCTATGAAAACTTCTCTCTGCTTCCTGGGAGTCTCTATTATTGGCAGCTGCCCCAAGCCTTCCTGGGGAACAAGGTAACAAGGAGCTGGGGGGTAGCGGGGTGTCATCGAATCCCAAAATATTCGAAAGCCCTATGTCAAAGCCCTTTATGACACAGACGGGGAGACCAAAGGCCAGGAAGCAGAAGGGACTTGCCTGGGGTCCGACATAGGGCTGAGACGGTCTCGCCCACGAGGCTTTACCCTGTATCCATATCCCTGACCTAGCCCTTGGCTCCGCATTCGTCCCTTCAGGGAGCCTTACCTTAGCACCTCCTATGCGCTGTGTTGCGTATGGACAGAAGATGACCCCGGCCTCCCACGGCGCACTGTTCATCTGATGGTCATTCCTGTCATCATCAGCATCGTCAATATCATTGCTATTACCGTTGGTATTAGTGTCAGGATTGACGTCAGCTCTGACCTGTTCCAAAAACGAGAGTGCCTCTTAAGGATCCACATGATATGTAATAAAATATTCAGAGAAGCAGATAGGACAGTGTGGTCCAGGGGGGGTGAGGATAAGAAAGATGGGCTAAAGCCAAGGGTAGAGCCGGGAGTCCTGAGAAACTGGCGAGCCGACAGGCCGTGTGCTCCGCGGGCATTCTGCTCCGGGCAGTGTTTTGTATGGCCTGTGTTACTTCGTCTTCCTGCTGCCCTTCAAGCTACTTTTTACTGCCATTTCCATTGGAAGGAAAGCAGGGCTCAGAGAGGTTAAGTGAGTTGTCCAAGGCTGTGCAGCCAGGACAGCTGGATGTGGAACTCCGGTCTCACGCTTGAGAGTCTGCACCCTGAGCCAGCCCCTCCTGCACACTCCTGCAGCCTGGGTCCTGGATGTGGCAATGAACTTGCATCCAAAGCAAGCAGGAAACTCGTTTTGCGGTTATTCGGTTACACCTCACTCTGAGCTTGTAGAGAAGATTCTCAGGACTGATGTAGCTCACACCTGGCCTGGCATGTAGCCAGTGGCATTTATTTTATTTTATTTTATTTTATTTTATTTATTTTATTTTATTTTATTTATACTTTAGTTGACAGATCACAAGTAGGCAGAGAGGCAGGCAGAGAGAGGGGGAAGCAGTCTCCCGCGGAGCAGAGAGCCCGACGCAGGGCTCAATCCCAGGACCCTGAGATCATGACCTGAGCTGAAGGCAGAGACCTTAACCCACTGAGCCACCCAGGCGCCCCAGTCAGTGGCATTTAATAAATGCTCACCAGTTGCATGAACACACAAATGAACACATAGGCGAGGCCTGACACCCTGGTGTTGATCTGAATTTCTGCCTGGTGGCAGATGGAAGAAAGTCCTGGGGGAAGCCAGGGCTTCAGCTGCTCCCGTGAAAGCCCCCAGCACGAAGCCTAAGGACCCTTCCAGTTATGAACAATAGAAAATCCAAGCCCAGCTGGCTTGGATGTGACAGAGGATCTATTGGCTCCTATAACTGCAAAATCTAAGGATGTTGGCATCAGGCATGGCTGGGTCCAGGGGCTCCTTAGGACTTTCATCTGGATGGGCGTCATTCTCTGGCTTCCCGTCTGACTAGTAAAGGGAGTGTCTCTGTTGCAGCGGAAAGAGCAGAAGGGCCAGGTTTTCGTGTCCACCCCTGACGGAGCGGAAGGGAGGGTGGTGGAACATGAACCTTGACCAGGCCTGGTTCACGCCTGCCCTCAAACCACATGGCCGGCCTGGAGGACAGAGCTTCCTTTAAAGGAAACCAGGGCTACAGTTTGCAAAAAGCTGGGGAATGGATTCTAAGCGGACAAAAGCCACCTGCCCAAGAGACAAGACCTCCGAAGGCCCACCCCCAGCCCTACCCCCATGGCTGGGAACTTTTGAACCTTCTGTGGCCCGCTTGTGATGGTCACTGTCAGTACCCCTGTCTACTTGATGGGAAGTTTCTTCAAATGGAAAGGGGCTTGGAGCTTGTTTGCTGAGTCATCAAGGCTGCTCACAGCCAGCGGGTCCAAGACTGTGAAGGAACTGAGGGATGTGCTGTCTCCTAGGCAACCAGACACCATGCACGAGGGCCTCGGGTTGAATGGAGGGAACAGCACAGGTGCAAAACCTGCCTTGAGAGGCTCTGCCCCCTGGCCGGCAGGGTCACCGAAGGCAGGGTCACCGAAGGCAGGGTCACGCTCTGACTACAGGGTTTGCCCCTTTGCAGGTGGCGGCTTATGGCGGTAAGCTTCGATACACCCTCTCCTACACAGCCGGGGGGCAGGGCAGCCCGCTCTCCGACCCTGACGTCCAGATCACGGTGAGCACGTGGATTCCAGCCGGGCGGGCACCCTCGGTGTCCTTTCAGCCCAGCACTCTGCCGGCCTGGCACGAGCTGGGGGCTGAGGCCCATTTCCTCTCATCCTCACCATCCGGTTAAACTCCACCGTGGCAGAGGCCCAGCTGCTGCCTGGGTCCTGGATGTGGCAATGAAGAAGAGGGTGCCGTGAGCACGTACCTGATTCCTTCAGGCACATGAGCTTGGGAAATCGGAGAGCTGGGAGGCTGGTGTTATGGAGAGGCTGGGACTGGTGGAGGAGCCCTCTGTCCCTGAGAGCCCCTTGGTTCCCCTCCCAACCCCGCTGCTGTCTCCCCAGGGCAACAACATCATGCTGGTGGCCTCCCAGCCGGCGCTGCAGGGCTCCGAGAGGAAGAGCTTCGAGATCATTCTCCGAGAGGTGAGGGGCGCCCGACCACACGGTGGCTGACCCTCCCCTACCGCCCACCCTGCTTTGGAGCCCCGCTCTGAGCCAGCTATCCCTGACTGTCCCCAGCCAGTGCCTGGAGGCCTGGGGTTCGGGTAGGGAGCGCTGCGGGACTAGCCCACGAGGTCCGACACCCCTCACCCACTCTTGCTGCTGTCCTCCACCCCCACCAGGAATTCTGGCGCCGGCCTGACGGGCAGCCAGCCACGCGGGAGCATCTCCTGATGGCACTGGCCGACCTGGATGAGCTCCTGGTCCGGGCCACGTTCTCCTCGATGCCCCTGGCAGCCAGCATCAGCGCCGTCAGCCTGGAGGTGGCCCAGCCCGGGCCCTCAGCAGGACCCCGCGCCCTGGAGGTGGAGGAATGCCGCTGTCCCCCGGGCTATGTTGGTTTATCCTGCCAAGTGAGTGTGGCCAGCCCGGGCGCCTCTGCTTTAGTCCAGCTGGGTCAGCAAGCTGGCCAACAGGCATTTCCGCAGCCTGTGACGCCTGCCCTAAGGTCATGTCCTGTGCAGTGTCTCATTTACTCTCTCGGGCACCCCTGAGAAATGTGGAATTATCCCCTTTGAACAGATTCTTTTTGCATAGAGCCTCTGAAGGGTGAGGGGCTTACCCAAGCGTGTCCAGCTACACTCACCCAAGGCTGAACCCAGCGATTGCTCCCAGGGTACCCCCCAGAGACAGGGAGACAATACCAGACACAAATTACCCTTGGTCAGAGCAGAGCATAGACAAGCCTCAAGGAGGTAAATAGTGTGGAGCTGGGTCGGGCTCTGGGCAGGAGGGTGGAAATAGCAGAAGCTCAGAAGGAGGGATGTATGGGGATGTAGGCTGCGATCCAGAAGGGACACTGGCCCCCCCCCAGAAAGCAGGGGGCTGGCGGGGGCAGGGACCCCTTCCTTAGGCCCAGAACAAGCTTCTGTTCAATAGGGAATGCCAAGCTGTAAAGGGAGTGCTGTGATCTGTGGGGAATGACCCCACTGGAGTCCTATTTAGAGGGAAGGCAGTGGGGCTGGAACAGAGAGTTGCCACGTGCAGAGAACCCAGGAGCATCCCCAGGCTTTGGCTGGAGACCGAGCGGAGTTTCTAGGCACCTAGCAGGCGACCGGTCCACACTGAATGAGTGAGCTTGGAACGGAGGGAGGGAGATTGAGGGAGGGGAGCGGGCAGAGCTGCAATGCCAGGTGGGCGGCCTGGAGGTCAAGTGTGGGACCAGCCAGTGTCCAGACTCAGGAACTCCCCGGTGGAAAGAACACGTCTCCGCCGTTTCACATCTGCGCACCTTTGCTGTGGCCACAAGAACTTTCAAATCCAAATATGTGAACTTCACGTCCTTTGAAGTGAGAAAATTTAACACATTTTGAAGAAGAAGCCCTAGGGAGAGCAGCAGGATCCCCTGCGCACATTTTCTGCAGCGAAGCAACACAGATTTCTAAACATCCCTTTGAAATGGTTGGGGAGGGAGGGCCTGGAGGGGTTTCAAAGGAGGGGTAGGGAATAGAAATTCTTTGTTTTCAGAACCCATGATTACTCACTTAGAATGGGTAAAAACATCCTCGATCATATGTGTGCTGCCTCTTTCACTTTATTTACTGAGTATAAAGGTGAAGGTGAAGACCTCCAAGGGCTCATTCCAAATCTGGGCCTTTGGAACTTTGTGTTTTCATCAAAGAGTTACGTTTTTCAGTAGAGACCCTGGCAGAATTTTCAGGAACCAAAAGGGCACATGGACAAGGGTTCTCCTTTAAGGGTGAACTGCAACGTCAGTGGTTGGAGATGCCAGGCAGGATGGGGACAGACACTGTCCCAGCTTCCAGAGTGTTGAGAAAGTGAACACAAGGAGAGGGAGGAAGGTTCGAGAGAGAGGATGCTGTCGGGGAGGGGAACTGGGCCTGGGATTTCCCAGCTTAGAGCCAATGGGAGTCTAGACCGGAGAGCCGCAGGAGGGAGGGAGAGGATTCTGGTCTGTAGGCTCCAGATGGGACCGCAGTGGAGATGGAGACCAGCCCTCCTCTCTCCCCAGGACTGCGCCCCGGGCTACACGCGCACTGGCAGTGGGCTCTACCTCGGCCACTGTGAGCTGTGTGAATGCAACGGCCACTCAGACCTGTGCCACCCAGAGACCGGGGCCTGCTCGGTAAGCCGCACATGGGGCAGGGGTCAATTTGCCTGGGCCTGGGTGGGGCACTGGGGCTGCTTGGGAGGCCGGGATGGCAGGCTTGGGAAAGTAGGCCTAGGTCTGGGGGCGTGGCCCGTGGGACAAAGCGCCTGGACCAGCCACCTATGGGGGCGGGGGGCGCAGAACCAGGAAATAACATCTTTCTCTATAAAGAAAACTTTGCTTCCTGCTCTGTCCTCTGACTGGAGTGACCCTCGTTCTCTGTAGAAGCATCAGGCTACAGAGACAAGCCAAAAAGAAAGTAAAAATCCCCTATAATCCTACCACCTGGAGGTAATCACTGTCCACCTTAGTGTGGGTAAGAACCCCTTTGTTCTCTTTCTGGGCAGATATTTATACATATCAACATGCCTTTTGTTTTACAAATAAACATAGCATCATTGTGTTTGATGAGCAGCTCTTCTGCTTACAAGTTCATGAACGTCTTTCCAGATCATTAAACACTTACTCGTCGGGGAACTTTTCAGAGTGGCATGTCTGTGTGTGTCTGTGTGTCTATGTGTGTCTGTGTGTGTGTGTGTGTCTGTGTCTGTGTGTCTGTGTGTGTCTGTGTGTCTGTGTGTCTGTGTGTGTCTGTGTGTCTGTGTGTGTGTGTCTGTGTGTCTGTGTGTGTCTGTGTGTCTGTGGGTGTCTGTGTGTCTGTGTGTGTCTGTGTGTGTCTGTGTGTGTCTGTCTGTGTGTGTGTGTCTGTGTGTGTCTATGTGTCTGTGTGTGTGTGTGTCTGTGTGTGTCTATGTGTCTGTGTGTCTGTGTGTCTGTGTGTGTCTCTGTGTGTCTGTGTGTCTGGTGTCTGTGTGTGTCTATGTGTCTGTGTGTCTGTGTGTCTGTGTGTCTGTCTGTGTCTGTGTAGAGCCCCCCCCCCTCCCCAGGGTCAAGGACTGGGTGGTGGACAGAGGCCCAGCTAAACACAGAGCAAGCAGCAGGCTCTGTTAATAAAACAAATACCAACCTCATTGGAGAACATAAAGCCCACTCATATTTTTATGATGAAGCATGAATTACAAAGCTCTGCCCCACCTACCCAGGTATCTACCTTTGCTTTTCTCTGATGTCACAGGTGTTTGGGTAGAAAAATGTAAGAAGTGCAATCAAGGGAGTTTGCTTCTCCCTCTGCTCCTCCCCCTGCTCATTCTCTCTCTCTCTCTCTCTCTCTCTCTCTCTCTCTCTCTCCCGCTAATTCACTCTCTCAAGTAAATAAATAAAATCTTTTTAAAAAAAATATTTTATTGGGGCGCTTGGGTGGTTCAGTGGGTTAAAACCTCTGCCTTCGGCTCAGGTCATGATCTCAGGGTCCTGGGATCGAGCCTCGCATCGGGCTCTCTGCTCGGTGGGGAGCCTGCTTCCCCCCCCCCCCCCGCCTGCCTCCCTGCCTACTTGTGATCTTTCTCTCTCTCTCTCTGTCAAATAAATAAAATAATCTTTTAAAAATATATTTTTTATTTACTTATTTAACAGAACACAAGCAGGAGGAGTGGGAGGGAGAAACAGGTTCCTCACTGAGCAGGGAGCCCGATGTGGGACTGGGTCTCAGGATCCCGGGATCACGACCTGGGCTGAAGGCAGACGCCGAACTCACTGAGCCACCCAGGTGCTCCAATAAATAAAATCTTTTAAAAAAAGAAAGAGGGGCGCCTGGGTGGCTCAGTTGGTTGAGCGACTGCCTTCAGCTCGGGTCATGGTCCCGGAGTCCTGGGATCGAGTCCCATGTCGGACTCCCAGCTCTGCGGGAAGTCTGCTTCTCCCTCTGATGTTCTTCCCTCTCATTCTCAGTCTCTCTTTCTCTAATAAATAAATAAATAAAATCTTTAAAAAAAAAAAAGAAAGAAAGAAAAAAGTACAATCAACATCATGCTTTTTAAAAAATGTTTTTATTGGGTGCCTGGATAGCTCAGTCCATTGAGTGCCCAATTCTTGGTTTCAGCTCAGGTCACGATCTCGGGGTCGTGGGATCGAGCCCCGTGTTGAGCTCCACGCTCAGTGCAGGAGTCTGCTTGGGGTTCTCTGTCTCTCTGCCCCTTGCCCCTCTCACTGCTCACGTACGCTCACACGTACACTCTCTCTCAAATAAATAAATCTTCAAAAATGTTTTTCAATTAAATTTTTAATTTAGGGGCATCTGGGTGGCTCAGTGGGTTAAAGCCTCTGCCTTCGGCTCAGGTCGTGGTCTCAGGGTGCTGGGATCGAGCCCCGCATCAGGCTCTCCACTTGGCAGGGAGCTTGCTTTCCTCTCTCTCTGCCTGCCTCTCTGCCTACTTGTGATCTCTCTCTCTGTCAAATAAAGAAATAGAATATTAAAAAAATTTTTTTTAATTTAAATTCCAATATAGTGAACACACAGTGAAATATTGACATCATCCTTTTGGATAGCTGTGGGGGTGGATGTTCATTTTCACCCATCCAGTTCCCTGTTCATCCTTGTGTCCAGCATTTGGCCATTCTAAACCCCACTGAGGTGAACATCCTGCCGTGAGAGCCTGCTGCCCTTCTACAACTACTGCTTTAAGACAGGCTCACAAACAGTGCACTCCCAGATCCGGGGATTACGAAATCGTACAGTTTTTGGTAAACGTTGCCGGACGGCGAGCGGCCGACACTCTTGTGCCTTGTAGCAATGCCAGCACCACGCCGCCGGGGAGTTCTGCGAGCTGTGTGCGCCCGGCTACTACGGAGACGCTACGGCTGGGACACCGGAGGACTGCCAGCCCTGCGCCTGCCCACTGGCCAACCCGGAGAACATGTGGGTGCTCTCCCGCGGGGACGCGGAGGGAGCAGGGTGGGGAGGGGGCGTCCCGGGGGCCTGACCTCCGCCTCCCCTGTCCCAGGTTCTCCCGCACCTGTGAGAGCCTGGGAGCTGGTGGGTATCGCTGCACGGCCTGCGAACCCGGCTACACCGGCCAGTACTGTGAGCAGTAAGTTTGCAAACAGGATGGAAGGAGGAGCGGGGGGCGGGGGGGGGGCTATGGTAGACTCCTACGGGAGAGCCCTGGATGCTATTGCTCAGAAGGGTCCCTGCCGGGATCACATCTCTCCCCTGCCCAGAGCCCTGCGAGGAGTCCCCATTATCCTTGGGCCATGCCCAAGCTCAAGTTTGACACCCAAACCTACTGTAGGTGGGCTTAACCCCTTGCTGTTCCCTCTACCTGGAACGTTCTTCACCCTCAAGCCTCCCCTTTCTGGCTAACTCCTGTTTAGCCTTCAAAGCTCAGTTTCATTCACTCATTCAGCATGTTTTTACTGAGCATCTACTGCATGCCGTGTGGTGTGCCAAGTTGTTGGAGATAAAGTGGTGAGCGAAACAGATTCAGCCCCGGGCCTCGGGGAGCCTACCCCCTGTCGCGGAGGGCAGAGCAGCAAGTGGTCCTACAAACACATCATTACGGGCTGCGGGGGGTTCTCCGGAGTATATTCTGCTCCAAAGGAATAGAACAACTCAGCAGTGCCATCCTCGGGAGCCCCCTGATTCCCAGGGCTGGGTCAGTGCCCCCCGTCTGCGTCCCTCACTCTCACCTCCATGGTTTCCGTGTTGGTTTCCCCACGACTGAGCTCTGTAGGAGCAAGAGCTTCATCATGTTCGCTGTCGTAGTTTCATAACCTAGCATCGTAGTTGCTTAATGTGCGTTGAATGAATGTTTCCCTGGAGAATAAAGGCCTTTTTCGCCCCATTATCCAATCCACTGACATGGCCCTGTGCTCCCCTTTCTCAGCTTGGTGAGGCCTTGTGTTGGGGCCTCTTGAGTCTCTAAAGTCCTTCCCGAGTTGTGAGCTTCCCAACCCCACACTGGGCCCACCCCCCCCAGGGGCTTCTGGCCCCCTCCCCAAGTCCACCACAGGGACACTGAGTCCTAACAGAGCTGGGCTTTGTTCCTCCTTACAGATGTGCCCCAGGTTACGTGGGTAACCCCAACGTGCGCGGGGGCCGGTGCCTACCACAAGGTAAGGGAGATCAAGGCCCCTGGAGGGGGAGGGGCAAGGCTGTGAGCCTGTGGATTTTGAGAGCTCCCGTGTCCAAGGAGGCGGGGCTGAGGGTAGGACATGCCAGTCTTTGGGGAGACAGACGTGACACAGTGCCACGCGCTGGGAGCCTCCTGCCTGAATAGCCTCTCCTGTCCTTCTAGCAGATGCAGCCCCGCTGGTGGTCCAGGTGCATCCAGCTCGGAGCGTTGTACCCCAAGGTGGCTCCCACTCGCTGCGGTGCCAGGTCACTGGGAGCCCACCCCACTACTTCTACTGGTCCCGTGAGGATGGGCGTCCCGTGCCCAGCAGCACCCAGCAGCGACATCAAGGTACCCAGGGCCCTGGGCCCCTGAGCCCTGTGAGCCCCCCCTAGTGGGAGGGGAGGCGCAGGCCTGCGTGCTGGAATCCTGCCCTCATGAGCTCCCTCTCCAGGCTCTGAGCTGCACTTCCCCAGCGTCCAGCCCTCGGATGCGGGCGTCTACATCTGCACCTGTCGTAATCTCCATCACGCCAACAGCAGCCGGGCAGAGCTGCTGGTCACCGGTGAGTCCCTGCTCCCCGCCTCCCCAGGTCCTGCACGGCTGCACTGTGGACACAGCAGTGGGCACATTCCTCTGCTGGAGGGGGTGCTGGCTGTGGAGACGGAGAGTTGATGGAGTAGAGACTAGTCTTAGGCACAGAATTGGCAGGATTTGGTTGTGGTCAATGAGAGAGAAAGGCTAGACTGATGCCCAGGCGTCTGGTCTCCAGCAGGTAGACAAAGGAGGTGCCACCCACTGAGATGAGTAGGCTCCGTAGGAGAGTGTTTTCACTGGGGCTCCCCCAGAGCTGAGTCTGGGATGAGCGTATCCATGCCAGTATTTATTTGGGAGGTGAGGTTAGGTAGGAAAGAGAAGGCATCCCGTAAAGGACTGTGACCGAGCACATTCCCACCGTGTGCTGTCGTTGAAGGCAGCCAAAGAAATTCTGGGAAACTCTAGAATAAAATATGCACCTCGCAGTCACCCCACCCCCCAGGGTCGATTGATGGAGGCCTTTTCTAGGAGCACCAGGTCCCCTGTGTTCTGCATCACCCCAGGCGTTGGGGGGGGCGCAGGAGTCTCCATTGGCTTGAGAAAGACCTCAGGCATAGAAATGTGGTGGCTGGCAGAAGTCAGGCAGGTGGGCTCTGAAGTGACACGGCAAGGGGACATGGACAGGGTGCCAGCAGCACCTGCCACAGACAGGTTAGAGGGCATACCAAGGTTGCTTTTGGACTTGTTGAAGTTCAAGGGATTTGAGAAAACATCTAAGCAGGTACATCAGGCAGGCATCTGGGGATGGGAGTCTGGTATTCAAGAAAGAGGCCTCGGCAGAGAAATGAGTTCGAGAACTCTTGGCACAGAGATGGCGTTGAAAGCCAGGGAACAGAATGAAATTACCCGGCAAGAGTGTGGCTCAAGGACAAGGGCCTACGAAGTCCCAAGGAGCTCCAGCTCGAACCTGTCGAGTTGAAGAGGGAGAACAGCAAAAGGGGCAAAGCAGGTGCAGCCAGTGAGATAGGAAGAAAGCAGGGGACGTGGTATATTGGGGGTCGAGGGGAGGGGGCTTCCAGGAAGGGCATGGTGGGGCCTTCACCGGCCACCCTGGGGAAATCAGACGTGGGCAGAGTGGTGAGCCTTGGAGGTCATGCTTTGACAAGAGTCACTTTTAGTGGAGAGGAAGGGTAGAAACCAGATGGGAGCAGAAGGCCAAATGTAGACAGCAAGTATAGACAACGCTATCAAGAGTCTTGGCTCTGAAGGAAGGCCAAGACATAAGGCAATAGCTGAGGGGAGTATGAGGTCACGTGAGCATTTTCAAAGGTAGGAAATTCTAGAATGATCCATGGAGAGAGGAGGGACTGATGTAGCAAGAGAGTGCACAGCCCGGGGAGGAAGTCCTTGTGGGGGATGGTGGAGGATGGGAGGACAGGACGGGGCTGGGGTTGGGAGGGGAGGGTCTCATCCTGCAGAGACCAGGCAGAGGGAGGGTGGGTAGGTTTGGGAAGGTGGGCGAAGTCCCGCCTGGTAGTTTTGATTTCCTCAGGGAGTGGGAATCGAAACCCTTAGCCGAGGGCGTGGGGGGAGGGGGTGGGTGGAGGTGTTGGGAGGAGGTGCGTCGTTGGGGAGGACGGAAACTCCCACCAGACAGAAGAGCCCAGTAGGAGCGAAGCCCGAAGTGTTGAGAGCAGTCTGTGGCCGGTGATCCTGACGTGGATCCAGGTGGGCTCGTGGCAGGGGGCTGCTCGGTGCCGGCAGGGAGAAGGGGGGCCGTCGGGTTGGGCCAGGATGAGGGAGGGAGGCACCAGGGAACACAGTGGAAGGGAAGCTAGCCTGGGAGGGAAGCCCCTCCCAGACAGGACGACAGAGAGAGAGAGAAAGCGGCCACAGGGCAAGGGCCCGGCCAGCACCCAGCTCGCCGCGTGGGGGGCCTCCTGTCCCTGCAGAGGCTCCAAGCAAGCCCATCACGGTGACCGTGGAGGAGCAGCGCAGCCAGAGCGTCCGGCCCGGAGCCGACGTCACGTTCATCTGCACGGCCAAGAGCAAGGTGGGCAGAGCCAGCGCGGACCTCAGGGAGGGGGCTCCGCCTTCCGGTGGCTGCAGGCTTCACCTCTGACCAGCCGGCTGTCCTCCCGGCCCCGCCCACAGTCTCCGGCTTACACCCTGGTTTGGACCCGCCTGCACAATGGGAAGCTGCCAGCCCGGGCCATGGACTTCAACGGCATCCTGACCATTCGCAATGTCCAGCCGAGTGACGCGGGCACTTACGTGTGCACCGGCTCCAACATGTTCGCCATGGACCAGGGCACAGCCACGCTGCATGTACAAGGTACAGGGGTCATTGCTATGCCTCGCCCACATCCCGCCTCCCACAGCCTTCCCATGCCCACCGGGACTAGCAAGTGTGTCTTCATTCAGCTGGCAGTTCGTGAACATCTATGAGATGCTAGGTCCCCGCTAGCTGGACGGCATGGGGTTGGGGGGGTGGGGACAGACAGGAGCTCTGCCCTCCTGTGCTGCGTGTACTGGTAGGGATGCAGTAAGCCTGGGAACAAACGAGCAAGCGACATAACTCCATGTGGCGACGAGGGCTGGGATAGGAGTAGACAGTGAGGTGGGAGGAGGGTGCCTACTCTCTGCGGGGTGGTCCGGTTGGGCCTCTCCGAGGAGATGACATCTGGGCCGAGAGCTGAAGGACGGGAAGGTGTGCAGCCACTTGAAGAGCTGGCAGAGTGTTCTTGGCGGAGGAAGCAGCATGTGCAAAGGCCCTGAGGCAGGAGCATTTTGCTGTGTTTGAGCACCGACAGGGCTGGCGTAGCTGGAGCTATGGAAGGGGGTCGGTGAGGGGGCGCGTGGGGGGGGCTCAGTCGGTTAAGCATCTGCCTTCGGCTCTGGCCATGATCCAGAGTCCCAGGATAGAGCCCCCACATCTGGCTCCCTGCTCGACAGGGGAGTCTGCTTCTCCCTCTCCCTTTGTTCCTCCCCCCACTTGTGCGCTTTCTCTCTCTCAAATAAATAAAAATTTTTTAAAAACTGGGTGGGTAGGTGAGGAACTTGAAGCTGTGAGCAAAGGTGGATCAGAGCAGGGAGTTTGGATCTTATCCTAAAAGCTCTAGGGAGCCACGGACGGGCCTGAAGCAGGGAAGTATGAGGATCCCATGGACGTTTTCAAACCTCCCTGTGGTCACTCTATGAACAGACGGCCACAGGGGGCTAGAGCAGAGGCAGAGAGAGCAGCAAGGGGGATGGTCCCCACCCTGACCGCTTCCTCCCCCGTCAGCCTCGGGCACCCCGTCCGCCCCCGTGGTCTCCATCCACCCGCCGCAGCTCACCGTGCAGCCCGGGCAGGTGGCCGAGTTCCGCTGCAGCGCCACAGGGAACCCCGCACCCACCCTGGAGTGGACAGGTGAGGCCGTGGCTGGACTGCCCTCAGGGCCCACCGCTCCTGGATGGGCGGGGGGGGCAGGGGCAGGGCTGGAGGCTGTGGGGTCTGCAAGGCAGCGGGGCTGGCAATGCCAGTCCCAGGGGGTGCTGACCCCTGCTCTCTCTGGCAGGGGGCCCTGGGGGCCAGCTCCCTCAGAAGGCACAGATCCACGGCGGCATCCTGCGCCTGCCAGCCGTCGAGCCCTCAGATCAAGCCCAGTACCTGTGTCGTGCCCATAACAGTGCCGGGCAGCACGTGGCCAGGGCCGTGCTCCACGTGCACGGTGAGGGGACAGGGCTGAGGGCGGAGCTCGGGAGCCCCTGGACCATTCAGAGGGCTGTTCTCACAGGGTTCTGTGCACAGGGGGCAGCGGGCCCAGGGTCCAGGTGAGTCCAGAGAGGACTCAGGTGCATGAAGGCCGCACCGTCAGGCTGTACTGCAGGGCGGCGGGCGTGCCCAGCGCCACCATCAGCTGGAGGAAGGAAGGGGGCAGCCTCCCCCCACAGGTGAGCCAGGCCCGCAGGCTCAGCGGAGTCCCAGCACCTGCCACCTTCACTTCCCACCTTCCTGCCTCCGCTTCCTTCCCGGTCTCCTCCCCTCCTGGTTTTCCTCACATCCAGAAGGACAGCCTGCTCAGACCATCTGTCCTGCGTACCTGGGCAGGTAGCCGCTGTCGGCCTCTTGCTTTGCCGTCTCACTCTGCCCTCTGTGTCCAGCTGGGCCCCGGTACTGGCTCTGGGCTTGCCTCTGCGTTCCGTGCCCCCTGCCCATCCTTGCTGGCTAGCCCGGGCCAGGCTGCCTCGCTCCCTCGGGCGCTGACCCTTCTCACTCTGCGGCAGGCCCGGTCCGAGCGCACGGACATCGCCACACTGCTCATCCCGGCCATCACGGTGGCTGACGCCGGCTTCTACCTCTGCGTGGCCACCAGCCCCGCGGGCACTGCGCAGGCCAGGATCCAAGTGGTTGTCCTTCCAGGTGCGGGGCCTCTGGGGACTGAAGCAGTGGGGAGGGGAAAGCTCCGGGAGGGCTCCCCGAGGCCGAATCCATCCCCCTCTGGCCCCCTCTCAGGCACCAGCTCCCCACCGGTCAGAATTGAGTCCTCATCACCGTCCGTGACCGAAGGCCAGACGCTGGACCTCAACTGTGTGGTGGCAGGCCTGGCCCACACCTCTGTCATGTGGTACAAGCGAGGAGGCAGCCTGCCTCCCCACAGCCAGGTATGGGGGTCCCTGAGCCTGTGGCAGGGCCCCCAGGGGTGATCCAATGCTCTCCGCGCCAACCCTGACTTCCCTCCCTCTCCAGGCGTGGCTTGGCGCAGAGCCAGGGAGAGCTTGATGAATGACTCACCGAGGCTCAGAGGGAGTGGTGACTACAGTCCCCCCCTCGTCGTCGTCACACCCTTCTGTCCCATCCTGTCCCAGGTGCACGGCTCCCGGTTACGGATCCCCCAGGTTTCACCCGCTGATTCTGGAGAATATGTATGCCGAGTGGAGAACGAGTCAGGCCCCAAGGAGGCCTCCATCATCGTCTCTGTCTTCCGCAGCACCCACTCGGGCCCTGGCTACACCCCAGGTGAGGAACCGAGCGGGGCCAGGCAGGGACCGAGCCCCGGGGTCTCCCCACTGCTCCCCGGGAAGGTGCCTGTGGTCTCTTCGGGAAGATCAGGGCAGGAGGGGGCAGTCCAGGCAGGCTTGGGGGATGCCAGGGGACTGAGGGTAAGGGTGAGGTTGATCCAGCTTACCTGGGGCCTCACGGTGAGGATACTGTTTCTGATTTTGTCAGGAAGCAGCCAAGTCAGGATTAAACTGAGTTGGGAGCCAGGCTGACCTGGATTTAAAGCCTCCCTCTAGCCTTTATCAGCCTGGAACTAAGTTTTGTGACCTTTTCGGGCTCAGTTCCTTCCTCGGTGAGATGGGGACAAGAGCACTAGCGTGTGCCATGAGCGGATGACAGAGCCGTCTAGAAGAGAGTTGTAGCATTATTGTCTGCATCCGTTGGCCGGGCCTGGGCGCAGAAGGGCTTCGGTGGCCCGCAGGCCATAGCAGCTCATCATGGATCAGGAGGTCAAAGGGGGACAAATAGGCCTGGAATTCGAAGTTGGAGATGGGCGAGGGAGGGAGGGGCCTGACTGACCATGCTGAGGGAGAAAAGCATGGTCCCAGCCTCAGAAAGGCCTCCCATGTGCCCTCCCACGCTAGGGCGCTAGGGCCCGGTCCCGTCCCAGGGCGCTCTGCCCCAGGGCTGTGGGGTGGGGGCTCAGGAGCCCAGGCCCCTTACTAATTCCTCTGTGCCAGTTCCTGGAGGAGGCCCTCTGGGCGGCTCCCAGCCCATCCGCATCGAGTCCTCCTCCTCCCACGTGGCTGAAGGGCAGACCCTGGACCTGAACTGCGTGGTGCCTGGGCAGGCCCACGCCCAGGTCACATGGCACAGGCGCGGGGGCAGCCTCCCCGCCCGGCACCAGGTACCAAAATCCCCAGGACCAGCCTACTGGAGGGTGGATGGGGCGCCTCCGGCCCCCTTCCAACCCTCCCTGTTTGCACTCAGACCCACGGCTCGCTGCTGCGGCTGCACCAGGTATCCCCAGCCGACTCAGGCGAGTACGTGTGCCGCGTGGTCCTTGGCTCCGGGCCGCTGGAGACCTCTGTCCTGGTCGACATCAAGGCCTCCGGCTCCCCTGCAGGCCCCATCCCTGGTGAGGAACTGCCAAGGGCAGGGCACGCGGGAGGGGCTGAGGGCCTTCCGAGGGGCTGAGGTCCTAGCGACCCCGCCTGCCACTGGGACGGGGGGAGCAGGAGGCCCACGCTGGAGCTGGGACTCTGCTTCTCCGAGTGACCCGCCATCTTCCGGTCACTTTTCTCTGGCCACGGAACTGCCTCCTCTTCCTCTCCCCCAGCCTCAACTACCCTCTTCTCCCCTACTTCCTTGCTCCCTTCTGCAAGGCCTGGCCCCTGCCCTGGCCCTCTGCTCGGGGCGGCTCAGCTGAGGACATGCAGCCCCCAAGCACATGAGAGCTTGGCTGGGCCGGCCCTGAGGTGGACCCTTCCGGCCCTCTCTTCTGCGGGGCATCTGCTACCTTTGCTGCTTTCCCCACAGCCCCAGCACCTGTCCCACCTGTCAGGATCGAGTCCACGTCCCCCACAGTGGCCGAGGGGCAGACCCTGGATCTGAGCTGTGTGGTGGCAGGGCAGGCCCACGCCCAGGTCACGTGGTACAAGCGCGGGGGCAGCCTCCCCGCCCGACACCAGGTGCGTCGCGGCAGCAGGGCGGGAGGGGCTGGCCAGGCCCAGCTCTGGGCAGTGGGTCGAGGCGGTCCTGGCCCTGGAGCTGAGCGGCTGGCAGTTCCCAGCTCAGGAGCCGGGCCCAGGGGCGTCTGCTGGGCTCTCACACCCCTGCCTCTGGCTGCCCAGGTCCGCGGCTCCCGCCTGTACATCTTCCAGGCCTCGCCAGCTGATGCAGGCGAGTACGTCTGCCGGGCCAGCAATGGGATGGAGGCCTCCATCACAGTCACAGTAACCAGGAACCAGGGGGCCAACTTTGCCTACCGTGAGTGGGGCCCCCAGGTTGGGCTGGGATGGAAGACAGGGATAGGCGGGGGCAGCTGCAGAGAACTGGAGTGACCGGTGACCTTCTTCGCCCCCAGCTCCGGGCGGCTCCCAGCCCATCCGCATCGAGTCCTCCTCCTCCCACGTGGCCGAAGGGCAGACCCTGGACCTGAACTGCGTGGTGCCCGGGCAGGCCCACGCCCAGGTCACGTGGCACAAACGTGGGGGCAGCCTCCCCGCCCGGCACCAGGTACAGGCCTAGAATACGGACAGGCCAAGAAGGGGACGGGAGGGAGGCCCTGGGTGGTGCAGGTCACCACCCAGATTGGGGAGGACTGGAGGCTGGCCCCTAGGAGTCAGGGAAAGCCTTGCACCCCACTGCATAGGCATTGGATACAACGGTTAGAACCCAGACTCGAGGACCCGCCGGCCTAGGCGTGAATGCTGCTTCCACCACTTACTAGCCTGTGACCTTGAGCGAGTTACTTAAGCTCTCCCTGCCATAGCTTCAGCGTCTGTAAAATGCCGTCTTACAGAATTGTCTGCAGGGTGAAGGGACTTAATACTTGTGCAAAGTGCTCAGAGGTCTGGCAGGTTGAAATTGCTGAGCTGTTGGTCCCACGATACCTTTATTTTTTTTTTTTTTTTAAAGATTTTATTTACTCATTCAACAGAGAGAGAACACAAGCAGGCAGAGAGGCAGGCAGAAGCAGAGAGAGGAGCAGGCTCCCCGCGGAGCAAGGAGCCCGATGCGGGACTCGATCCCAAGACGCCGGGATCATGACCTGAGCCAAAGGCAGCTGCCCAACCAACTGCGCCACCCAGGCGTCCCACGATACCTTTATTAATACTACCGTGTTCTGCACAGCTTAGGATGCTATCTGTTGCGACATGCGCTGTTATTTTTTTGTACCTCTAAAGAAAGCTGCCACTTATAATCATAGAATTATTTACTATAAGATGCCTCTTGATTTCGGAGACATTAAAAAGCGTGTCTTAGAATCCTTGGAAGGTGGAATTAGTGCTTGCCCATTTCACCATGGCTCCTCCTGGCCATCTCCTACTCTTGGGACAAGTCTCCCTCAGCAGGCTGGAGCTGATGGCCAGGCCCCAGGGGTCAGAGCGTGAGGCAGGCGTGCAGGTTATGGGTGCAGGGGTCCCGTGAGGGCCCCCTCTGAGCTCACCTCCATTCCGGCCAGACCCACGGCTCACTGCTGAGACTACACCAGGTGTCCCCAGTTGACTCGGGCGAGTACGTGTGCCGCATGGTGGGTGGCTTGGTGCCCCTGGAGGCCTCTGTCCTGGTGACCATTCAGCCCGCAGGCTCTGTGCCCGGTAAGCAGTACTGGGGGTAGGGCAGGGCTAGGGGCCCAGCCATGGGAGACACTGGCAGGATCCCAGGAGACCAATACAGCCGCCCCCCGCCCCGCCTCCTAGCCAAGGATTGACTTTCTGGCCTCTCTCCCCAGCGCTGGGGGTCACCCCTCCTGTCCGGATCGAGTCGTCCTCCTCCCACGTGGCTGAAGGGCAGACCCTGGATTTGAACTGCCTGGTCGCTGGGCAGGCCCATGCCCAGGTCACGTGGCACAAACGTGGCGGCAGCCTCCCCGCTCAGCACCAGGTAGGAGTCAGGGGACTAAGGGGGAGCCTGAAGGACCCTGGTGACGACAGAGGAGAGCACACAGGCTTTGAATTCAGGCGTATCTGCGTTCAGACACTGTCCTGCCACTTTGCCTACTGTGTGACTTTAGGCCAGTCATTTGGCCTCCCTGATCCTCGGTGTCCTTCTCTGGCAAGTGGGCTCACACTGCCTACCTCCCCTGCCCCACAGAACATCAACGAGTGTTGGTCACCCATTCTTCATTGGGCCCAGTCCCGACACGGGGGCAGGGGAATCGACTGGTCATGAATGGTGGTCTTTCCAGGAAGAGCTCCTCTCGCGTCCGGTTGACTGAACCTGGCTGGGAGCAGGGCCGGGAAGGGAGCCCCAGGGCCTGGCTCTGAGCCTGACTTCCTCCCGCCCTGCCCAGGTGCATGGCTCAAGGCTGCGCCTGCCCCAGGTGACCCCAGCCGACTCTGGGGAGTACGTGTGCCGCGTGGTGAGTAGCTCGGGCACCCAAGAAGCCTCCGTCCTCGTCACCATCCAGCAGCGCCTTGGCCCCTCCCACCGTGAGTCTCAGGGCCCATAACAAACACTGGGGGGGCCGCTAGGGCCACTCCGACCTCGGCGGCTCCCACACCTTGCCTCCTGTCTCACCCTCCCAGCCCAGGGTGTGGTGTACCCCGTCCGCATTGAGTCATCCTCGGCCTCCCTGGCCAATGGACACATGCTGGACCTCAACTGCCTGGTGGCCAGCCACGCCCCCCACACCATCACCTGGTATAAGCGGGGAGGCAGCCTGCCCAGCCGGCACCAGGTATGGAGGCACCGGGGCGGGAGGGGGGAGCAAAAACTGGGCACACTGGCCCTGACGGGATTCCGGAGGGGCTGTCAGCATCCTTTCTGGGCTTTTTTAGTCATTTAGCAAACACTGAGCGTTCTTTCTCGGTGGGCCCTGGAGCAATGCTGAGGATCCGCAGATCCTCCTGACCCCAGCTGGATCCCATATCTTAACAGAACATTCTGTGATTTACTCGCTCACTGAATGTCCCTGAGAACCTGCTCCAGGCCGAGTCTGAGGCACTAAGAATGAGCCCACAGGCCAGGCGCCGAGGCCAACACAGCCTGTGACACCAGTGTGACAACAGCCATGACAGGGCACTGGGGACTTGCCAGCGATGGCCACAGCAGGCTTTCGGCTCAGGTGGCAGGCGAGAACAGTACAAAGGCTGGAGGCACTTCCCCCGCAGCCCGGAGCCTCAGGAAGGCCGCTGAGGGCGTTCGGAAGGTGCCCGGGTGGCAGCGAGGCTCCCGGAGTCCGGGGACAGCAGCCCCTGCGTTGTGGAGATGCTGCCCCCACCTGCTGACTGACTCGTGCTCCCCCGCAGATCGTGGGCTCCCGCCTCCGGATCCCCCAGGTGACACCGGCCGACTCGGGCGAATACGTGTGTCACGTCAGTAACGGCGGTGCCTCCCAGGAGACGTCACTCATCGTTACCATCGAGGGCAGCGGCTCCTCCCATGGTGAGGGGCACAGGGCAGGGGACGGCACACAGGACGGCCCTGGCGCCGTCGCTGTTGCCTAACTCTGGCTGTGTGGCCCCGTCCTCTCTGTCCGCAGTGCCCAGCATCTCCCCACCCATCAGGATCGAGTCCTCGTCCCCCACAGTGGTCGAAGGGCAGACCTTGGATCTGAACTGTGTGGTCGCCGGGCAGCCCCAGGCCACCATCACGTGGTACAAGCGTGGGGGCAGCCTTCCTGCCCAACACCAGGTACAGAATGGAGCTGGGGCAGCGAGGGCAGAACCCCTGCTGCCGGGGCGAGCGTTGCAGGGACAGACCCCACAGGCGAAGAACCAGAAGCAAAGCCCTTGCTGGCCATCCCAGGGCAGTCCTCCCTCCTGCCCTGGGTAGACAGAGAGTGGCCTCGGCAGGTCTGATGAGGAAGGCCTGGGAGGAGGCCTGAGCCAGCTGGTGACTTTTTGGCCCCTCAACCCCTCTCCCTCTCCTTCCCCATCCGCCCCAGGCCCACGGCTCCCGCCTGCGGCTGAACCGCATGTCTGTGGCTGACTCCGGTGAGTACGTGTGCCGGGCCAACAACAACATCGATGCCCAGGAGGCCTCCATCGTGGTCTCGGTCTCCCCCGGCGCCGGCAGCCCCTCTGGTGAGTGGGACAAAAGCCCGGCAAGGGGCCGGAAGATGCAGGGGACAGTGCTTCCCGGGGAGTCCGCAGTCAGAGCTCTCACTCGAGGTGAGGGCGGTGGTCTGGGGCCAGGGCTCTGCAGCAAGACGCCTGGGTTTGAATCCTGCCTGTGCCACTAAGACTTAAGGGACTTCCTCTCCTCCCTCGGCTTCGTTTCCTCGTCAGCAGCATAGGGATGCCGGTCACTGCAGCCCCACGTTGCTGTCCACGCTGGTGGCCGCCGGCCACACGTGGCAATGACCGTCAGAGTCTAACATTCACGTCATCACGTTTCAAGCGCTCCGTAGCCACCCGCAGTCAGCAGCTGACGTAGTGGGTGGTGCAGATGAAGTATTCCCATGATCACAGAGAGTCCGTGAATTCTTTGTTTCTTTTTTTGGAAAGTGTAATTTTTTAATTTTTCTCTTTTTAAAGATTTTATTTATTTAATAGAGAGAAAGAGATCACAAGCAGGCAGAGAGGCAGGCAGAGAGAGAGGGGGAAGCAGGCTCCCCACCGGGCAGAGAGCCCAATGCGGGGCTTGATCTCAAGACCCCGAGATCATGACCTGAGCCGAAGGCAGAGGTTTTAACCCATTGAGCCACCCAGGCGCCCTAAGTCCATGAATTCTATGAGGATTTTATTTTAAAGACTTTATTTATCTGAGAGAGAGCAGGAGTGGGGTGGGAGGCAGAGGGAGAGGGAGAAACAGACTCCCCACTGAGCAGGGAGCCCAACGCAGGGATCGACCCTAGGACCCCAGGATCATGACCTGAGCCGCAGGCAGACGCTTAACTGACTGAGCCACCAGGTGCCCCAGTGAATTCTGTGGGGATTAAATGAGTTCGTACACACACGGTGCTTCCAGCGATACCTGGCCCTCTCCACATGCTTAGCACGCGTTAACTACCATTATTACCTTGGCTGATGGGTTTCTACGGCTGAGGCGCCTACCAACCCAATCGTTCCCAAATCTGCTTCTGTGCCTACAGTCCCTGGCAGTGCTGTGCCCATCAGAATTGAGTCCTCCTCCTCCCACGTGGCCGAAGGGCAGACCGTGGACCTGAACTGTGTGGTCCCTGGACAGGCCCACGCCCAGGTCACGTGGCAGAAGCGCGGGGGCAGCCTCCCCACTCACCACCAGGTATGGGAGCTGGGGGGCTGGACGTGCTGCTGAATGTGGGCTAGAGGCCCCGAGATCCACTCAGGAAGTCCGCGGGGGCACAGGTTGGACCTTGGCCCCAGCCTTCCAGCATTCTCAAGCTCTCCCCCTCTGCTCCCGTTTCCCCATCCCACCCCTGCGCAGGCCCACGGCTCCCGGCTGCGGCTGTACCAGGTGTCCCCCGCTGACTCGGGCGAGTATGTGTGCCACGTGGTGAGCGACTCGGGACCCCTGGAGGCCTCAGTCCTGGTCAACATCGAGGCCTCCGGCTCCAGCGCCCATCCTGTCCCTGGTGAGACTGGAGAAGGGGGGAGGGGTGGGGGAACCGACAGGCAGAGGTCAGGAGCCAAGTCAGGTGGGATGTCAAGGGCCCGAAAACCAGACTTGGGAGTCTGGCCCGTGCGGGCAGGAGTCCCAGCTCCTCTGTCCACGCTCTGAGATGTTGCACAAGGGACTCCGTGCTTCACCTTCCTCATCCGTAAAGTGGGGATAGCAAAACTCTTGCAACAACACGTGCATTCCCTAAAGGCCGGAACTGCCCCTCTGCGGGTATGGGAGGGGGCTCTGGAGGGCGCCCTGAGAAAAACCTCTTGTACTGGTATATTCGAGAAAAACAGCCGCGTATGAAACCCCCCAGGATTTCAGGGAAATCGTTGCCCTCAGTGGGGCTAAGTACGAGTTTTGTTACGTGGATCAGTCGACAGGAAAACATGAGGTAATTGCTACGCGGCTGTAGCAGACGTGATCGTAGTATGGGAATTGCTGAGAAACAAACGTGGACGGGCACTTGCGAGGTTCTGGGCCCTATTCTGCTTACACGTTTAACCCATTTCCTCCTCACGATAACTGAGGTCAGTGTGACCGTTCTCCCCATTTCACAGAAGGGAAACTGAAACACGGAGAGGTAAAGTCACTCTCCAAAGGTCCTACGGCTAATAAATGGCAGAGCTGGGTTTTGAACCCAGAGTCTGGCCCCGGAGTCTGGGTTCTTAGGCACACATTGCTCAAGTTTGAGAAAAAAACGAGTGATTTGTATCGAGGGGCCTGGCCCTGGGTCCCAGCCACCGGTGGTGTTGGGAGCAGAGAGGAGAGAGTGGGGCCGTGGTCTGGGGCGTGCCATTTCCCCCAGGCCAGCCCAGCTGCCCCGGGCTTCAGAGGAATGGGCCGCGGGGGGTGGGGGGGAGAATCGAAGCCATCTCTCCATATGTGGTCTGGCCCCTTGTCTGAAAATCTGGGCACCCGGGGGTGAGGACTGAGGGCAGAGGGGTGGGAGCTCCAGCTCACTGACCTCTTCCTGTGCCTCAGCCCCAGGCGGAGCCCCGCCCATCCGCATTGAGACCTCCTCCTCCCACGTGGCCGAAGGGCAGACCCTGGATCTGAACTGCGTGGTCCCTGGACAGGCCCACGCCCAGGTCACATGGCACAGGCGCGGGGGCAGCCTTCCTGCCCGGCACCAGGTACGGGGGCTGGAGAAAGCAGGATGTGGGCACTCCCCATCCCCCGCCCCCCACCCGTGCACAACAGTCCTGCTTCATTCTAGCCAGGAGGGAAGGTGGCTCCAACATTCGGGGCTTGGGAGAAAATCGCAGCAGGAGACCAGTGGGAGTCGGGAGGTCAAGAACAGGCTGGGGGCAGTAGAGCCACCCCTGGCCTCCCAGCACCTGGCTGCAATTAAAAAAGGCACCCGTTACTCAGGATGCTAGCCTTCTTCCTACCACGAAAAAGTCATCAACGTACTCCGCAGTGTCTAAGGCCTCAGGGGGTCGCCCTGCACAGGATGCGGCCTTCACGGCCATGCGTGACAGTCCTGGGGTGTACGTAGCAGAGGACTTGGGCACTGGAAGGCCGTGCCTGCCAGATCCCCCAGCTTAGTCTCCCTACCCTTGCCCTGACGCTGGCCAGGTCCACGGACCCCTGCTGAGGCTGAATCAGGTGTCGCCGGCCGACTCTGGAGAATACTCGTGCCAAGTGACCAGCAGCTCGGGCACCCTGGAGGCTTCTATCCGTGTCACAATCGAGGCCTCCAGCCCGGGCCCCATTCCTGGTGAGTGACAGCAGCAGTGGGTGATGCTGGGACACAGGCTTGGGGAATCTTTCCCGGCCTTGCTGTCCCCTGCTTCTCCAGCAGGGCTCGGGCTCTCTGCTCCGTGAAGGTCCGCCAGCTTCTCCCCGCAACCACGGGAGAGCAGCCCTGGGTCTGGGTGGCATGAGCCCCGGCATCCTGTCACTGCCACCACCCTCCCACCACCTTCGTCCCCGGGAGCCTCACCCTTCTCACCCTCCCGCTGTGCCCACAGCCCCAGGACTGGCCCAGCCCATCTACATCGAGGCCTCCTCCTCCCACGTGACTGAAGGACAGACCCTGGACTTGAACTGCGTGGTGCCCGGGCAGGCCCACGCCCAGGTCACGTGGTATAAGCGTGGGGGCAGCCTCCCCGCCCGGCACCAGGTACAGGGGCCTAAGGGGAGCGTACCTGGGGCAAGCCGGGTTCGACCTGCATGTGCTTTCTGCACCCCAAACCTTGCGCGAGCCCTGGCCTCCTCTGGGACCGCAGGGGATAGCGTAGTTTGGGCAGCAGAGCTACTTAGCAGGGGAGTGAGAGACCTGGATATTCTGGCCCTGCCGCTGAGCTGTCCCCAAGGCCACCTCCTCCTCTGTAAAGTGGGCCCCTCGGACACGGAGGAGCCCTCCTCCCTCCTAGCTGGGGCCCGAGGCTCCTGGGACTCAAGGGAGAGCTCAGCCACGGGCACAGTGGGCTTGGGGACTCACCCGGCCCCAGGCACTTTGGCGTGATGACTGTCCCCTCCTCGCTCCCACAGACCCACGGCTCCCGTCTGCGGCTGCACCACGTCTCCCCTGCCGACTCCGGCGAGTATGTGTGCCGTGTGGTTGGCAGCTCCGGCCCTGAGCAGGAGGCTTCCTTCACAGTCACCGTCCCGCCCAGCGCAGGGTCCTCCTACCGTGAGTGTGGCAGATGCAGAGGGCAGGGGCCGGAGGGGAGACCGCGGGGCTGAGGCAGGGGACGGAGCTACGCCACCGCCCGCGCCCAGCCCCCTGCCTGCCTCACCCCGCAGGCCTCAGGAGCCCTGTCATCTCTATCGACCCGCCCAGCAGCACCGTGCAGCAGGGCCAAGACGCCAGCTTCAAGTGCCTCATCCACGACGGGGCACCCCCCATCAACCTCGAGTGGAAAACCCGGAACCCAGAACTGGAGGGTGAGCTGGTGGGGTGGGGGCGGCGGCAGGATCCTGGAGGCCCCTGTGAAGGTGTGGTCACTGCTGTGGGCGGGGCCAAGGCTGAGGAGGCCCCTCCCCTCTGGGGGCCTCAGCGTCCCCCATCTGCATGGGGAGAGGGCTGAACCCGGGAGTCTCTAGGGACTCTTCCATCTGCCACCCGGGACCCTGGGAGCTAGACACACCCAGGCTGGAGGGGTCGGGGACACCTACTGGCATCACAGAGGCACGAAGACTGCCTCACTGACCGTACCCTGCCCCATGCCAACTCCACAGACAATGTCCGCATCAGCCCCAATGGCTCCATCATCACCATCGTGGGCACCCGGCCCAGCAACCACGGGGCTTACCGCTGCGTGGCCTCCAACGCCTACGGCGTGGCCCAGAGTGTGGTGAACCTCAGCGTGCACGGTAAGCAGCGTCGGCCCCGTGGGCTCTGCCTCCCGTTTCCAGCCCTGATTCTAAGCTCACAACCGCCAAGTTTAAATCCTGCCTCTAGCCAACAGCTCCCTCCTGGCCATTTTCCCTCTCGGCCTCAGTTTCCACATCAGTGCAGAAGAGTGCCCACCGGGCAGTTACTGAGACAGGCGCCGTGACGGGCAGAGCCCTGCGCGTGCATCAGCGATGTCATTCCTCTGGGCAGGGCCCCCTACCGTGTCCGTGCTCCCCGAGGGCCCCGTGCGGGTGAAGGCGGGCAAGTCCATCACCCTGGAGTGCGTCAGCGCTGGGGAACCCCGCTCTTCGGCTCGCTGGACCCGGCTTGGAGCCCCCACCAACATGGAGCAGCGGCTATATGGGGTCGTGGACAGCCACACGGTGTTGCAGGTGAGGCAAGTGTTCCCCCGGAAAGGAAGAAAGAATGGCTGGAAGGATGGGTGGGTGGGTAGGTGGGCAAGTGGGTGGTTGGCTGCATAGGTAGATAGGTTGGTAGATGAACAGATGAAGAGGGGGATGGGTGGGTAGATAGGTTGGTAGATGGGTAGATGAACAGATGAAGAGGGGGATGGGTGGGTAGATAGGTTGGTAGATGGGTAGATGAACGGTTGAAGAGGTGGATGGGTGGGTAGATAGGTTGGTAGA
>CM052798.1:13903150-14041376 GCA_028533885.1 Nasua narica | reverse complement strand
AACGGTTGAAGAGGTGGATGGGTGGGTAGATAGGTTGGTAGATGGGTAGATGAACGGTTGAAGAGGTGGATGGGTGGGTAGATAGGTTGGTAGATGAATGGATGAAGAGGTGGATGGGTGGGTAGATAGGTTGGTAGATGGATAGATGAACGGTTGAAGAGGTGGATGGGTGGGTAGATAGGTTGGTAGATGAACAGATGAAGAGGGGGATGGGTGGGTAGAGTAGGTGGATAGGTGGGTGGATGGGTAAGTGAGCAGATGGGTGGGTGGAAGGGTGGGTGAATGAATGGGTGGATAAGCGGGTAGACAGGTGGATGGATGTGTGGTGAGTAGATGGGTGGGTAGGTGGGTAAGTAGATGGGTGGATAAATGGATGAAGAGGTGGATGGATGGGTAGGTGAGTAGGTGGGTGGATGGGTGGGTAGACGGTTGGATGGATGGATGTGGTGAGTGAATGGGTGGGTAGATGGGGAGCTGGGCAGGTGGGTTGATGAGCAAGTAGATGGACAGACTGATGGGCTGGATGTCTTGAGTGTGAGTCCTCAAGCAGCCAAACAGGAGATCTGGAAACAAAGGGAAGGGGGTAGGGAAGGGGGAAGGCAAGTCAGACCTGGGGGCTAATGCCCAGGTGCCCATCCTTGCCCACTTACCCAGCGTCCTTGCTTTCTTCCAGATCTCATCGGCTAAACCATCAGATGCAGGCACCTATGTATGCCTGGCTCAGAATGCACTGGGCACAGCTCAGAAGCGGGTGGAGGTGATTGTGGACACGGGTGCTGTGGCCCCAGGGGCGCCCCAGGTCCAAGTTGAAGAAGCCGAGCTGACCGTAGAGGCTGGACACACAGCCACCCTGCGCTGCTCAGCCACAGGTGTGGACGGGGGCTGGCACCCAGGGCAGGCAGAGCAGTGTGGCCCTGGGGCCTCAATGGTGGACACAAGATCTAAAGATGCTAGCGTGCCAGGGAGGGGCCTCCGTTGCCGGCACCATCTGGTGATGGCTGAGGTGCCCACTCAGGGACCCCCAGGAAGACCCCCAGGACGAGATCACCCGGTTACTGCCCCACGAGCCTTGTGCCCGGCTCGTCCCCAGGTCAGCCCAGTGACCTCTTCGCTCTTTCACTCCGCTCTGCAGGCAGCCCCACGCCCACCATCCACTGGTCCAAGCTGCGCTCCCCGCTGCCCTGGCAGCACCGGCTGGAAGGTGACACGCTCATCATCCCCCGCGTAGCCCAGCAGGACTCAGGCCAGTACATCTGCAACGCCACGAGCCCCGCCGGCCACGCCGAGGCCACCGTCGCCCTGCACGTGGAAAGTAAGGCGCTCGCCCGCCCTCCTTGGCCTACCCCTCTCCGCCCTGCATGGAGGTCTGAGCCCCCAAGCCAGGCTACACCCTGGGAAGAACCCCAGGAGCGCTGTGCAAAGGGCCCCGTGCCCCGCAGCCCCCCAGAGCCCGCCCTGGTCCGAGACCCGCCTCCCCTCCTGGGACCCTTGCTTCCCTCCTTCCCAGTCCTCTGCTCCAGACCATTCAGCTTCCTGGTCCTTCGGCAGGACGCCAGCACCCAACCCCTGCCCCCACCCTGACCGCTGTGCCCCCTCCCCCCAGGCCCCCCGTACGCCACCACGGTCCCGGAGCACGCCTCGGTGCGGGCAGGGGAGACACTGCAGCTCCAGTGCCTGGCTCATGGGACACCCCCGCTCACCTTCCAGTGGAGCCGCGTGGGTGGCAGCCTCCCCGGGAGGGTGACCGCCAGGAACGAGATGCTGCGCTTCGAGCCCGCGGCCCCCGAGGACTCGGGCCGCTACCGCTGCCGGGTCACCAACAAGGTGGGCTCGGCAGAGGCCCTCGCCCAGGTGCTTGTTCAAGGTGAGCGGCCCTGGCTCAGGCGGGGCAGAAGGGGCTCCGAGGAGAAGAACATCCCTTGCGTGTTAGGAGGGGGCTCTCTGGATCCTGGGAAGGGGGGCATCAGGGACATCGCTCTCTCTCGCTTGCTCCCTGTCACACACACACACGCAGAACCTCATACGTGTCCCCACAGGCCCCTCTGGCTCTGTCCCGGCCACTGCCGTGCCAGCAGGATCCGCGCCCGTCGTCCAGGTCACCCCTCAGCTGGAGACCAAGAGTGTAGGCGCCAGCGTCGAGTTCCACTGCGCCGCGCCCACTGACCGGGGCACCCAGCTCCGCTGGATCAAGGAAGGGGGTCAGCTGCCTCCTGGCCACAGTGTGCAGGATGGGGTGCTCCGGTGAGTCGGGGGGGCAGGCCAGACTGACCTTGACACCCCAGCCCGAGGTGCACAGCGGGCTGTTAGGATACCCGCCCTGTGGGGCTCAGCGTGAAGCCGTGTCCTTGGGCAAGTCTCTTCCATTCTCTGAGCCGGGGTGTTCCCAGCCGTCCGCTGCGAGATAATACATGGGATTGTCGAAGGCCCGTGAAAGGCCTTCGGGAAACGGTGGCTCACATCTGTATCGTGATCGGTAGTGTAGGGAAGAGGGAACAGACTCCGAGGCTGCAGACACACTCAGGACCCAGATCCCAGCTCTGCTGCTCTGCCCATGTGTGCGATCTTGAGATCCGACCGCAGGTCTGGCCTGGGAAGGCTGTGGGGACCTGGGTCTGCGCTCCTGCCCTGCCCCACTACCTGCCTACCTCACGCGGTTAGTGGGAGACCAGAAAGCTCACCGCGGGTGCCGATCTCTGATGGCTCTGAACTTCTGTGCCATTGCAAAGCATTCTTGTCAGTTGTTTTTATTCACTGAAGTCTTATTATTTTTTCTTTACAGAATCCAGAACTTGGACCAGAGCTGCCAAGGGACCTATGTTTGCCAGGCCCACGGGCCGTGGGGACAGGCCCAGGCCAGTGCCCAGCTGGTTGTCCAAGGTAGGGTTGTGGCTTCAGGCCCCTCCTAAGGGCGGGAGACAGAGACGAGGGGCAAAAGGACTGTGTTCCCCAGGAAGCCCATTAAATGTCTGTGAATAAAAAGAATTACCAGACAGTATCTTGCTTGTGTCCAGTGTAGCATGGGGGCTTGGCAAATACTAGGGAGGGAGGAAGAAGGGAGATGGGGGGAGCGAGGGGGTGCTCAGACCAACCAACGAAGAAGGACAGCAGACACCCAAGTGATGGAACCTACAACCAGAAGCAGGCGAGTGCGAGTGTTCAGGATCGAATGCACGAGAAAGCACACAAGACGCCGGGGGCTCTGGGGCTCACATCCTGGAGCCGGACACGCGGCAGGCTGGCCTCACTCTGCCTCTGCTTCCCTCTTCCCCAGCCCTGCCCTCGGTGCTCATCAACATCCGGACCTCCGTGCAGACCGTGGTGGTTGGCCACGCCGTGGAGTTCGAGTGCCTGGCCCTGGGTGACCCCAAGCCTCAGGTGACGTGGAGCAAAGTTGGGGGGCGCCTGCGGCCCGGCATCGTGCAGAGCGGGGGCATCGTCAGGATCGCCCACGTGGAGCTGGCCGACGCAGGGCAGTACCGCTGCACCGCCACCAACGCTGCCGGCGCCACCCAGTCCCACGTGCTGCTACTCGTGCAAGGTGAAGGCCGGCAGGGACCTCCACGGGCACGGGGGGCATCACCGGGAAAGCAGATGTGTAGCTGTCACCCACCGGGGCAGCTGCTCTGATGACAGAGCCCCACAGCCCAGTCCGATGGCAGAGACAACCTAAACACAGAACAGACGCACGAGAGTGCGAAAGAGCAGCGGACTCAGGGCCAACATGCCTCTGTGTCTTTAAAAGCAGCTCCTTTGCACCCCAACCCCCAGGACCTGCCCGCAGACTGACCGCCGCAGGGGGTGCCACGGGGTCCCCCAGGGTGTGTTGAAGCGTCTCAGGCTGCGGAGTCCAGTGGACCCGTCCCTGAGCCCCAACTGCCCCTTTCCACGTGTGCAACCAGTGGAGAGCCTCACCTGTGACACGGGGACGCAGCCCCTCCCTTCGGGGGCCAGTGTGAGGATGGAATGAGTCAGGACACAGTCTGGGCTCTCCCATGGTGGCCGTCATCAGTTTGATGGCCGGTGTCTCCTTCCCCACTCCTAGCCTTGCCCCAGATCTCAACGCCCCCAGAAGTCCGTGTGCCTGCTGGTTCTGCAGCCGCCTTCCCCTGCATGGCCTCTGGCTACCCCACCCCTGACATCACCTGGAGCAAGGTAGGTGCCCGGCAGGGGCGCAGCAGGCGTGCCTGAGGGGCAGGGGCCGGCTCTTTACCTTCTTGGCGGCCCTAGGACCCAGCCCCGGCTCAGCACAGGGTTTGTGCTCAGCGTTCAAGGGGGGCCTACAGTGAGACGGGAGGCAGGCCGTGCGGAGGTGCGGGCCAAGGCCGAGCTCCAGACGGCGGGTGTGTTTGCAGCTGGATGGGAACCTGCCACCCGACAGCCGCCTGGAAAACAACATGCTGCTGCTGCCCTCCGTCCGACCCCAGGACGCAGGCACCTACGTCTGCACGGCCACTAACCGCCAGGGCAAGGTCAAAGCCTTTGCCCACCTGCAGGTGCCGGGTAAGACAACACCTTCCTGACTCCGGACTCGGCAGTCGCCCTGCCCGCTGCCCGGGGGGCATGGTTTCTAGCTGTGTTCTCTGCCCGCAGAGCGGGTGGTGCCCTACTTCACGCAGACCCCCCACTCCTTCCTGCCGCTGCCCACCATCAAAGACGCCTACAGGAAGTTCGAGATCAAGATCACCTTCCGGCCCGACTCAGCCGATGGTGAGCCATCGGAGAGGGGCTGCTGTAGGGTGGGGATCTCCTCGAGTAACCACCGCCACTGTCTGAGCCGTCATGGCCCCTGGTCCTACCCAGATCCCTCAGCTCCCTGTCCCCGGACCCCCAGGCCTGCCCTCTGGGCCCTCTCTCGTGCCTCCTCCGGCTGTCTGCCCCACTCCACAGTACCTCCCGCCTCTGATGGGCACACCACACACAGCCTCTTGTCCTAGCTTCCTGTCCACTCTGTCCTCCTCCTTCCCTCCTTTGTCCCCGTCTCTCAGCCTTCCCTCCCCTCTTTCTCTCTCTCTCTCCTCCTCCTCCATCTCCTGTGGCTCTCTGACTTTCACTGTCCAGGCCTCCTCCTCTACTCTGGTGAGTCTCTGCCTCCCTGTCCTCCTTCAGGTAGGCCCTCCGGTGTGAGTGAAGCCTACTCCGTGTCTTTAGTGGCTCTGAGCCGCCCTGTGTAGGAGCATCCAGAGACAGCAAGAAGACCCTGGCTGTGAGGGGCGTGCGGAGGGAGGGACAGGAGCTGGAGAATGAGCACTCCCCGGCTGCGGTCACTCACTCCTGGGGCTGGGCGGCCGGGGAGCCCGTGGCTGGTGGGAGGCCCCGACACGGCTGTGCCCTCCCCCCCAGGGATGCTGCTGTACAACGGCCAGAAGCGGATCCCGGGGAGCCCCACCAACCTGGCCAACAGGCAGCCTGACTTCATCTCCTTCGGCCTCGTGGGGGGAAGGCCCGAGTTCCGGTGAGACCCTCACCCTCCCCATTTACAAGGGAAGGGGGCTAGGGGGCCGGACTGCAGGGCTTCGGTCAGGCACACACCCCCGGACTGAGCTGAATGAAGGAGGATGGTGGCGGTGTGGCCGTTCCCCTCAGTGACCGCCTGATCTGCCCGAGCGGGCCCCGTGGGTCGGCCAGCTGTGGGATGAAGCCGTCTAGACTCGCACAAAACTGCAGCAGAGATGCTCAGTGGTGCCGAGTGCTGTCTGCCCAGTGGGACTCTGCAGACCAGGATTCGTTCGTTCATTCGCTCAAAAACTATTTGCTGGAAACCTCTGTGCCAGGGACTGATACAGACAGATCGAGTTCTGGCCTTGGAGGAATAGATACTCTGGTTGGGGAAGAGCAGCCATAAAGAGGGAAAGCACCGAGGCGATCCCCAGGGCCACGGAGCCGAGGGCAGTTGGCGCCCTGGGGGCCGCTCTGGATAAGCTCTGGGGCTGGGGGCGCATGGAGGAGGAGAAGATCTGAGGAAGCGGCAGGGTCGGGGTGAGCTGGGGCGGGTGATAGGGTGGGAGGACGAGGCAGGGACAGGAACTAGATCAGAACCGTAGGAAACGGTGACATCCCCTCTCCCCAGGCTGGGCCCCCTGCCCGGCCCTTCTAACCAGTCCCGGATGCTCTCTCCCGCCCTGGCCCCACCCTCGGGAGCAGGTTTGATGCAGGCTCGGGCATGGCCACCATCCGTCACCCCACACCGCTGGCGCTGGGCCAGTTCCACACCGTGACCCTACTGCGCAGCCTCACCCAGGGCTCCTTGATCGTGGGCAGCCTGGCCCCGGTGAACGGGACCTCTCAGGTGAGGCCCCACAGGTCCCCCACGTCCCCCATTTCCAGCCCCCTCCCCACCTCCACCCAGCCCCTGTCTGCCATGCGGGCTTCTCCACTCCCCAGGGCAAGTTCCAGGGCCTGGACCTAAATGAGGAGCTCTACCTAGGTGGCTACCCTGACTACGATGCCATCCCCAAGGCGGGGCTGAGCAGCGGCTTCGTAGGTGAGCCCCCGCCCTGCCTCCGTGCCTGGCCGAGCCTCGGCTGGCCGGCTGGCTGGCAGAGCCCATGGGAGTCTGGGAGAGCGGCACGGGGTGCGGGGTGCAGGGTGCGGGCTGGGCAGGCCTCTGAGCACCATCCTCCCTTCTCATCATGGCCGCCCACCACCCAGGCTGTGTCCGGGAGCTGCGCATCCAGGGCGAGGAGATCGTGTTCCACGACCTCAACCTTACTGCGCACGGCATCTCCCACTGCCCCACGTGTCGGGACCGGCCATGCCAGGTAACCCCGCGCCACACGCGCCCCCTCGCTGCCCCTGGTGTGGCCTGGGAGGCGGGGGAGAGCCAGGGGGTTGTCCGCCTGACTTCTGGGGGCGGCTTCACAGAACGGAGGCCAGTGTCAGGATTCTGAGAGCAGCAGCTACGTGTGCGTCTGCCCAGCTGGCTTCACCGGGAGCCGCTGTGAGCACTCCCAGGCCCTGCACTGCCACCCAGGTGTGTGACCCGCCCTTCTGATCGCCACCGCCCCAGGTGCTCCCCTCCGCCCGTAGCTGCCCCCCGCCCTGCTGTCACCCATTCCCCCTGCCCAGCCTCCTGATGCCATCCTCCCAGGCTGGTCATGTCCCCTGGGCTGCAGTAGGTAGGGCCATAGCATCAGGACCCTGCCCTCTCCTGGGCCACCTCAATGTCCTTGCCGGCCCCTCTGTCCCCCAGAGGCCTGTGGGCCAGACGCCACCTGTGTGAACCGGCCTGACGGCCGAGGCTACACCTGCCGCTGCCACCTGGGCCGCTCAGGGGTGAGGTGTGAGGAAGGTGAGTGGAGCCAGACCTGAGTCCCTGGGGGAGCCTGGGACGGAGGGGGGAAGCTGGGCGGGGACACTCGGAGGCCACATAGGACCGTGTGGATGACATGAGTCCAGAGCCAGAGGGCCTCAAAGTCACCCTGCTAAGCCTCTGCCCAGCCTGAATCCCTCCCAGGAGGGTCTGTGAAGTCCCCCCTTCCTGGAGATGCTTCCAGCCTGGTCTGTGGGGCCCGAGGGCAGGGGCTCCCACGTGACTGCAGCTACCACCCAGCCGGTCCTGAGCCCCGGGGTCTGGAGCGGGCCGGGCAGGGGCGCCGGGAACCCCACCGCCCCCGGCTGAGCTGCGGCTGCCGCAGGTGTGACAGTGACCACCCCCTCCCTGTCGGGCACCGGCTCCTACCTGGCCCTGCCCGCGCTCACCAACACACACCATGAGCTGCGCCTGGACGTGGAGTTCAAGCCGCTGGCGCCCGACGGCCTCCTGGTGTTCAGCGGGGGAAAGAGCGGGCCCGTGGAGGACTTCGTGTCCCTGGCGATGGTTGGCGGCCACCTGGAGTTCCGCTACGAGTTGGGGTCAGGTGAGCGCCGGGCACCAAGGGCAGAGGGGCTCTGGGCGCCGAGCCGTGCACCCCCCCCCGCCCGGCTCCCTGTGCCCTAAGGAGAGCTGGAGGAAAAACCTCAGAAATCAGACTGACCCAAGTCCCCTGTTCGGTCACATCCCTTCTCTCCACATGGGAGTTTAGGCAAGTCCCCTAGGCCTCTGTCGGGGTCCTCCTGGAACTCCCTGTCTGCTGGAGTACCTGCATGGGGGGGCGGGGGAACCCTCCGCACACGCCATCCCCGTCTGGTACCCCCCAGGGCTGGCCGTGCTGCGGAGCCTCGAGCCGCTGGCCCTGGGCCACTGGCACCGAGTATCCGCCGAGCGTCTGAACAAGGATGGCAGCTTGCGCGTGGACAGCAGACCCCCCGTGCTGCGCTCCTCGCCGGGCAAGAGCCAGGGCCTCAACCTGCACACGCTCCTCTACCTCGGGGGCGTGGAGCCCTCCGTGCCGCTGCCCCCCGCCGCCAACGTTAGCGCCCACTTCCGCGGCTGCGTGGGCGAGGTGAGCAGCAGCCTCCAGAGGCTGGAGGGGGAGGGGAGGGGAGGGGAGGGAAGGTGCAGGCCCGCCCCTCCCTCGCAGGGAGCCCAGATACTTCCCCTCCAGCCTCAGTTCCCTCCTCTGCCAAGGGGTAGTGACACCTTCTTCAAGGAGTGACCGCCCCGCTGGACGTCCCTGGCACGCAGGCGGCATCCAGCTTAGGTTCCTCCGCCGCCTGCGCTAGAATCCCCCGTTACCACCCACGTTCCCGCTTGGGTTGCCAGCTGCCCTCCGTTGGGCCGCTCGGCTTCTGCCCCGGGGCATGCCCAGAGCCACTCGGCGCTCCTGTGCCCACAGGTGTCCGTGAACGGGAAGCGGCTAGACCTCACCTACAGCTTCCTGGGCAGCCGGGGCGTCGGTCAATGCTACAGCAGCTCCCCATGTGAGCGCCAGCCGTGCCGGAACGGGGGCACGTGCATGCCGGCCGGCGAGTACGAGTTCCAGTGCCTGTGTGCAGATGGCTTCAAAGGTGTGTCCAGCCTCACAGGGATGGTGTGGGGAGGGCGCAGGGAGAGGGGAGGGGAGGGTGCCAGGAGGGGGGCAGCCGCCCTGGCCCACGCCCCATGCCCACTCATGGCGCCCTGGCCCGCAGGAGACCTGTGTGAGCACGAGGAGAATCCCTGCCGGCTCCGTGAGCCCTGTCTGCATGGAGGCACCTGCCAGGGCACTCGCTGCCTCTGTCCCCCCGGCTTCTCTGGCCCCCGCTGCCAACAAGGTAACTGTCCCGGCTTCTCCCCACCTCCCGCTGAGGGCCCTGGGTCGGTGTCTGTGCCCACCGACCACGCCTGCCTCTCCTCATAGGCCCTGGACAAGGCACAGCGGAGTCCGAGTGGCATCTGGAAGGCAGCGGGGGCAATGGTATGTACTTCCCGTGGCCAGAGAGGCTGGTCTCCTCCCTGGCTTCCCGTCTCAACCTCTCTCCCAGGGAGCCCACACTCTCTGCTCTGGCCTGGGAGCAGGACAAGGCCACGAGAGAGGCTCACTGGGCTCAGAGGGACAGAATGAAAAGGAGCCCAGCAACACAGACCTGGGTCCCGCCCTGTACTTCTGGTGAGGCCACCCGGGGAGGTCCTTGAGCCACTCTGACCTCAGTTTCCTCCTCTACATTCACACATCCTGTCAACAAACTCTTGTGTGCCAGTCCTTGCCCTGGAGATAGGAAACACAAAATGAACAAGGCAAGACCTGCCTTCTCAAGGATTCCACAGTCTATTTAAAAGCAATGCTCATTTTTCTAAAAATCAGTGTTTATTGAACATTCGCGGATGCTGGGCTAACTGCTTTGTGGATACTCATCTTTACTTCTCACTAATGTGATAAGAGAGGTAGTGGCAGAGTGGCCAAGAACATGGGCTCTGGATTCAAATCCTAGTCCTGCCGCCTATTAGCTGGTTCCCTTGGGTGAGTCACTTACCCTTCTGTGCCTGTTTCCTTATGTGTAAAATAAGGAGGAATGACATCCTTCCAGGAGGGTTGGATGAAAGTTTGTGTCAGGATACAGTTGTTTAACTTACGCAAAACGCCTAGAACAACGTGGGGTCGTCGGTGGGTACAGAATGTTAGCTTTTGTTAACATTGTAGCTAAGCCCCAGGATTATTGTAAGGATCCCTGCAAAGGGAAGGATGCTTGCAGCCGGCTGTGACACTGCCAGTTGTTTGGCACATAGTAGGTGCTTGGGAAACACTCGCTGTTCGCACCTTTGGGTGGACGGTGGCCAAGCGTCTCCTACCCTTGTAGGCCCACAGGGACCAGCACTGGCCTGCGGGACGGGCCCGAGCAGTTAGGGCTGGGGATGCTGGAACCCCACACAGTATGGACGTGGGGGCCTGAAGGTCTGGGTTGCCATGCTGGCTTCCCTCTCTCTGGGCAGGTCGCTCACACCCTCCCCCAGCCTGTCTTTACCTCTGTGAGTTGGAGGGGACACAAAGGTTCTGAACCTTTTATGCGCCATGGGCCTGCGTGACCAGCTCTCCTGGTTTACTCAGGACTGAGGGGTCTCTCCAGATGTGAACTTCAGGAACTAAAACCAGGACAGGACTCAGCAAATAAGGATGGTGCTTTGTCACCCTATCCAGACCCTCCCGACTGCATAAAATAAAATACATAGGATTTCAGAGGAAACCCATCGTATGAGATAAAGTTCTCAAAATATTTAAAATTTTCTGATGACACGTTAGTGACAAATTGTAGGTCCCGGTACGGCTTTTCGGGTTTGCTGCCCACACGCATAATGGAAGGAATGGCTACGTTTCAGTGAGACGCAAGTGAAGGTTGAGCCACAGTATCTGTCCAAGTTCACAGGCCCCTGACCTGTGTCCACAGCCCCCCGGGGTCTCTGGAGACTGTAGGCTCAGGGCCGCCAGAGTAGCACACGTTGGGGTGGAGGTGGGGGTCCGGGAGCCGGCACGGTGGCTGCCCCGTGTGGGCGAGCGGGGGCCTCACGGTCCCCACGTCGTCCCTCAGATGCCCCTGGACAGTACGGAGCCTATTTCCACGATGACGGCTTCCTCGCCCTCCCTGGCCGCATCTTCTCCAGGAGGTGAGACGGGTGCTGGGGGAGCCAGTGGGCCCAGGGAGGGGAGCAGGAACCTGCAGCTTCTTCCCCCTCACCCGCCTCCTCCACTCGCAGCCTGCCCGAGGTGCCCGAGACCATCGAGCTGGAGGTCCGGACCAGCACGGCCAGCGGCCTCCTACTCTGGCAGGGTGTGGTGAGTGCGGGCATCCCGTCCAGTCTCGGGGTCCCCAGCCCCCTGGTGGCCAGGGCCGTGAAAGAGAGGAGGGCAGAGGCCACAGCGGCAGGGGCCTCGGCTCTCCAGACCGGGAACCGCACCAACCCCGTGCTTCCCTGGCAGGACGTGGGAGAGGCCGGCCGTGGCAAGGACTTCATCAGTCTCGGGCTTCAGGATGGACACCTCGTCTTCAGGTGGGTCTGGGCACCTGGCCCTTCCTCCCCCTCCCTGGCCCCCCATACCCCTTCAGGGGCTTCCCCTTTGCTCGGTGCCATGGCTTCTCCCACGAGAAGCTGCAGCCCCCTGGCACCCCAGCCCCCACACCACCCCCATCTGGCACCGCTCTCACTGTCATGGGCCTGTGTGACCGCAGCTACCAGCTGGGCAGTGGGGAGGCCCGCCTGGTCTCTGAGGACCCCATTGATGATGGCGAGTGGCATCGGGTGACCGCACTGCGGTAAGAAAGGCCGCCCGGGCACTGGGGCGAGGGGCGCAGAGCTTCGGTGGGACGGGATGCCGCCCACTGTGTGTAGGGAGACAGGCTTGAGCTCTGGGAGAGAACTTGAAGCCAGGGTGGGGAGAGAGCCCACCAGCATAAACACAGATTTCCAGGGCGAGACAGAACACCATGGCAGAGGGACGGAGGGGAGGCACCCCAGGGGATGGGTGACATCTGGGGGAGGTGCCAGGAAGCTGTGTTTGTGGGGCCAGATCTCATCCAGTGGTGGAAGGAAGGAACTCCGAGCAGGGGCAGGCCTTCCTGTCTGGCATCACTGTGGCAAAGGGAGGGGACTCTTGGAACTGGTGGTGAAAGGCCCACCCCGTTCCGCCAACAGAGAGGGCCGGAGAGGCTCCATCCAGGTGGACGGTGAGGAGCTGGTCAGCGGCCAGTCGCCAGGCCCTAACGTGGCAGTCAACGCCAAGGGCAGCATTTACATCGGTAAGTCCTGGGTTCGGGCCCTGGTGCAGGCCTCGGGCACCCTCCCTGGGGCAAGGGAGGGAATGCGGCCTCCTTGGAGCTAGGGCGTGCTGGGCTCCGGGACCTGACAGGCGCCCTCCCCTGTGCCCGCAGGCGGAGCCCCCGACGTGACCACGCTGACCGGGGGCCGCTTCTCCTCGGGCATCACCGGCTGTGTCAAGAACCTGGTGCTGCACTCGGCCCCGCCTGGCGGCCCGCCGCCGCAGCCACTGGACCTGCAGCACGGTGCCCAGGCCGGCGCCAACACCCGCCCCTGCCCCTCGTAGGCAGCTGCCTGGCCCACACGGACTCCCGGGCAGCATCTCAGCCCCACGACGTCGAGTATATTATTATTAATATTATTATTATTATGACTATTTTGTAAGAAACTGAGGCAATGCCACGCTTTGCTGCTACTGCCCTGGGCTGGACTGGAGGGTGGGCACGCCGCCCCTCCCCCACCAACACACCCGGGCCGAGCCGCGGGCTGGTAGGTAGGGCAGGTCGGATGAGAGCCGGTGCCCCACAGGGCTGCCAGGACTTGGGGTCGGACGCGGTGGCCGAGTGGGCTCAGAAGCGTCACTGTCGCTGGAGAGCCCCTCCCCCCGTAGAGCCCGGCTGGCCCATCCGGCAGCTCTCGGGTAGCCCTCAGTCCTGCAAGACCGCGGCCCACAGCCTGGGGCCTCACCAGCTCCCTGGAGCAGGGGGCCTCGCAATTGCCTTTGCCACCCTCCTCTGGGTGGGGAAAGCTCTTTAGTGCCAACTGTGGAATAAAAGGCAGCTCACCCCTGGGCAGGCCGCCCTCCCCTCCCCACTCCTCCTCACCCCCGCCAGACCACGTCCCGGCCCCTTTGACCTCTGCCGAGCCAGCCGGGCCACCTGCCCCTGGCAGCCTCCCCCTCCCACCGAGCCCTCCTGACCTGCAGCCCCCCACTCCCACCCCTATGCCCCCAACACCTGGCCCAGGGCCCCTGCCCCCCGGGGGCGGCAAGGGAAACTCTACCCCAGCTCTTACCAGGAGCTGCTACAGGCAGAGCCCAGCACTGAGAGGGTCTCCCCCACAAAACCAGGCCATATCCCCCCACTGACCTGGAAGTGAAGGCCCAGGGGACATGGGGGGAGGAGGGCGTTGGTGGTTGAAGAGTTAGTGCCTTGAGTGGGGGATGCCAGGACTCATGACTGGGAGGGACAGGAAGGGGACATGACAGCCCTGTCCCATCTGCGGGAGCCCGAGGGCCCAGCTCGGGGCACGTGTCCTCCCCACCAGCAGCCCGCAGATGTGGGGTCAGGACGCCTGGCCCCTGTGTCCTAGAAGGGACCCTCCTGTGGTCTTTGTCTTGTTCTTCCTTAATAAACGGTGCTATCCCCGCCAGAGTTGTCTCCTGCACCCCTGATTGGGGCTTGACTCGGTGGAACCTGAGGGGGGGTCGGGGGGGGGCAAAGGCAGGCAGGGGGGTTCTGGGAGTGAAGCAAGGCAGCCGCAGGGGAGTGAGGGCCCTGCTCGCCGTCCTCTCCAGATCCAGCAGGGTGCTGGCAGCCACCCGAGCGATGGGGGCTGTTAGCTCCCGTGTCCCTCACGACACCCACGAGGCATGAGAGGAGCAGACTGAGTCTGAGGCTTTTGCGACGTGCCCAAGGTCAGGTGGCCCTCCTGGGGATGGGGTAGACCCCTCAGTCTGCCTGAGCCCAGAGCCCACTCTCCTGTTTCTGAAGCCACAGCCTCTGGGGAGTTCCTCTCTGACCCTGGAAGGCCAGCGCACTCGGCTGTGGCCCCCCAGGAGCCCCCTGGCCAGGACGCGTGTGGGGCAGAGGCCGTGGGCACCAGCCCACCAGGCCCGCCAGCGGGAGGAGCAACAGCACCAAAGGAGACCCACGAGGAGGCCAGCAGAGGCTAGGACCAGCGAGCAGACCAGCGCCACGCCTCGGAGCCGGGGATCTGCGGAGAGAAAAGGAAAGCCCACTCAGGCCCCGCCCTGTCCCTGTCACCTGGGGAGGGACAAGTGTGACCTTGGTGGGAGGCGTGGGAGCAGGTGGGAAGCAAGAGCCACCTACCTCCCGGAGGAACTGCCGTACCCTGCTGCTCAGGGGCCTGGCCTGCGACGGGGGTCCTCGGGGCGGCCATCTGGAGGGCTCCTGCAGAACTGAGAGCCGGGGGGAGCATCAGGGGCTTGGACGTAGGGCCATCTGTACTCCCTGCCTGGCTGGGCACCCGAGGGGAACCTGCAGCGGGAAATTAGAGAGGAACACACAGAACTTTCCAGGGCTTGATTGGGCTCAGTGAAGCCTCCCCAAACCTGTCTGAGTTTGTTGCCATTAGCATTTCCATTTCACGCATAAGAGAAGTGAGGCCCGGAGAGGAGAGGTTAAGAGAGGTTAAGTCGCTTGCCCAGGTCACAGAGTAGGAAGTACTGGGGAGGAAAGGACTTGAGCTCACATAGCCCAGCTCAAGCACCGGGGGTTTACAAATGGAGCTACTTCTCAAGAAGGAGGAAGTGTCTGTACTGAGCATTTTCTGGGCACCAAGCACCATGCTGGGCGCTGGGCTCTTTACCTGTGGTATTTCACTTAGTTTAGGACAACTCCGAAAGGTTCGGTTTATCAACCCCTACAGCCAGGTGTGTTTTTTTGGTTTTTTGGGGTTTTTTGTTTTGTTTTGTTTTTGCAGTAAACAACCTGTTGAACTGCACATGGCAGCCCTGTTTGCAGGATGTGGCATCCTAGCTTCTCAGGAAAGAACTTCCTGGGTGGCCTATTTTGGTCCCCCCTGTCCACAGAAGTCATTCCTGGTAATGCTACTCCCTGACTCTATGACCTTGGGCAAGACATTTCTCCTCCCCTAGGCCTCAGTTTCCCCATACATAAAATGTGGGAGTCAGACTGGACAATGGTTTCCAAAGTAAGTCTTAAAGGTCCTTCTCAGGTCCCTTGGCGAGACCTCAGTCAGCCAGGGCCCGGGCCTCCGTGTCCAGTTAAATAGAGCATCTCTCCTCTTGATGTCTTGGTCCTCTGCAAAATTCCACTTAGCAAAACTTCCACCACTGAAGCAGCTGGACTAGATCACCTCCAGCATCATTCCGGCTCTAACTTGCTCTCATCCTCACACAATCCAGCCTACACAGGTTCCCCACTCCTGGGCTTCATCCTATTCTCTCCTGCCATGCCCCTGCCCCCCGCCTCCCCACTGAGGCCCTGCCCCAGGGAAGGGGAGTCAGCCCCCGTTTCCCTCCTAGAAGTTCAGCAGAGCCCGGGCCGCACCCATCACTGACCTCTGCAGTCGGCTGGTGGCCAGGAAGCCTGGTCACTACCATCGCCGCAGTTGTCCACACCCCAGCGATCACACACCAGGCTCGGGGGCACACACCTGCCATTCCGACAGCGGAAGTAGGCACCGCAGGATCCTGGGGCCAGGAGGGGAGGCATGAGATGAGGACCCTGAGCCAGCCCATGACGCACAGGGGTGCGTAGCCCCAAAATGAGGGAACATGGGAGCTGTGAGCCGCAGAGAGCTGCTCCCAGGTGCGTGCAGATGAAAGCGTGGGTGGGTGTTTCACGGGAGACAGGTGTGACAGGTGTGACAGGTGTGACAGGTCCTCAAGATGATGCCAATGGCTGACATTGACCGAGTCCCGTCTGGAGCTGGGCGTGGCTCTCAGCGCTTCGCTTGCACCCCAGCGCCTGAAGTTCTCACAATAACCCCGCGCCGATAAACACTGTTCCCACCCCCCTTGCAGAGATCAGAAGACAAGCACAGAGAGCTTAGGTCACTTGGTCAAGGCTGCACAGCTTGTATCAAAGCAGCAGATGAGGAATCCAGTCCCACGCTCGTGAACGCCACCCTCCCCCAGCACTCTGGGCCTGCTTGTCCCTCTGCAGCACTCCTCACCTCGGCAGAATGTGGATTCCCTTGGTTATTTATTTATGGTCCGTCTCCCCCACCATAATGTCAGCTCAGAGAGGACAGGGACTTCTCTGCTGTTCGTTGGTCTATCCCTAGCGCCTAGAACAGCACCGGGCACATTGCAGGTGCCCCCGTAATGAATGAATATGCACGCGGGCGACCGAACTGGATGACTTGAGGTGCACGATGTGCAGAGAGGCTGACTTACCCAGCATCCCATTCTATGGAGAAAAGCTGCTTCAGGTGGGCTTGCCCAACACCCTGGCTCAGGGGTGGGCATAGGAATCAGAGCATTCCATTTCCTGGCCACAGAAATGGACACATGGCCCACATGACTACTCAGAGTTGGCCCTGGCACTTTGACTAGAATCATAAGAAAAGATGCTCGCTCTCTATTTTGTTGAGGTTAGAGCTATAATGATGACCGTGGATTTGGAGCTGCAGGATCATCTTGCTGCCAGATAGAAAGAGAAGCTGCCTAAGAGGGAGGCCAAACAGATTCCCGCAATGCAAAGACAAGAACAAGGAGACAGAGCCCAAGTGCCATTACTTGAACTGCTGGATCCAGCTACACCTGAACCAACACCTCTGTACCCCAGTTATAGGAGTCCCTCCCCATTCTCCTTTGGCTAAAACAACTTGAGTCAGGTTTCTTTTGTCTGCAAAGGAAAATGAAAAATACACAGCAGATATGGAGGTGTTAGAGTGAATGTGAGAGAAAATACAAGTAGTAGTGTGGTTGTGTACGGAAGTCACGTGTGAGTGTCAGTGTAGGAGTGTGTGCACAAACTAGGCAGGCTGTGCCTGCAGGTGTGAGTGACGGGGACTGTGTGTGTGACCTGAGGATGTGAAACGAACCTTCATTCAAATGACAAAACTGATCTAAGGAAGCCAGAGCTGCGACAGGGCTTCCCCACTGCCTCCTTCTTCCGGGAGTCGCTAAACACCGCTCAACACACAGCGGCGGCATCCCTGGCTCCCTGGCTGACAGCTGCACCTTGCGAGCCGGCAAGGCCACGGGGAGGGGGGTGCGGGGGGTTAATTCTCAATCCACCAGTGAGAGCTGTGTGCAACCATCATAGGCCCTGGCGCTGCTACAGCCTACGGGAGCTGGAAGGGAGCCCCTGTGCACCACTGGTCTTGGCCCTAAGGATTTAGGGTCTCAATTTCCTAGAGCTCCTCCCAGAGCCAGAGACCAAGGGGGAAGAAATAATCTAAAATCCAAAATTCAGGGGCGACTGGGTGGCTCAGTCATTCAACTGTTGATTTTAGCTCAGGTCACGATCCCAGGGTCCTGAGATCGAGTCCCACAGTGGGCTCTGTGCTGGGCCTGGAGACTGCTTAAGATTCTCTCCCCACGCCTGCCTCCCACCCCTGCCCTTGCTCATGCACACACGCTCTAACCCCCTCTCTCTTTCAAAAAAAAAAAATTAAAAATAAAATCCAAGATTCAGACCAGGCACCAGGCCAGAGGAGAAGAAGGTGGGCCTTGTCTAAAGAGGCCATGAGACAGCTCCGGGGGCTCTGCCGGACCAGCTCGGTGTTAAAGGGCCGTCCAGGGCCTGGCACGTTGAAGTCCAGCTCCCGGTGAGCCCGCATGGGCTCTCTGAGTCTCAAAGTGCTCACACTCCCACGGTTAAATCCCCAGCCTGGATATCTCGCCGGTGTTGGCGCTGAAGCTTCTCTGTGCTTTTGGAGTCTTCTGGGTTTGGGCAGCTCACCTGCTGGCCACCACCTGCTGCGACACACGGGGGTGTCCCCAGTCGTGGGGGAGCCGGCAGGGGCTAAGGCCGTGAACTAAGTTTGAACAAGAGCACGTGCTCCGGCCGCTGAAGCCCATCTGCTCCACTTGTGAGCGGGGAGGCCTGGGCACTTTCCCGAACCTCCCCGAGCCTGTTTCCCGTCCAGAAATATGAGGGTGAGGACACAGCACCGTGCGGCCAGGAGGCTCAGACAGATGGGCACACGAAGGGCGAAGACAGCACGTACTAAGTGACTATTAACTACCCTGAGTTTCCCTTCCCTGCTGTCACTGACAGTCAGGAGGGTCCTCCCTCGGCCCCTGTGCAATCCTCTGAAGGGCTGACCCAGGACAGAAGAGCCGCGTGTGAACCTGAGAGTGTGTAAGGTGTATCTAAGTACGCAAAGTGGTGCTGTACGTGTAGAAGGTGTGTGACGTAAACTGAGTGCGAGTGTGCGGTATAGGAGGTAGGTGGCTTGTGTGTCGCCGCGTGAGAGGCACGTGGGTGGGTGAGTTGTGTAATTGAGTGCAGAGTTGTGGGTTGTGTGCACATATACAGAGTGTGTGGGTGTTCGGGTGTGAGGTTTGTGGGTGAGGGGCTGTGCAAATGAGTGTGCAGTGTATGAATGAGAGTGTTGGGGTCCGCGGGATGTGAGCGTAGGGTCACGTGAGTGAGTGTGCGGGGTGTGTCCGAGTGTGAGGTGTAGGAGTGGGAGTTGTGAACAGGTGAGCGAGTGAGTATATATGTGAACGAGTGTGTAGGCTATGAGGGCCGTGTACAGCGAGCGTGCATGTTGGGCGTGAGGTGTGGGAGTGGGGGGTTGGGTGTGAGTGTGCAGGATGCGTGAGTGCGGGTACTGGGTGTCAGGTGTGGGAGAGTGCAGGAGTTGGGAGTGGGTGAGTGTGTGCGGGCGTGCGTCGGGGGCTGCTAGGGGCTGGCAGGGAGGCTGCCGCACGCGGCCCCGGGAGTCAGATTTACGGGGTCTGCTCCGCGCGTCTGGAATGCCCCCCCCGGACCGCGCTCAGCCCCCCCATCCTCGCACGCTGCAGGTGCCACACCAGTGACCCCACGCCGGAAGCTGCCCCCGGCTTGGGGGCCCCGGTCCCGGCCAACAGCCCCCACGCACCCAGCCGGAAAGAGGTGGCTTCGCCCACGAAGTCCACGCGGGGCTGGCGGCCTCTCGTGAGCAGACGGAGGCCTAGGAAGGGTCCGGAGGACACCACCGCCGGTGGGATGGTCAGGCCGCAGAGAGGGGCCCCCAGGGGCCGCGGCGCCCCCGGCGGGCCCTCGTAGAACTGCAGGTAGGACCCGGGGGCGCACGGGTCGGCCGGCGCCAGAGAGGAGGCGTTGGGTTCCGGGGCCGCTGCCGCCAAGCTGTAGACCAGGAAGAAGCGGAACTGGAAGCGGATCCTGTCGCCCGCGGCCGCCGCCCGCATCCAGAGCCCGCAGTCGGTGTCCGGAGCCACGAAGTAGAACCTGCGCGAGGCGGGGTGCGAGCGCAGCAGCAGCCCGGCCCCCTGCCATGTCTGCCCGCAGAGGTCCACCAGGTCGGCTGCAGGGAAAAGCACGGAGTCTGGAACGGCGCGGCCTGGTTCTGAGCCCTTCCCGCTGTGTGACCCCAAGTAAGTCACTCACCCTCTCTGAGCCTCAGTAGTTTCATCAGCAAAATGGAATGATTGCCCAATCTCAGAATTTTTGTGAGGGTTGAATAATTTCATACAGGTCCTCAATCTCTTATTCAAAACCTCTAGGATGTGTTTCAGAATTTTCCAGATTTTAAGAAGATAAAGTGGGCAATACACGAGATTATGTTGCGGCCCTCCATGATCAAACACATTTTCTAGAGCGAGTCTACAGACATAACCCTAAGCTGGACAAATAAAGACAAGAAACAGCCCCCTGTTTCAAGTCAGGTGTTCAAGTCAGGTGTTGCCAGTACATTAGTTAAGAAGGAATTTGGGGGGCGCCTGGGTGGCTCAGTGGGTTAAAGCCTCTGCCTTCAGCTCAGGTCATGATCTCAGGGTCCTGGGATCAAGCCCCACGTCGGGATCTCTGCTCAGCGGGGAGCCTACTTCCCCCTCTCTCTGCCTGCCTCTTTGCCTACTTGTGATCTCTCTCTCTGTCAAATAAATAAATAAAATCTTAAAAAAAAAAAAAGGAATTTTGACTTTCAGAGCTTTCCAGATTTTGGAAATGAAACTAGAGGACTGTGGGCAGATAAGTGTTCAGCGCTTAGGACAGTGCTGCGCATTTAATGAGTCTGACAGAAGTGTTAGCTATTATTAGTATCTTATCCCAGGAGCGGTAGACTCAACTGGGCCTCTGTCTACCCCACAGCCTTTCTGTGTTGCTCTTTGATAAAAGAACCCTAATATCTCTCAGCTGTCAGGGAGCAGCCTACCAGGTTGTTCTCTCCTCATCATTGGCCTAAACCAAGCTTTGTAATCCTAATTCAATTTGGGGGGTTTAGGGATTAGCATGGGACCTGATTTTGGCCAATGAGATTGAAGAAGTTTACTGAGGTTTCCTGGAAAAGGTTTTCCTCTCTGATTAAAAAAAAAGAAGAAGAAGAAAGAAAAGGGAGAGCCGTGTGATGAGGAGCCTCCTTCTTTCTGCTTTTGAAAGCAGTTGACTGAGGATGAGATGGCTAGGGCTGTGGCAGCTATTTTGCAAGGATAAGGTCATGAGCATCATGGAAAACATTGATATGATGGAGCTACTAAATTAACCATTTCTGGAATCATCTATGGCCAGTCTTCTTAAGTGAAATAACAAATGTCCTTATGGGTTAAGCCCTGTTAGTTTGGTATCTGTTACTTACATCCCAAAACATCCTCACTGCTACATAGTTGTTGCAAGGATTGAATGAGATAATGTGCAAATAATCAAACTAGCTCCGATTTTTGTAAGACTGGAAAAGAGGAGGTGGCTTTTCTGGTGCATAGTAGGGACACCAGTGGATCTTGAAGACCAGCCAGGATGTAGGTCTTTGGGGAAGATATTCACCATCAGGGCTCAGGATGTGGGAGCATTGTCTCAAATCTTCTGCAGACCTAGTAAAACCAGGACCTGCCCTGGAGGCCCACGAGGAAGGAGGGAGGTTTAGAGAGTGAATGAATTGAGCACCTTCTATGTGCCAGGCACTAAATATCTTACACATTTATCTCATCTTATATGCATAGTAATAATAGTCCCTTAAGGAGCAAGGGCCCTTATGACCACTTTGCTGCTGCAGAACCAGACCCCGAGAGGCGAAGCCATGATGTCACTGAGAGTGTGAACACGGACTGTCTGACCCCAAAGCTCATGGCGTTGTCCACTGCCCCCGACCCCACGCACACTCCAGACCCCTACTTCTGGGTGACTTGGAGCTCCAGCCCCCCAGAGCAGCTTGGAGTACCAAACAACACCGGGCACAAGACTTTCCGGCCTCCTCAAGTCAAGGGGTCCCAGCCCATCATGGGGATACGGTCTCTAAGGGTCGTAGGACCTGACTCCGCCACCCACCCCAGCCCCCTCATGCTCACCTGTCTCCAGGCTGGACGCAGCAAACGCAGCCACCGCTAGCAGAAGCAGCCTTTGGGGCAGCTGCCCCAGACGGACCTCCATCCAGGCCCTGCTGTCCCCAGTGATGGGGCAGACCTGCAGAATCCTCAGTTTGGGGTCTTTGGGGAGACTAGGGTGAGGGGGCCTGGCAGATGGCTAGCAGGACACAAGGAGCAAGGGGAGGTAAATCGGAGGTAAATCCACCAGCCCTCTGGTCTCTTTATAGTGATCTTTGTGTTCCAGATCCTTTTTCAGATCAGGATTGTGTCTAGGGTTGCCTCGGAGATTTGGGGCTGAGGCTGGAGCTTGGGGGAAGTAGGCGGGGAGGATACCCGCTCACCCCCTGCCAGACAGAAACCAGGAAACTCAGATCCGGTTCACACACAAGGCTTCGGGGGGGGGGGGGGGCACAGCCTCAGAGAGCTGCTGTGCTCTGGGTAAGTTGACATCTCAGGGCTGAGCTTGAGGGAGGCCCAGTGCATCAAAGGGCAGCTCTGAGGACCCTATAGAGGCAGCAAGTGACAAAGGAGCACTGGACCAGGAGTCCCTACCCCAGGGCCTTTGCACTCGCAGTTCCCTCCACAGTTTTCCTCCTGGAGTGCTCTTCTCCCATAGCATTCCATGGCTGGCTTCCTCAGGTCATTCAGGTTTGGGCTCACATGTCACCTTCTTGGACCACACTTCCCAGACCACCTCTCAGTCTGAATTGGTGCTCTCCTGCCTTGTCACTCAGTCACATCTCCCCAAATTTATTACCTCAGCACACACTCGAATTACTTGGCTCACGGATATCTTGTATATATTATCTGTCAGCCCCACTAAAATTGCGTTCCCCGAGGGTCTTGTTGATCTCTGAACCCCCAGGTCATAGCACAGTGCCTAGCACAGGGCAGGCATCCAGAAAATAAGAATAAATATGTAATATTGAGCACGTGACCTCTCTTGCTAGGTTCAGCTTCCCCACGTATCAAAGAAAGGACTTGGGCCATTTCAGGTTTGTCCAAAACTTGTTATTAGACCAATGTTTCTCATGGGGTGTGGGGCTGGCTCAGTCAGTGGAGCATGTGACTCTTGATCTTGGGGTTGTGGGTTTGAGCCCCATGCTGGGTGTAGAGATTACTTAAAAATAAAATATTTTTTAAAGATTTTATTTATTTGACAGAGGGAGAGAGATCACAAGGGATCAGATAGCCTAGGCAGAGAGAGAGGGGGAAGCAGGCTCCCCGCTGAGCAGAGAGCCCGATGCGGGGCTCGATCCCAGGACCCTGAGATCATGACCTGAGCCAAAGGCAGAGGCTTTAACCCACTGAGCCACCCAGGCGCCCCAGGAGTCTATTTTAATAAGTCTAGAAATGATGGTAACCTGAACCAGGATGGCAAGAGGTGGTAGGATTCTGGACGTATTTTGAAGGTGCAGCCAGTAGGCTTTGCTGACAGATTGGACTTGGGCGTGAAGGGAAGATGAGTCAAGGATGGCACCCTGAGTTTCAGCCTGGCATCTGGAAGGGTGGCATTGCCGTAACTGGGAGTGGGGAGGATGAGGATCTCAGCTTTGGACACATTCTGTTTGAGAAGACCGTCAGACTTCTCAGTGGAGAGGACAGGTGGCAGTTCGATCTCCAAGTCTGGAGTGTGGGAGGGGGAGATGTGGGCTGGGGATATAATTTGGGGAGAAGTTGGCATGTGGATGGTATAAAAAGTCACACGATGGGGCGAATCTGCCATGGAGTGAGCAGAGGACAAGAAGAGGAGAGAACCAGCAGGCTTGGACAGTGCCCCAACTCTTTCCCCAGAGGAATGCGGCTGTACCCGTGGTTCTGGAGAAAAACGTCCCCTAGGGGGCAGTCAAAGCCAATACGAGGATGAGGAACCCGGCTGTGCATCCTGGAAACAGCCGCTGGGTGGCGGTGGGATACCCCTCCGCTTAGAGGCTGGCGACAGCGGCAGTTCCATCACGAAGCCAAGGGCTGGGCATCTCGGGTCTGAGTCCTCGGTGTCTTCCCTACACGTTCAGGGAACTAGGAAGAAGGACAGCAGTCCTACCCAATTGCTGTGTCCTACTTTTTCCATCCAATGGGTCAGCAAGCCTGGATCATCTCTAAGGACTCTTTCCCTCAGACCCTCTCTGAGTCTGGAATACCGACTGATGACTTCTGCACTAAGGATGTCACATCTCATCGGTCATTCTTTCCTGCAACTTACAGTTTAATTCGCTACTAGTAAATAACTGTTCACTGATGCCAATTCCAAGCCTGAGGCCTTGAATATCTTCACTCCAGAAAAGCCCCGAGGCAGGTATAATCATCTCCTTTTATAGATGAGGAAGCCAAAATCCAGAGAGATGAAAGGACTTGTTCAAAGTAGCCCAGGAAGCAGGAGGTAGAGCTAGGACAGCCCACTCCCTTGGAGCTCCAGACCCCAATTCTCCTCTTATTATGTCATCCCTTGAATCGTAATTTGATTCCTCATAAGTGCCTGGCCCTTGACTTTGAGTCCTAAAGTGCCTGGCCCTGTACTAGGGGCTGGTGTATAGTAGAAAAGGACACACTTCTGCCTTTAGGCAGCTCAGAGCCTAGCAGACAAGGAAAACGAAAGTATAATTCAGCATTATGAAAGCCAGGGCTAAGGGAGCAGAGAGGGCGAAGCCAGCCTTAGCTGGAGCAGAGAAGCCAGTGAATAATAAAATTACCAAGTATTAATAAAATGAATAAATGATCGTTATTGCTAACAAAAATTATCATTAGGGCGCCTGGGTGGCTCATTTGGTTGAGCGACTGCCTCCGCCTCAGGTCATGATCCTTGAGTTTCGGGATCGAGTCCCATATCGGGCTCCCAGCTCCGCGGGGAGTCTGCTTCTTCCTCTAACCTTCTCTCCTCATGCTCTCTCTCACTTTCTCTGTCTCTCAAATGAATAAATAAAATCTTTAAAAAAAATTATCATTAATGATTAACTTATCAAATGCTTTCTATTTGCCAGGGATTGTTTTCATGTATCTGTTCATTCATTCATCACAGTACCAGGAAGTGGATATTAGGATCATCCTCATTTTAGGGATGCCTGAGTGGCTCAGTCGGTTAAGCATCTGCCTTGGGCTCAGGTCATAATCCCAGGGTCCTGAGATCAAGTCCTGCATCGGGCTCCCTGCTCAGCAGGGAGCCTGCTTCTCTCTCCGCCTGATGCTCCCCCTGCTTGTGCTCTCTCTGTCTCTGACAAATAAATAAATAAAATACTAGAAAGAAAGGAAGGAAGAAAGAAAGAGGAGAAGCAACCTGGCTTTCCAGAGGAGGAAATGTCTTTGTGGTAATCTGAAGTCTGAATGGGACCCAGGCAGGTGGAAAGAGGGTCCATAGTGTTCTGGGCCGAAGGGGAAGCAGACACAGAGTCAAGAAGGCTTGGGAGAGCTCACCCTTGTAGCCAGGCAACCTGGGACAGTGCCTCCTTCTGGTCACAGCACGCTCAAGTCTCCCAGAGCCACGCTGGTGTTCCAGTACCCAGCCAAAAGGGACAGAAGTCGGAATCTTTCTGACATCCAAATCTATGTTCATTCCGTGACAACAATGTTAAGCAACCTTTCTCAATATCGAGTCATGTGAGGAGATAGTTTTTCTCTTTTGGTTACTCATACATATTATTCATACTCTGCAATACAGAACTCAAGGATGAAATCATGAGATCACGATCATTTTTACAGGATTCGAAAAGAAGGCAGAAATAGGCAGGCCTTACCCCCTACAAGTCATCAGTGGGGCCAGAAGGAAGATGCATACTGACCAGTGAAACAGAAAGAAAAGTGAAATATAATAGGCAAAATGAAACAAAATGTACAAAATTACAAAATAAAATGTATAGTGAGCCTTCATCTAACACATCAGAAATCCCAGAAAAGATCTCTACATATGCAAGAAAACACATATCCTCCACAGACCCTAGTAACGTGTTTTCTCGTGATGCCGACACCTCCAGATCACCAGAGCTCTTGGCAAAGAAAACAAAAGACATTTCAGAAATGAGTCCAGGGATACATAAATGGCCTTGTACTTGCAGGGATTTGAGAATGTTAAACTCCCTTACACGTTATTACAGACACGATATCATAATGAGAGGAATAGATAGAGAACATTCAATAAGTTGAACGGATAAAATCATAAGATACGTAGGGGCGCCTGGGTGGTTCAGTGGGTTAAAGCCCCTGCCTTCCGCTCGGGTCATGATCTCAGGGCCCTGGGATCGAGCCCCGCATCGGGCTCTCTGCTCAGCGGGGAGCCTGCTTCCCCCCTCTCTATGCCTGCCTCTCTGCCTACTTGTGAACTCTCTCTCTCTCTCTCTCTCTGTCAAATAAATAAAATCTTTAATAAATAAATAAAATTTAAAAAAATAAATAAAAATAAAGAGGCAATGGATGGAGCTACATCTCAGTCTTCCTGCTTAGCAAGACTCTGTGCCATGGACATTGAATGGGACTCTTGATATAACCTCGGTGATTGGATACATTGCAACGTTATCAAATACTTCAGGAATGTGCTTGTTTGCTGTGATTCTGATACTGATTCAGGCCTGTCGTAAAGCCTAAGTGTAACAGAGTCAGGGCAAGAACCGTAGAGCAGATGGGTTTGTGAATTATGTCTCAGTTCTGGACACAGCTTCTTGGGTTTTTTTAAAGTAAAGTCTGCCCTCAACATGGGGCTTGAAATCATGACCTCAAGACCGAGGGTCCTGTGCTCTACCAGCGGAGCCAGGAGGGCCCCCTGCCACAGCTCCTTATTGATTCCAGCTGTTAAAGGCTGCCTGCATCTCACCGAGGGCTGGCTCACATCTTTAAAGGTGTCAGAATATTCGTGTTCCCCTCACTTGTATTTCTGTAACACCTACAGTCCAATGGTGAGGTGGCAGGAGCCAATATGTAATCACATTAAGGATCAACATGTTAGGGACGCCTGGGCGGCTCAGTCGGTTAAGCATCTGCCTTTGGCTCAGGTCATGATCTCAGGGTGCTGGGATCGAGTCCCACATTGGGCTCTTCACTCAGCGGGGAGCCTGCTTCTCTATCTGTCTGCTCTGCCTGCCGCTCCCCCTGCTTGTGTTCTCACTCTCTCTCTCTGACAAATAAATAAAATCTTCAAAAAAAAAAAAAAAGATTGACATATTAGGGCTTGCCAAATTACCAATAACCAATCAGAGCAAGAATGTGAACAGCAACACACAAAGAGCACGATTATAAACAGTCTAATGGGTTGGAGAGCGTCCAGGCAAAATCCACGTCCCTCCCACCCTGAATCTCAGAGTGTGACTTTATTTGGAAATAAGATCTTTCCGGATGTCATGAGTTTAGATGAGATACCGGATTCGGGGGGGCCCTACCCTCCGTGGCCAGTGTCCTTGTAGGAGGAGGAGCCACACAGAGATGGACACAGAGGAAAACTGGAGGTAGAGTCAAGGAACGTCAGGAGCCACCAGAAGATGGAAAAGGCCAGGTAGAAACCTTCCTCAGAGCCTTCCAGGGGCGCATGGGCTGTGTAGGTAGCTTGATTTTGGACTTTCAGGCTCCAGAACTGTGCATGAATAAGTTTATTGCTTGAAGACACTCAGTTTGTAATAAGTTATTATAGCTTCCCTAGGGGAAGAAGAATATGCAGAGAAAGGGAGGTCTCCATTGTAAGATTCCTGATCCTGATGCCCCTCACTCCCACCCACAGTGGGAGTGCACACTGGAGGTGCCTGGTTAAGCATCCGACTCTTGGTTTGGGCTCAGGTCATGATCTCGGAGTCCTGGGATCGAGACCCACATGGGGCTCTGTGCTCAGTGCAAAGTCAGCTTGGGATTCTATCTCTGTCTCTGTCTCCCTCTGCCCCCTACCCTGCTCTTATGCATGCTCTCTCTCAAATAAATAAATCTTAAAAGAAAAGAAAAGAAAAGAAAATAGTATATACTATACTCCGCTCTCCTGATACTTGAGGGTCAGTCTGAAGTCAATGGATCATGCGAGACCCAAGCCACAGTGACAGTCGGGCTAGCCGCTGAGGAGAAAGACAGGGAACATGGGAAATTCAGACTGAGAAGGTGACCACCACACTCAACACCTAGGGGTTAAGACACTGTGGCCTTTTACCCTGCCCAGTGTGGTGTCTCTCCTGATAGGATGGGGGCCCAAATGTGGGGTGACTTGATCAGATGGACTCTGGTGTAGAATTTGGAGGGAGAGCAAAGGAGCTAGAAGTTTATGGAATACACCACCAGGGAGCAGAGGAGAGACTGCGAACGCGGAGGTGGGTGGGGGCTGTTTTTAAAGAGGAAAGGGGAGGAGGTCAGGCACCTGATGGAATTTTCCCTTTTTTGGTAACTGTGCCTGATCCTAAGTAGCCCATGGTCAGTTAGGGCCTATGGATGTTTTGAGGTGGGTCCTCCAATGGGCCTTTCTGTGTTCAGGCAGGGGGGCACTGTGGGTCCTTCCTACCTTCCACTGCCCAACCCTGTTGACTAAAAGCAGCTTCCAGGGGCACCTGGGTGGCTCAGTTGTTAAGCCTCTGCTTTTGGCTTAGGTCATGATCTCAGGGTCCTGGGATGGAGCCCCAAGTTGGGCTCTCTGCTCAGCAGGGAGCCTGCTCCCCCCGCCCCCCCTGCCTCTCTGCCTGCTTGTGATCTCTCTCTCTCTCTTTCTCTCTGCAAATAAATAAAATCTTTTTAAAAATAAATAAATAAATAAATAAATAAATAAATAGAAGCAGCTTCTACACTCAGAAGGAATATGTGGGGCTGGGGACTGATGTGTTAATAGGGAGGTTTTTTCCAAGTGGATGATACTAATATATTAGGTAACCCTTTATTATATTGAATAATTCTATGGTAAATATGCTTCTCAAAAGGCTGCCCCTAGGGGTGCCTGGGTGGCCCAGCTGGTTAAGTGACTGACTCTTGGGGTGCGCCTGGGTGGCTCAGTTTGTTGAGCAACTGCCTTTGGCTCAGGTCATGATCCTTGAGTTCCAGGAGATCGAGTCCCGCATCAGGCTCCCAGCTCCACGGGGAATCTGCTTCTTCCTCCAACCTTCTCTCCTCTCATGCTCTCTCTCACGTTTTCTCTCAAATAAATAAAATCTTTAAAAAAAAAAAAAAAAGTGACTGACTTGGCTTCGGCTCAGGTCACCATCCCCGTGTGGGGCTCCGCGCTCAGCGGGGAGTCTACCCCTCCCGCCTTGTGCATGTGCTTGTGCATACATACATAATAAATTTAAAAAAATCACATTCCTTGAAAAAAGAAAAAAGGCTACCTCTGGTCAGCTCCCACATTATTACATGGAAGCCAGTGGAGTTGACAGAACAAGGTTCACTGAAGGTCTCGGCCCCTCCTCCGTTACACTGTCAGTGAACGCCTGGGAGCAGCAGTTCATGCCATAAATGGCGGAGGGAGACTCAGCTGGAGGATGTGATCACACACCTGGTGAGCCACCGCGGTGGCTAGGACAGCGGCGTCTTCACGGTCCACAGCAATGCTGCTTCAGGGGTGAGGCGACCCTCACTCCGCCCATCCCCCTCTTCTCCGCTGCCGAGACACTCCAGCCCTTCACTTCCCTTTTTGGCTTGGTGTTTTCCCTGTCTTCCCAATCTTGAAAAAACGATGACATTAGAAATCTGTTTGGGCTTCATACATACTGTGTGAGTCTGCCTAGATTTCAAGCCTCCTTCATCTTGGAAAAAGAATCTACTTTTAACCACATTTCTGGACCTAAAACAGTAATCCTTGGGGGGTGCCTGGGTGGCTCAGTTGGTTGAGCATCTTGCCTTTGGCTCGGGTTGTGATCCCGGGGTCCTAGGATCGAGCCCCACATTGGGCGAGAGAGCAGAGAGAGCGCATGAGCTGTGGGGGAGGGGGACAGAGGGAGAGGGAGAGACTCCCAAGCGACTCCCCATTGAGCGCGGATCCTGATATAGGGCTCGTTCTCATGAACCTGAAACCGTAACCTGAGCCGAAACCAAGAGTGACCTTTAACAGACTGAGCCATCCTGGTACTCCCCCACCCCCAACACAATCACTTTAGATATTGTGATAAGTGTTAGAGAAATAAACAGGGATGTTACAGTGGGGATATGAAAGGGAGGTCTACACCCTGGGCTGGTCAGGGAGGTCTTCTCTGTGAAGATTAACATTTGAACTGAGATCTGAAGGAGTTGGGGGAAGAGGATTACTCACAGAGGAATGCTGATTGCAAAGGCCCTGAGGCAGGAAAGTACTTGGAATACTATGGCTAAATCACAGTGAATGAGGGCACAAACAATATGGTTGAAGTTAGGAGTGGCCAGATCAAGAAGTGGTCTTAGTTTTAGTTTCCTTTTATTATAAGCAGGGCACAGGGGCGCAAGAGGATGGGGGGTAGACTGATCAAGTTCAGCCATTTACCACTGACAAAAGCCAAAGGCAGAGACACAGGGGTGGTGAAACGAGAAAGGATTTCCGTGAGGCCGACACCGGGAAGATGGAGGAATGGTGTCTCAAAGACTGTCTCTAAAATGCTAAAACTACTTCTAGGTTTATGCAGAGAAAACTGAGACAAAGGCCGGGTAGGTATTGGAGGTGGGCGGTGAAGGTCAGATTAATCTTTTGGGCAATCGCCCCATTCTTGCTGGCTCGGGGCAGTCCCGATTGCTTGAGGGGGTAGTTTTGGCACAATCCGGGAATGCTTTGCCTGCAGGGGTCTTTTGTCTGTGTTAAGAGATAAGCTGGAAAGAATCAATTGGAAAGTACAGACTGAGGTCAAAATGGAGGTAGTCCTCTTAACTTTACTACTGTAATTAACCACACTTAGCAGCTTCGAACAATTTATAATTCTGGAGGTCAGATGTCTGGAGAGGGTTTCTTCAAACTAAAATCGAGGTGTTTATAGGGCTGGATTTCTTGTGGGCACTTCAGGAGAGAATCCATTCCCTTGCCTTTCCCAGCTTCTAAAGGGTGCCTGCATTCCTTGGTTTGTGACTCCCTCTTCCACCTTCAAAGTCAGCTGGGTAACATCTTCTCTAGATCTGACCATTCTGCCTCCCTCTTAGAAAGAACCTTGTGGGGGCACCTGGGTGGCTCAGTTGGTTAAGCCTCTGCCTTCGGCTCGGGTTGTGATCTGTGATCGAGCCCCATATTGGGCTCCCTGCTCAGTGGGGAGCCACTTGTCCCTTTCCTGCTCCCATTGCTTGTGCTGTCTAAATAAATAAAATCTTAAAAAAAAAAAAAAAGACCCTTGTGGTTACATCAGGCCTATTCAGTGTTAGGACCTGTTTAGCCTAAGTGATTCCATCTTGTCTAAGCAGCCATTTTGTTGTGAACACAAGCTGACCTTGCCTTAAGGGAACAAAGTCAGCTTGGAGGAACTTACTTAGAAAGATAAGTCCAGGACACCAATGGAATGTGGTCTGTTGGCTCCTGATGTCAACCCCCCAGAAGAGTCAGGCCAGGTGGGGGTGTCCAATCAGTAAAGGACACATATGCCACCTCCCTCAACCCCACTGCTCCTGAAGTCAGGTCAGGTGGAGACATCCAACCAGTAAAGAACACATATGTAACCCCCCCTGACCCCACTGCTTCTGACCAATAAGGATAAACTCACAGTCAGTTTGCAGTTTTGCCCTATAAAAGATAGCCTCTAAGACTAGGCGGGGTCGCTCTCTGCATGGAGACGACCCTGACCTGCCAGTATGATTCTCGATGGTTGGAGCGAAATAAAGCTTTGCTTGACCTTCGCTTTGTATCAGCCTCGTTCCTTTGATCCTAACATTCAGGTAATCCAGGATAATTTCCCCATTTTAATATCTTTAACTAAATCTCATTTGCAAGGTCCCTTTTGCCATATAAGGTAATATATTCACAAATTTGGGGAATAGGACATGGCCATTTGTCTTACTCTGGGCTTCCATAACAAAAATACGATACTAAAATAGAATAAAAACAGGGGTGCCTGGGTGGCTCAGTGGGTTAAATCCTCTGCCTTCAGCTCAGGTCGTGATCTCAGGTTCCTGGGATCAGGACCGCATCAGGCTCTCTGCTCGGCAGGGAGCCTGCTTCCCCCTCTCTCTCTGCCTGTCTCTCTGCCTACTTGTGATCTGTCAAATAAATAAATAAAATCTTTACAAAAAAGATGAGTTAAATTGGGGCACCTGGGTGGCTCAGTCAGTTAAGCGACCAACTGGTGATTTCAGCCCTAGTCATGATCTCAGGGGTTGTGGGCTCAAGCCCCAGGTTGGGCTCCCCACTGAATAGGGAGTCTGCTTGAAATTCTCTCCCTCCCTCTCCTCCTCCTCCCACTGTGCATGCTCTCTTTAAAATAAATAAATCTCAAACAAAGATGATTTAAGTCAACAGAGCATAGGCTTACACTGTCCACTACAGTAGCCACACCCACATGTGGCTAATAAGCCCCTAAATGAGGCAAGTTTATTTATTTTAACGATTTTATTTATTTGTCAGCGAGAGAGCACACAAGCAGAGGGAGCAGGAGAGGGAGAAGCAGGGTCCCCACTGAGCAGGGAGCTTGATGCAGGACTTGATCCCGAGACCCCAGGATCATGACCAGAGCTGAAGGCAGATGCTTACTGACTGAGCCACCCAGCCTCCCAATGAGGCTAGTTTGAACTAAGATGAGCTGCAACTATAAAATTCACATTAGATTTCGAAATACAGTGTGAAAAAAGGGGAGTATTTCATTAATATTTTACATATTGATTTCACGTGGACATGTACATATTTTGGATATATTGGGTTAACTATATCTATAGTTAACTTTAACTTCACCTCTTTTTACTTTTTTTAAAGACTTATCGAGAGAGAGGGAGAGAGAGTGCAAGCAAGCAAGTGCTCCTGTGAGAGCAAGCATGCAAGGAGGGGTAGAGGGAGAGGATCCCAAGCAGACTGTGCTGTGCTCTGAGTCCACGGGGCTCAACACAGGGCTCAACTTCAAGACCCTGAGTTCATGACCTGAGCCAAAATTCAGAGTCAGATGCTTAACCGACTGAGCCACCCAGGCACCCCAGATTCTCCGTATACCTAACAGTTGTTCCTTCTGGACCTTCTTTTTAGGGTCCTTACCCTATTCCCAAAACTTATTAGGTGAAGGAGCAAGCCATGTAGCTGTGTAGAAGAGAGTTCTAGGCAAATGAAGCAGCAAATGCAAAGGTCCTGAGGCAGAAGGCTGCTCGGGTAGTTGTGTACAGGGAGGAAAAAGGCAGTGTTGTGGAAGCAAAGTTAGGGTAAGGGAGAGTGATAGGAAATGAGGTCTGGGCAGTATGGTGCAGAGGAGATGGTCTTTATCATTTATTCTGAGGGCAATGGGAAGTTTAGGAGGTTTTTAAGCCAAGGAACGTCCATCTGGTTTACATGCAGACTGCAAGAGGCAAGGGTGAAATCTGGACACCAGTTAGGAAGCTTCTGCATTCATCCAGGTGGGGCCAGGATGGTAGCACTAACTGCAGAATGGTTGTATTCTGTATATATTTTGAAAGCACCATTGACGGGGTTTGTAGAAGGACCGAATGGGGATGGAAGAGAAAGATAGGTTAAACCTGACTCTAAAGTTTCTGGCAAGATGGAATTGCCATCTGCTGAGATGGAAAAGTTTTAGAAGGATATTTGGGGGCAGCTGGAAGTCGACTTAAGGATAGGTTTTGGACCTGGGAAGTGCAGAAGACTGATTGCATATTGGAGATGCCAAGTGAGCAGTAGGGGATGTACAAATCTAGCAATTTAGGGGTAAGGTTGAGTTTGGAGATACGAATTTGGCAGTCATCGCCCCACAGCTGGTATTTAAAGCCACAGGAGGAGATCAGATCATCCAGGGAGTAAATGTATTAGAGGAGAGGTACCAGGACAACCCTATGCCACTCAAGTTTACGGGTTAGAACCAGCAAAGGACACTAAAAAAGAATGACCAGTGAACCATGGGGAAAGCGTGATGTCTTGCAACCTAAGGACAGGTTCCAGGGGAGAAAGTGAAATGGGTCAAATGCTTTGGATAGGTCGAGTACAATTGAGTGTGCCCTTCATATGAGTGGTTTTGGGGGTGATAGAGGCAAAAGCCTGATTGGGAATGGGCTTAACAGGGATGGGAAGAGGGGAACTGGAGAAAAATACAGACAACTCTTTTCCAGTTTTGCTATAAAGGGAGCAGAGTAATGGGACAGTAGCTTGAGGGGGATGTGGGAGTCAAGAGAGTGTTAAACTGGGGAGAAATCACCATATATTTGAATGCTGATGAGAATCATCCAATAGAGACCGAAAGATTCATAGTGCAGGACAGTATATCCTGCAAGACTCAGGAGTCATATCTACTGTGCTGGCTTGTGTGTCCCTGATGGATCTGAAACTGCCTAAAAGTGTAAAGTTGAGGGGTGCCTGGGCAGCTCAGTGGGTTGGGCCTCTGCCTTCGGCTCAGGTCATGATCTCAGGGTCCTGGGATTGAGCCCCCACATCAGGTTCTCTGCTCAGCAGGGAGCCTGCTTCCCCCACCCCCCGCCTGCCTCTGTGCCTACTTGTGACCTCTCTCTGTCAAATAAATAAATAAAATCTTTAAAAAAATGCAGTAAAAATTACAGTCTAATACATAGGACATACAAAATGTGTTAATTGTTATCGATAAGGCTTCTGGTCAACAGCAGACTATCGGTTTAAGTTTTTGGGGAGTCAAAAGTTATACCCATGAATTTCCACATCACCAGGGGGTCAAGGTATAGCACATGGTTCAAGGGTCTAACTGCATATTAAAAATTAAAATCGGGGCGCCGGGGTGGCTCAGTGGGTTAGGCCTCTGCTTTCGGCTCAGGCCATGATCTCAGGGTTCTGGGATCGAGCTCTGCTTTGGGCTCTCCACTCAGCGGGGAGCCTGCTTCCCCCTCTCTCTGCCTGCCTCTCTGCCTACTTGTGATCTCTCTCTGTCAAATAAATAAATAAAATCTTTAATAAAAAAAATAAAAATCAAGGGCGCCTCGGTGGCTCAGTTGATTAAGCAACTGCCTTCGGCTCAGGTCATGATCCTGGAGTCCCGGGATCGAGTCCCACATCGGGCTCCCTGCTCTGCAGGGAGCCTGCTTCTCCCTCTGACCTCTCCCCTCTCATGCTCTTTCTGTCTGTCTCAAATAAATAAAAAATAAATCTTAAAAAAAAATTGAAATCATCATCTCCCTTAGAAACCTGCTGCTGCTTCTTTAGTTCTATCTATGTAGAAACTCTTAATTACCCAAGAAAACTGCACACAGCAGTATCCACATAGTGAATAAATAATCACAATTTCATTGTGTGCCAAGTGAAACAATTGATGTCACAGGTAGTTGTAAGTATCAAGGAAAGGGCTATGACCCAGACTTGAAGGTCAAGTAACACAAAGGTGAGTAGACACTGATTAGACCAACATCAAGTTGTAGCAATTCCACATCCTAAATATCTTTCATATTTGTCTGCACAGGCCATATCTATTATGAAATAGGACTACCTCCATTTTGACCTCAGTCTGTACTTTAAGTTCTTTCCAGCTTATTTCTTAACTCAGGGAAAAGACCCCGAAGGCAAAGCATCTCCTGATGTGAGCCAAAACTACCCCTCAAGCAACTAGGACCACCCTGAGCCAGCAAGACAGGGAGTGGTTAACTGAAAGATTGATCTGACCTTCACTACACATGTGGGTGTACCTGACCTTTGTCCCACATTTTCTTTATATAAACTAGATGTATCTTTAGTACTTGGGAGACAGTCTGAGATGCTAGTCTATGATGTTCCCTGTGTTGGCCTCACTGAGATAAATTCCTTTGTTTCATCACTCATACCTGCCTTTGGATTTTATCTGTGGTGAGTGGCTGCACCCGATCTGTTTGGGACCCCCAGAGCCAGGTGCTTGACACCCCAGCTGGGTTACAAGTACATTTCCCCAGTTGAGGGCTTAATTATCGCTGGCCTGTGTTACTTCAATAGTCTTATAAGAGGTTTCTTTGCCTTTGACCTTGACCCAGAGTGAGGAAGCCATACAAAATGCAAATCTCCACTGTGTCTCACACCACCTTTAAACCTTTCAAGGAATCTCTCAGATAATGGCAAGCCTGCTTCTCGTGGCTTACCTTTCATCTCTCCCTGTCTTGGAATTTTTTCTGACTCCAAGAAGTTTCTAATGTGCCTTTGCTCCTTGTGGTTCCCTTTGTCTACAATGGTGCCTTTTTTCTATCTTGGCTAAGTTTTACTCATCTTTTAAAGATGTGCTTAGAAATAACCTCTTATGGTAAGCCTTTTCCCAAGTACTGCAAATCTTCCAAGGCTGTGAAGGGTAGTTCTGTGTTTCTACCCCTCTCCCATCACCCATGCCTAAAGGCGGGGGACCACATCTTATCTTCGTCATGCTTTCAGCAAATATTTGTCTAATGACTAGCATACTTTAAGCATCAAGTCCAAGGTTTCCCAGCTGATAAAAGGCTGTGTCAGAAATAAGTGCTTAGACCCCTGGAGGGCTCTCATTCAAATGTAAAGTCCTCAAAATCTTCCCTCTAACAGGGCTCTTAACAGTTTGCAAAAACAACTTGATCAGGCAAGCTTTATATCCTGGGGCAGGACTTGTAAAAAGGTAATGTTTCTAAACCCGGGAGCTAAGGAGGAGCTTCAGGAAAGGACTAAGGAGTCACCAAAAGGAGTTAACAGCAGTCGGGAGAGTCAGCCAGCTGGAGTGAAGACCCTCCCAGCCTGAGAAACCCCATCCAGGAACCCTCTCCACCAGCCCCCCTCCACTTCGAGGACTACAAATCCCAGCATGCATAGCATCCAGTGAGTGACAGCACGGAACGCACGCCGGGACACGTAGTCCAGTTCTAGTTCAGGAAAAGCCCAGAACGTCCCGTGACGTCAGGAGGGCTCGGGAAAGGAATCGGAACCGCTCCAGGCTCAAGTTTAATCATACTTTAGAGAGCCGACCGTGGTTTTTTTGGTGACCCGGTTTCAGGTCCTACCCCGCAGTCCAGCGGCCCTATGGTGTGCGTTGAAGTAGCTTCTCGCGTGACTCCTTCAAGGTTAAAGGGGAAGTAGCAGAGAGCAAGAAGAGGCAGCCTTCCGCCCTCGAGGCGCCGGCTTGTTAGGGTAGTGGTACGCAGGACGCTAGCCTAGCTAGGAGCTGATACGCTGCTTCCCCAGCAGCGCCGGTGAGGACGTGGCAACACTATTCCGAACAGCCGCTTCCCTTTCCTCCGCCCGTCAGGGTAGAGGCGCGGGGAGGCGCAAAGGCTCCTGGGAACGCGCATGCGCCCACAGCGACGGGGAGTACACCTCCAACGTCTGCGGGCGCGGGGGGTGTCGGGTGTCGGCGGCTGCGCTTTGCGGCCGGTCGTGCGGGTCGGGCGCGGGCGGGCGCGGCGGCAGTGGCGCGCACAGGTGATTGACTGGCCAGCTGGCTGAGGAATCGCCTGGTCCCCATTGCTGGCAGGTGGCGGAGCCCATTTGGGCGGCGGCAGCAGCAGCAGCGGCAGCAGCAACGGCCCGGCTCGGGAGGCACTTCTCGGGCCAAGGCCATGGCCCCGCGGCTGCAGCTGGAGAAGGCGGCCTGGCGCTGGGCGGAGACGGTGCGGCCCGAGGAGGTGTCGCAGGAGCACATCGAGACCGCCTACCGCATCTGGCTGGAGCCCTGCATCCGTGGCGTGTGCAGGTGAGGCCCGCGCACCGGGCCTTGCGCCCCCCACCTCGCTTCGGACCGTGGAAAACCGGACCAGGGGCCGGGGGTCATGTTGGGGGAAGGAGGACGGCGGCCAGCTGTGTGCATCTACCAGGCGCGGAAAGGAGCAAGGTGGAGGCTTTCTCCTTAACGCTTCTGGGCGACCTGAGCAAAGCAGCCATCCTGGGCTCGCTGCGCGGAGGTGATGCTGCTGAAAGCCCTTTAGAAAAAGGTTCTGGGTTCTTATCTAGAAGATGGCGGTGGAAATGGTTGAAGGCAGGAGCTTAGAGCTTAGCAGACGTTGTTGGTTGTATCTTGGCCACGGCTCGGCTTTTTCCATTGTAGAAAGGGAACTTCGTAGAAGTGAGTTTCATCACAGTATATCATTTATTACTGTTGACGGGAAGGCTTGGTCATCTTAATACTAGTTTTGGATAGGGCAGATTTAGAAAAACGTATGGTTAGCCTGCCTCATCTGTATCTTTCACCGCAGTTGACCTCCGGTCTCTTAATCTGTTTTAGGTTTTGGGGGGGCGGGGGTCGTTTCGACTGTACCACTTTACAGGTACGAAGTTTGAGCTGTGTGAGTTCTGTCCTTCACGTCCGCTTAGCCCTTGAACCTTGCCTTTCCTTTTATTTCGAATTGTTAGATATTTTCCTCTCTTCTGTTTTTCCACCTTTTAACGCGGGAACTATAGTTTTTGTTCCGGAATGTTGTTGAATTGGCTTGGCCAAGCCGGGCATGCTCAGTAGCCATACTTCAGTCGGCATTTAGTTAAGGCTTTCTGGAGTTTTTACACTCCGCGGCGGGATCCGGAAGAAATAGAAGTCAAGGTCTCAGCTTTGGAATTAAAGTCGAGTTTCAGAAGTGTTTCAAGTTAGGGAGCTTACATAAAGCAAACGAATAATTCCAAGCTCTGGGTGTCTGGCTCACAAGGAGGGGCACATTAACTCCCAACAGTTAAGTACTGGAATGACAAGAGTCTGTGTATAATAGAATTTATTAAGCTTCAGTTAGTGTCTCAACATAATCAGATTCCAGAGTAACAGCAACAACAAAAAATACTCCTTCACTGTTATAATTCTGATTTAAACACAAGTAAAGTAGTAGAAATTGGCCGGGATCGCTGTGAGGGTAATGTAGAGTTTTAAGTTGAAATTGCAAGGTTGTATCAAAGCAAGGTTTTTGTTTTGTTTTGGCATGAGATATAAGTCATATATTGTATGATTCACCCAATTAAAGTGTACTGTCCAGTGTTTTTTTTGTGTGTGTGTTCACAGGGTCGGTCAGCTATCACTACAATCTTGATTTTAGAACATTTTTGCCCCTTCCCCCCAGGGTCTGTAGCCATTAGATTGGTACTCAGTCCTCCCCTGTACACCACCACCTCAAGCTCCAAGCAGTCACTGACCAACTTTCTGCCTCCTAATTTGCCTATCTTGGACATTCATGTAAATGGAGTCATAAAACAGGTGGGCTTTTATGACCAACTTTTTTCTCTTAATGAAATGTTTCAAGGGTCATGCATGTTGTAGCATATGTTGGTATTTAATTTCATTTTTTTAAAAGATTTTATTTATTTGACAGATCACAAGCGGGCAGAGAGGCAGGCAGAGAGAGAGAGGGGGAAGCAGGCTCCCTGCAGGGTCCCAGGACCCTGAGATCATGACCTGAGCTGAAGGCAGAGGCTTAACCCCCTGAGCTACCCAGGCGCCCCTTTAATTTCATTTTTAAAACATGCAACAATTTGATATTTTAAAGTATACAATTAAGTGGCATTAAATACTTTTATAAGGGGTACACCCGTCACCATTGCCTAGTTCTATGGCTTTTCCATCATCGTAAAAGAGGCTCCATATCCATTAAACAGTCGCTTCCCATTTTCCCCTCATGCCACCCTTGTAACCACTGATCTTTCTGTTTCTGTGGATTTCTCTATTTCCTATAAATGGAAACCTAAAATGTGTAGCCTTTTTTGTCTGGCTTTCATGTAACATGTTTTCCAGTGTCTTCCGTGTTGTAGCACTGATGAGTACTTTATTCCTTTTCGTGGCTAAATAATAGTCCATTGCTCGGATATATACCGTATTTTGCTTGTCTGTTCACCAGTTGATGGACTTAAAAAATTCCCTCTCCCAACTTCATTGAGGAATACCTGACAAATTGCCAGTATTTAAAATGTACAACATGATGATTTGATATACATACACATGGTGGAATGAGTACTAAGACCAAGGTAGGTTTTTTGTTTTTAAGATTTTGTTTATTTGATGGGAGAGAGAGGGAGGGAGCACAAGTAGGGGGAGTGGCAGGCAGACGCATAAGGAGAAGCAGGTTCCTGGCTGAGCAAGGAGTCCCAACACAGGACTCCATCCGAGGACCCTGGGATCATAACCTGAAAAGGCAGACGCTAAACCTATCGAACCGCCCTTAAGATCAAGGTAGTTAAACACATCTGTCACCTCCCATAATTAACTTGATGAGCATTTTTTTTATATCCACTTTTTGGCTATTATGCTGCTTTGAACATTTGGCTACAAGTTTTTGTTAGAATATGTGTTTTCAGTTCTTTGGGTGCCCACCTAGGAGTGAAATTGCTGGGTCATGATAATTATGTTTAACTGAGGAACTGCCACACTGGTTGCTGCTGCTGCGCTGTTCCTTTGACATTCCCGCCGGGAATGCCTGAGGGTTTCAATGTCCCTCCTTGCCAACACATGCTACTTTCTGTTGTTTGCCATGCTAGTGAATTTGAAGTGGCATCTCATTATGGTTTTAGTTTGAATTTTCATAAGGACTAACGAATTGAACATCTTTGTTGGCCATTTCTCTATTTTTTTAAATTGCCAAATAATGTTCCATTTTATGTATGTACTTTCCTCATTTATATATCCATTCATCAGTTAATTGACATTTGGGTTGTTTCCACTTTTTGGCTACTACGAATAATGTAGCCAAGAATATTTGTGTGGGGGTTTTTGTGTGGATGTATTCATTTATCTTGGGTATTTCTGTAGGAGTAGAATTGCTGGGTCATAAAACTGGTTAACATGTTGAGGAACTGACAAATTGTTTTCCAAAGTGGCTGTGCTGTTTTACCTACAGTGTATGAAGATTCCTGTTTCTCCTCATCCTTGCTCTTGTTTCTTTTTTTTTTCTTGTTTCTTTTTTCTTACAGCCGTGCTCGTGGGTATAAGTGGTATCTCATTGTGGTTTTGATTTGCATTTCCCTTTTGACTCAAGTTCAGCATCTTTCCTGTGCTTCTTGGCCTTTCGTGTATTTTTGGAGAAATGTCTGTTAAAGTCCTTTGCCCATTTTGGGGGCGCCAGGGTGGCTCAATGACTTAAAGCCTCTGCCTTCTGCTCAGGTCATGATCTCAGGGTCCTGGGACGAGCCCCGCATCGGTCTCTGCTCAGCGTGCTCCCCCACCCACCTCTGCCTGCCTCTCTGCCTGCTTGTGATCTCTCTCTCTAATAAATAAATAAAATCTTTTTAAAAAAAAAGTCCTTTGCCCATTTTAAAATAGGGTTTTTTGGTATTACTGAGTTGTAAGAGTTCTTTATATATTGGATACATATTATATTTGTAAATATTCTCATTTCTGTGGGTTGTGTTTTCATATTTCTGTTGGTACTGTTTGTAGTAGAAAAGCTTTTAATTTTGATTTAGTCCAAACTTTGGTTAATTGGTTGGTTGCTTGTGCTTTTGAGACCATGCATAATCTGAGGTCCAAGCAAATTTAATCAGTATACCTTTTTCCAATATACTTTTTTATACTTTACATACACAATTGTTATGCGATTCCAGAGCTGAAGAGGTGTTTAGTTCTTAAAGAGTAAGTGAATCAAGACTATTTACATTTCTTTTTTTTTAAATATTTTATTTATTTATTTATTAGGAAAGAGAGAGAGTGAGAGAGAGTATGAGAAGGGAGAAGGTCAGAGTGAGACGCGGACTCCCCATGGAGCTGGGAGCCCGATGTGGGACTCGATTCCGGGACTCCGGGATCATGACCTGAGCCGAAGGCAGTTGCTTAACCAACTGCGCCACCCAGGCGCCCTATTTACATTTCTGAAACTGCTTAGTAAAATCATGATGAAAGCAATGTGTATTAAATCCTATACCCACAGAGTTCTGCAAATATATGTATCTTAATTCTTAAAAGAGTTTTTGCTTAACAATGAGGCTAATATTTAAGTAAGTTCCTTGGAGTAAATTGGTTGAGAAAGAGATGTGCATTTTTCATATTGATCCGTATTGCTGAATTACCCATCTGAATGATGGCTCCACTTTACACTTCTACTGTGTAAGAATGTCTCATTTCCTCATACCCTCACCAACATAATATGGGGGGGAGAGGCATATAGGGAGAGAGAATCTTTTAAGATTTTTAAAATTAATTAATCTATCAGAGAGAGAGAAAGCTTGAGAGCATGAGTACAAGTAGGGGGAGAAGCAGGCTCCCCACTGAGCAAGGAGCCTGTTGCAGGATTCAATCACAGGACTCTGGGATAATGCCCTGAGCTGAAATTGAGTCTGTCTTAATTGACTGAGCCAGCCAGGTGCCCCTTAATCACGGTTTTTGATCTGATAGGTCTCATGTTAATGTGTTTCTTTTTGTGATAGTTAAAATTTTGATAAGAAAATTTCAGTCTTGACTGTATATATACCCCTGTATATAGGAGTATATATAGGAGTAAGATGTCTATTTCGTTCTCATTAGAGAGACAGTACCGGTGACTTACAAAATTAAAACATTGCAGAAATGTAACACATTCTAGAAAGTCAATATCATGCCAATTGACTTCTCATGGCTCTAGTCCAAACCTTTGTGAGGGCTGCAGGGCCTCTTCGGAAGGCTTCTTCATCCAGCTGTTCTTCATTGATGATGTTCAGTGGCAACTCCTTTCTCAGTTGGCTGTTTCCTCGCTTTAGCAGTATTGGTCCCTTGTGCCTTGCTAACTTTCCGTGACCCTCAGTGCAAGTTAGGGGACCCACTTTTTGATTAAAAAAAAACCTAATGCAAACTTTATAAGAGTTTTCAAAAAATTTATAAATTTATAATAAATAGTTTGAGAGTGTCCTGCGTGCAGGGGGAGGGGCAGGGGAAGAGGGAGAACCTCCATCAGACTCCTTCACTGTGCAGAACCCGACACCCCTACCCCCATGGGGGGGGTCTCCATCCCACAACCCTGAGATCAAGACCTGAGCCCAAATCAAGGGTCATTAGCTCAACTGATTGAGCCACCTGGTTGTCTCTTAATGCAAATTTTAAACATACATAATAAGCAGAGAGGAGGATGGTATCACGAATCCCCCCATTACTCAGCTTTAATGGTTGTTGACTGATGAGCGAGTGATCACTTGTTGTATTCGAATTGCATGTTCTTCTATTATTTAACACACATTTAATCTAAAAATTGCCAATTTTATGCATCTTACTGGTTTAAATAGGTGTATTGTGTTCCATGAAACTTGGGTCCGTATCTGCTCTGGTTCATGGTTAAGTATTTTTCTGCTGTCAAGCATTTTAACACTTAGAGAATACTTCGACTTAATTTCTGTGCAAAGGCAAAGCCCTTTAATCTCAGGCTAACTATCCATTATTAAAACAGTATAAATATTGTTCTTTTTCTTTCTGTCTTTTTTTTTTTAATATTATTTACCTGAGGGAGGGAGGGAGAGGGAGAGAGAGAGAGAGAGAGAAAGAGAAAGCATGAGAGGGGAGAAGGTCAGAGGGAGAAGCAGACTCCCCGTGGAGCTGGGAGTGATCCCAGGACTCTGGGATCATGACCTGAGACGAAGTCAGTCGCTTAACCAACTGAGCCACCCAGGGGCCCTCTGTGTGTCTTTTAAATTCAAATATTTGAGTATCTGTTGTATATCTTACTGGAGTAAATATTCATTCTTTTATTCAACAAATAATTTTGGCACCTACTGTGGGTTTGGTGTAGAATTCTAGAGTGGCTCTGGGATAAAGCTCCAGAAGATGAAGTTCTTTCCTTCATGTGCCATATATTTTACAGATAAGGCAGAATATAATCAAACAATGTAATTATTACTTTAGAAAAAAGGGGAGAAATGTCACACTGTATACTTTCTGCAGTTTGATTTGATAATACACCTTTTTCCATATTAGTGCATCTAGAAAAATTACCTCATTTATTTTTTTAAAAGATTTTATTTATTTATTTATTTGTCAGAGAGAGAGAGAGAGAGAGAGAGAGAGAGAGAACAAGCAGGCAGAGTGGCAAGCAGAGGCAGAGGGAGTAGCAGGCTCCCTGCTGAGCAAGGAGCTCGATGTGGGACTCGATCCCAGGACCCTGGGATCATGACCCGAGCCAAAGGCAGCATCTTAACCAACTGAGCCACCCAGGTGTCCCTTATTTTTTTTTTTTTTTTAAGGATTTTTATTTATTTGACACAGAGAGATCACAAATAGGCAGGGGGGGAGGGGGCTCCCTGCGAAGCAGAGAGCCTGAAGTGGGGCTTGGTCCCAGGACTCTGAGATCATGACCTGAACCAAAGGCAGAGACTAACCCACTGAGCCACCCAGGTGCTCCTACTTTATTCTTTTTCATGGTGTGTAATATTTCATTGTGTAAAGGTTGATGTGTTATAATTTAACCAGTTCCCTGTTGGTGGACCTTTGGGTTCTCAGTTTTTGGTACTATACAGATAATGCTTCTGTGAAGATCCCTCTATATGTATCTTGAGTGAAAGTTTTAACTTAGGTAGCAAGATGAGAAAGAGAAAACGGGCATGATGACAATTTAAAATTTTGATAGGTAGTGAAAGATCATACTGTTTAACATTGCATTCTGTATTCACCCTATTTCCTACCTTCCCACCCTAGGCATTCTTATTTCAGACACCAACTTTAATAGTGCAAGCATGTTATTTTCATAAGCCTTTTTTTTTTTTTTTTTGCTAGTGTCATTGAGCATCTTTTTATAATCTTTTTATATATGTTGGCCATTTGTATTTCTCCTGTGAATTTTGTGTTCTGGATTGTTGATCATTTTCTTACTGATTTTCAAGAACTTTTTTTTTTTTAAAGATTTTATTTAATTATTTGTCAGAGAGAGAGAACACAAGCAGGCAGAATGGCAGGCAGAGGCTGAGAGAGAATCGGGCTCCCCACTGAGCAAGGAGCCTGATGCGGAACTTGATCCCAGGACCCCAGGACCATGACCTGAGCCGAAGGCCGCGTGGCTCAACCGAGCCACCCAGGCATTCCTTTCAAGAGTTTTTGAGTGTTATTGCTGAAGATCCATTTACCTCATTTTTTTTTTTACTTTGGTGTTTGTTTTTTGGTTTTTTCCTTTTGCTACATTAAAACCCATTTTTATATCATCAAATTTGTCAGTCTTTTTCTTTATGGTTTCAGGATTTCCTGATTCCAAGATTATAGAAAAATATTCATGTGTGTTTTTAGTATTTTTTTAAAAAAGGATTTTATTTATTTATTTATTTATTTATTTATTTATTTGACAGAGAGAGAGAAATCACGAGCAGAGAGGCAGCAGGGAGAGAAGGGGAAGCAGTCTCCCTGCTGAGCAGAGCGTCCTTTGCGGGGCTCGATCCCAGGACCCTGAGATCATGACCCGAGCCGAAGGCAGAGGCTTTAACTTACTAAGCTACTCAGGTGCCCTGTGTTTTTATTATTGATGGTTTCATTTTATGTATTAAATCTTTGTCCTTTATGGTTTAATAATTTAGAGAATTAGATTGGGATCCAGTTTTACTTTTTAACCAAATGGCTACTCAATTTTTAAGCCATTTATTAAATAGTCTAGTCTTTCCTCACTAGTTAAAAACGCCACCTTTATTATATGACAAATTATTATATGTACTTGGGTTTCTTTATCATTTATTTCTACTTTTTATTTTATTTTTTTATTTCCCTTATTAATTTGACTCATCTCTGTATTATGGCCACAGTTCCAATTACTTAATATTTTTAAAATATCTGATAAGGGGCGCCTGGGTAGCTCAGTTGGTTGGGCGACGGCCTTCGGCTCAGGTCATGGTCCCAGAGTCCTGGGATCGAGTCCCACATTGGGCTCCCAGCTCCATGGGGAGTCCGCTTCTCCCTCTGACCTTCTCCCCTCTCATGCTCTCTCGTGCTCTCTCTCTCAAATCAATAAAAATCTTTAAAAAATAAAATAAAAAAATATCTGATAATACCCTTCTTAATTCCTCTTAAACTTTTCTAGTGTTCTTATTTAATTAAAATTTATTTTTTTGAAAGATTTTATTTATTTATTTATTAGGAAAGAGAGAGAGTGAGAGAGAGCATTAGAAGGGAGGTCAGAGTGAGAAGCAGACTCCCCATGGAGCTGGGAGCCCGATGTGGGACTCGATCCCAGGACTCCGGGATCATGACCTGAGCCGAAGGCAGTCGCTTAACCAACTGAGCCACTCAGGCGCCCCTAAAATTTATTTTTTTATGTACAGAAGAGTACACAGAACGTAAACATTACTCAGGGTAAGTTATCACAAGGGAACATATCTATGTATCTACCTCCAAGATTACAATGTTGCTAGCATTCCAGAAAACACCCATCTTTCATTTACTAGTTCTTACTGGTCAGTAACATCTTCCTCCTAGAAAGTAACCACTGCACCACAGATTATTTTGCCTATTTTAAACTTTGTATACAATTAATTATACATTGTAGTTCATTCTGTGTCTGGCTTCATTTGCTCAGCATTGTGTGATTTGTCCAAATTGTGGGTAGCAGTAGTGTGTTCATTTTTAAGGCTCTGCAGTATTTTATTGTGTTACAGTATACTTGACCCTTTCTGTTGGTAATGATCATTTGGGGATTTTCCTAGTATTTGGCTATTAGGAATAAAGCTATGGTGAGAATTCTTGTATGTATCTTGGTAATATACTTAATGTCGTGTCCCCCCCAATAGAAGACTTGCTGGGTCATGTATGTTTATTTAGCTAATTAGATAATGACAGACTGTTTTCCAAAATGATTATATTCACATTTTACTCTCCTGAGTACTATGTAAGAGTTCATTTTCTACGTATCCTCACCATAATTGGTTTAATTTTGCCATTATGATGGATGTCTCCTGGTATCTCCTTGTGGTTTTAATTTGCATTTCTCAAATGACCAGTGTGAAATTGAACTTTTCATATTCAATTATTAACATCCTCCAGTGGGGTGCTTAAGTTTAATTTTTTAAGCCTCATTGAATTTTTTTTAATTTATATTTTATTTGTTTATTTGACAGAGAGAGAGGGATCACAAGTAGGCAGAGAGGCAGGCAGAGAGAGGGGGAAGCAGGCTCCCCACTGAGCAGAGAGCCCGACGCGGGGCTCAGTCTCAGGACCCTGAGAGCATGACCTGAGCCGAAGGCAGAGGCTTTAACTCACTGAGCCACCTAGGTGCCCCAAATTTATATTTTAAAGACTTTATTTTTAAGTAATCTCTACACCCAACATAGGGCTCAACTTAGAACCTTGATCAAAAGTCTTGCTCCACTGACTGAACCAACCAGTAGCCCCACCTTATTCTCTTAATAGCATCCTGTGATGAACAGGAGTATTAATTTCATTACAGTCCAATTTATCAATATTTTCTTTATTGTTGTTGCTTTTTGCATGTATTCTCTTTAAGAAATCTTCACCTTCCCTCAGGTCCTAAAGATACTATCCTCTACAAAGCTGTATTGTGTATCTTTCAGAATGAGATTTACAGTCCACCTGGAATTGATTACTTATTTTATTGTCATTTGGGAGGTAAGGTTGCCTGGAAGAATTTAAGGGTTTCCTGTTCACTGTGACCTTAGCAGTGTAGAGTGTTCAATGACTCTTAGTGGTAAAGATCTTTGATGATAGAAAAAGTAGCGATTCCAAGGGAAAGGGAGGACATAGGGAAAAAAATAAGAATTAACCAAATGAGACTTTTGAGAATTCTCTGTACCTCATATATTTCTCTTCCTTCCAAGGTAATGATCTAATTATTAAGAAAAAGTTATTCTAGGGGCACCTGGGTGACTCAGTTGGTTGGGCAACTGCCTTCGGCTTAGGTCATGGTCCCGGAGTCCTGGGATCGAGCCCCGCATTGGGCTCCCAGCTCCACGGGAGTCTGTTTCCTCCTCTGACCTTCTCCCCTCTCATGCTCTCTCTCACTGTCTCTATCTCAAATAAATAAATAAAATCTTAAAAAAAAAGAAAAAGTTATTCTATTTGGGGACAGTCTTACAAAGAAATGGAATAGAAGAAAAAACTTGTTTGATCTAAAATTCTTTTCTTTTTAAAGATTTTATTTATTTATTTGACACACAGGGAGAGGTAGTGAGAGACCACAAGCAGGGGGAGTGGCAGGAAAGCAGGCAGGCAGAGGGAGAGGGAGAAGCAAGGAGCCTGATGTGGGGCATGATACCAGGACCCTTGGATCATGACCTGAGCTGAAGGCAGTCGCTTAACCGACGGAGCCATCCAGGCGCCCCTAAAATTCTTTTGATTTCTGTGTAATATTAAAAAGAAATTCCTTTAACCTTTTTTTTTTGGTAAAACTCATTGAAATTTAGAGTCGAATATGGCACATGATGCTTTTCTTGTGGCTTTATTATACATTCACTGATGGTGCACTCCAATTTGAGAAGTATGGATAAGCTAAAATGAAATATAGTTGCATTGGGCTTCTAAGGAGTCTGAGCTGACTGCTGACTTGAACTCATCTCAAATAAAAGCCACCACCCAGAGAACAAGATTGTAATATTTTCATATAATTCCTTTTCCTGCATATATATAAAAACGATGCCATCATGTTATGTGCATTTTGAAAAGGTACTTTTTAACTTAATACTAAGAATGTATCCCCAGGGCATTACAGAGTTTATAAAATACTAATTTGTTTTTTATTTTTTTTTTTTTATTAGAGAGAGAGAGAGACTGAGAATGAGAGGGGAGAAGGTCAGAGGGAGAAGCAGACTTCCCGCAGAGCTGGAAGTCCGATATGGGACTCAATCCCAGGACTCCGGGATCATGACCTGAGCTGAAGGCAGTCGCTTAACCAACTGAGCCACCCAGGCGCCCAAAATACTAATTTTTAATCATTGCATATATTCCATTTTACCTGCCCCCAAATTTAGCTATTTTCCTATCGGGCATTTGCCTGCCTCCCTTTTTATCTCCCCCCTTCTTTTGTTAAGCTCTTTTTTGTTATGCTCTTTCTGAGCATCCTTATAAGTGTCTGCTTTGTTTATTTTCTTAGAATAAAGATTTTAGGGCCCCTGGGTGGCGCAGTTGGTTGAGCGACTGCCTTTGGCTCAGGTCATGATCCTGGAGTCCCGGGATCGAGTCCCATATCGGGCTCCCAGCTCCATGGGGAGTCCGCTTCTCACTCTGACCTTCTCCCTTCTCATGTTCTCTCTCTCTTTCCTAATAAATAAATAAATAAATAAAAATCTTTAAAAAAAAAAAAGAATAAAGATTTTAAAAGTTACATGAACATTCCTTTTTTTTTAAGATTTTATTTATTTGAGAGCAAGTGTACATGAGTGGGAGGGGGAGAGAATCTGAAGCAAACTCCCTGTAGAGCTTGGAGCCTGATGTGGGGCTCATCCCACGACCCTGAGATACTAGGACCTGGGCTAAAAGCAAGAGTTGGACACTCAACCGACTTGATCCACCCAGGCTCCCCAAAAGTTAGACAAACACTCTCATTAAGGTTTTTGATATTTGCTTCCACCATCTGTATGTAGTCACTCTGTGTCCTTGCCATTGAGTATGAAATTTTAAGAACTTTGAGTTTTGGGGAACCTGGGTGGCTCAGTAGGTTCAGTGTCTGCCTTCGGCTTGGGTAATGATCCCAAGCCCTGTGTCAGGCTCCCTGCTCATCGGGGAGCCGCATTCTCCCTCTCTCTATGCCATTCCCCTGCTTGCGTTGTCTCACCTTCTGTCTCAAATAAATACAGTCTTAAAAATTTTTTCATGAGTTTTATAAATGATGACTTTTGATATCATGATATCTTTTGATTATCAGTGAAGTTGGAAGGTATTATTAATATTATGTTTAAATATTTTATTTATTTATTTGACAGAGAGGAATCACAAGTAGGCAGAGAGGCAGGCAGAGAGAGAGGGGGATGCAGGGCTCGATCCCAGGACCCTGAGATCATGACCTGAGTCGGAGGCAGAGGCTTTAACCCACTGAGCCACCCAGGCACCCTGGAAGGTATTATTTTTTCAAATATGAAGCCATTATATCCCAAATTGTATAAAACCTGAGAAATGTTTCAAATATTCCTCCTTGGAGAACTAAGTTCCACTGGAGGAGGGGGAAAAATTCCCAAATCTTAATGGTTAAATAAGCCTATCTACATAGGGAAAGACTTTAAAAAATTTTTTTTATTATTTTATTTTATTTTTATTAACATATAATGTATTATTTACCTCAGTGGTACAGGTCTATGAATGATCAGGCTTATACATTTCACCACACTCACCATAGCACATATCACATAGCACATATCTTTCCTGTCCATAACAGGAAAGACTTTTGACTTGCCAGTTAAGGCCTCTGTCCCACCTCCCAGCATTTGTCTTTTAATACTAGTTTGGGGAATATCCTATTAGAAACTAGATTCATAGGGGTGCCTGGGTGGCTCAGTGGGTTAAAGCCTCTGCCTTCGGCTCAGGTCATGATCTCAGGGTCCTGTAATGGAGCCCCACATCGGGCTCTCTGCTCAGTGGGAGCCTGCTTCCCCCTCTCTACCTGTCTCTCTGCCTGCTTGTGATCTCTCTGTCAAATAAATAAATAAAATCTTTAAAAAAAAAAACAACTAGATTCATAGTATTTCTGGGTTGGTGCACTTTTTAAATCCCTTTTGCTTGGTTTAATCCCTTCCTCTAATAGAAGTTTGAATTTCAGGCCAACTGATTTAATACTCTAATTACAAGAGTTTTGGGTATACTGATCATTTTTATATGGTGCAGTTTTTGGATCCCAATTTAGTAGGACATAACTTTTGAGGTTTGGAAAAAAGATATTTCACTTTTGGTGGTTGGCATAGCCTCAAAGGTTGATTGAATTCTGAAACTTAAAAAATATAATTTTTTAGATATCTGATAAACTATTTAAAGGATTGTCAATACTTAGGACGGCTTCCATCCATGATATTTAACGTAAGGTTGGTGTTGAATTGTATTGACTTTGTCAGTTGCTGCTCAAACTATTTTTTGCCTAATACTTCAATATGTATGTCAGAGAAATCCTAGAAGAGGGACATAGATGCCAAGGGACCTGTCTGTGGCTGTTTTGCTTTTATTTTTGCTTATATTTTGCATGTCTCTATATATAGATATGCATAGGATCTGTCTCTCTCTATATATCTATATATATTCTCTATACCTGAGAATTTCGTACAATGCCATGAACAAAAACACTAAAATTTTCAGTCATTAGAACCTAAGAGTTCAGATTATCTTTTTTTAAAAAAATACTTTATTTATTTATTTATTTATTTTTTAAATATTTTATTTATTTATTTATTTGACAGAGAGTCACAAGTAGGCAGAGGCAGGCAGAGAGAGAGGGGGAAGCAGGCTTCCTGTTGAGCAGAGAGCCCGATGCGGGGCTCGATCCCAGGACCCTGAGATCATGACCTGAGCTGAAGGCAGAGGCTTTAACCCACTGAGCCACCCAGGCGCCCCGAGTTCAGATTATCTTGTTTCTCTTTTATTTTTCACTGCATCAGGAAAATAGGTGCTTTAGTAACTTAAACAAGTTTCCTCTTCAATAAAAATGTAAAGTAAAATAATTTTATGTGACTGATAGTCATAAAGTTTAAATAGGAAAATGATTTACATTTTTATTTGTATATATTTTGTTAGGAAAATGATTTTTTTGAAAGTATACATTGAGAATGCACATTCCCATGGCTGTCCCCATCATCCCATTCTTTCACATCCTCTGTAAGGAACAACCTTTTACTTTCAGATTATTTCAGTGTTTCTTTGTGTACATAAGAAGCAAACAGACGTTTTCTTACTCTTCCCTTTCCTACACAATGTAGCATACCGCATACATTATTCTGTATCTATAGACATTTTTATATCCGTAATTAAAAGCTTCCTAGTTTTTTTTTTTAAAGAAGTCAAAAGCTTTATAAACAATTGAGGTAAAAGTATATACATTGAAATGTTCCTGTTAATTCAAATTTTTTCAGTAGACTTTATTTTTGTATTTTGTATTTAGGGGTGTCTGGTTTTTTTGTTCTGTTTTTAAGTAGGCTCCATGCCTGATGTCAGGCTTAAACTTCCAACCCCAAGATCAAGAGTCCCGTGCTCTACCGACTGAGCCGGCCAGATGCCCCCAAGACTTTATTTCTTAGAGAAGTTTTAGGGTCACAGCAAAATTGAGTAGAAGTGTAGAGATGTCCCCTGTATCTCCTGCCTCCACACATGCCTAGTCTCTCCCACTATCAGTGTTCCCCACCAGAGGGTTACATGTTTGTTTGTTTGTTAAGATTTATTTATTTTAGGGAGGGAGGGAGAGAGCCAGTCCACCCAAATGGTGTTGGGGGAGCAGCAGAGGGGAAGAGAATCTCAAGCAGACTCCCTGCTGAGGTTATGACCTGCCAAAATCAAGAGTTGGATGCTTAGCCCACTGAATCATGCAGGCACCCCCTGGAGGGTTACATCTGTTAAGTCAATGGACCTCCGTTCATACCTTATTGTCACTCTATGTCTATGGTTTGGTTTGTTTTTGTTTTTTTTTTTTAAAGATTTTATTTATTTATTTGTCAGAGAGAGAGAGAGGGAGAGAGAGCACAAGCAGGCAGAGTGGCAGGCAGAGGCAGAGGGAGAAGCAGGCTCCCTGCTGAGCAAGGAGCCTGATGTGGGACTCGATCCCAGGACCCTGGGATCATGACCTGAGCCAAAGGCAGCAGCTTCCAACTGAGCCACCCAGGCGTCCCTGGTTTGGTTTTTTAAGTTTTAGGTTGGTGTTTTTTTCCTCCCAACACTTTATTTAATTATTTAAAGTAATCTCCCTGCCCGGTGTGGGGCTCAAACTCACAACCCCAAGATCAGGAGTTGCATGGTCTACCCGCTGACCAGCCCGGTGCCCCAGTTTTGTTTTTCAATACTGGGGAAAAAGTGGCATTTGGTACTATTCCATTCTTTCTTGGTGGGTATTTTTTTGTTTTATTTAAATTCCAGTTAGTTAACATACAGTGTAACACTAGTTTCAGTTGTACAGTATAGTGAAATAAATGTGCTCCTTAATCCCCATTACCTAATTAACCCGCCCCCCCCCCCCTTTCCTTTCTGGTAACCTTTACAATGTCTTGTACTTTTTTACATTAGGGTTTTCTCTTTTTGGTGGTGTGTACATTCTGTGGGGTTGGACAAATGCGTAAAGACATATCCACTATTATAGTATCATAGGGAATAATTTCACTGGTTAAAAGCTTTCTACCCTGCCTGTTCATTCTTCCTGACATCTCCCAATTATATTTTTTGCTCTCTCCATACTGTTGCTTTTTCCAAAATGTAATATAGTTAGAAATAGTACATAGTCGTTTCATAATGATTTCTTTGAATCAGTAGGATGCAGTTAAGCTTTTTTTCATGGCTTGATAGCTTATTTCTTTTTAATATAATATTTCATTGGCTGTACTATAGTTTATCTGTTCTTAATTATCTATCACCTACGTAAGGATTTCTTAGTTACTTAAGAGTTTTGGCAACTATGTGTAGAGCTGCTTTGTAAATATTTGCAGGAAGGCTTTGTGTGGACTTGTTTTTCACCCCTTTGGATACATATCTAGAAGCACAATGGGCATGATTGTTGTTTGGTATAAGAGTATGTTTAATTTTTTTTTTTACACTAAGTATTTTATTGTATGCTGCTGCCAGTGTATATAAAGTAATTACCCTTGAAGTAGAAATTTATGAGAATTCAGAGAGGTAGAGGTTAAGCACTGACAAAAGTAGAAGTTTATATATATGGCAAATGTTATAAGGATTAGCTTTTTGTATAATTTTTTTTAAAGGGGAAGATGCTTTATTTTTAAAGATTTTCTTTATTTGTCTGAGAGAGAGAGAAGCAGGCTCCCCGCTGAGCAAGGAGCTGGACATGGAACTCCCAGGGTCCTGGGATCAAGACCTGAGCTGAAGGCAGGTACTTAAGGGACTGAGCCACAGGAGCCCCAAGAAGTTCACTAAGTTTTGATATGTAATCACCACCGTAATCAATAGAACATTTCCATCATTCCAGAAAGTTCCTTCATATTCTCTTCTACCTAGTTCCCATCTCCCTTTGGTAACCACTATACTGATATCTTTCTACACAGATTAGTTTTGTCTGTTCTTAAACTTTGTATTAATGGACTCTTCACAGCTCCATTACTTTTTGTGTTTGGATTCTTTTGTTCAACTTCATGTTTTTGAGAATCGCCAGTGTTGCATGTATCAGTAGTTTTTTGAGGGAAAGGGACTGAGTAGTATTCTGTGATATGAATTTATCCTAATTTGTTTATTAATGAACATTTGGATCATATTCAGCTTTAACTGTTTAAGTAAAAATTGCCTGTAAACTTTAATCTGTAGTCTTTGGATACTTGCATCCATTTCTCTTGGGTCCTCATTTTTTTTTCTCCTTGGGTCCTCATTTTTACATATAATGTATGGATATATACTATATCCATATCCATATATATATATATATATATATATATATACACACACACACACATACATTACTATGTACGTATACACCATACATGTATACTACTGTGTGGATTATCCATTGCTTATTCAGCCAGTTCTCTATAAAAAAGACACTGGGCTTGTTCTTAATCTATTGCTGTTAATAATAATGTATTTATTTATTTATTTAAAGATTTTATTTATTTATTTGACAGAGAGAGAAATCACAAGTAGGCAGAGAGGCAGGCAGAGAGAGAGGGGGAAGCAGGCTCCCCGCTGAGCAGAGAGCCCTATGCGGGGCAGGATCCCAGGACCCTGAGATCAGGACCTGAGCCGAAGGCAGAGGCTTTAACCCACTGAGCCACTCAGGCGCCCCAATAATAATGTTTTGATATATAACTTTGATTTTAAGTTGTTTTTGCATGTGTGCGGGTAAATCTATAAAATAGATGCCCATGTGGGATTGCAGGATGTCAAGGGTAGATGCATTAGTAATTTCCATAGATGCAGGAAGTTGTTCTCCATAGGGATCATTCCATTTTTTAGCCTCAGTAGCACTGTATGAGAAACTGGCTCTTTCCCCATGGCCTTGTCAGACTCTGCCAGACAGATAGGCAAGGCAAGATATATCTGGGATGGGCTAGGTTATGCCGTAGGAATAAATAACTCATCTCAGTGATTTATTTTTATTTTTTCAAAGATTTAATTAATTTATTTGACAGAAAGAGATCACAAGTAGGCAGAGAGGCAGGCTGAGAGAGGGGGGAAGCAGGCTCCCCGCTGAACATAGAGACTGATGCGGGGCTCGATCCCAGGACCCTGAGATCATGACCTGAGCCAAAGGCAGAGGCTTTAGCCCACTAAGCCACCTAGGTGCCCCAATAAATAAAATCTTTAAAAAAAATGCTTATTATATCTAAGGCCCTATATCTATAAGCCCAAGCTATGTGTGGATTACAAATGGGGGGGGTAGGTTGAGGGGAGGTGAGGATGCTCCTCCTAGTCGCTTGGGTATCTGCCACTTGGTCATAGCCATCATATGAGAGACCCTGTCAGTTCCTCTGGATGGTTTCAGTGCCAGCAATTAAAGGCATACCTTAGAATTAAGTGCATCATTTCTGCTCACAAGTCATTGCCCGGAGCTTGTCTCTTGGTCCCACCGAAGATCAGAAAGTATTTAGAAGGAGAGAGGAATAATAGGTAAACGGCTCTCTGGTGGTTACCAGATAAGGTGTTTCTGTCTACCTTCATTTTGTGTTGTCTTTCAGCCGAGATGGAGCTTTAGGGCCATTTGTATGTTTTTGAACTTCCTGTTATGTCATTTTTCCATTTTTGTATTTTTAGTTTTGCTATCAAATTGTAGGAATTTATCTTATTTTATTATTTTTTATTTTATTTCTTTAAATATTTTTATTTATTTGATAGAGGAGAGAGATCACAAGTAGGCAGAGAGGCAGGCAGAGAGAGTAGGGGAAGCAGGCTCCCCGCTGAGCAGAGAGCCCGATGTGGTGCTCCATTCCAGGACCCTGAGATCATGACCTGAGCCGAAGGCAGAGGCTTTAACCCACTGAGCCACCCAGTTGCCCCCAAATTGTAGGAATTCTTTATGAGATATTTTTGTGTGTGTGACATGAGTTGCAAAACTTTTTTAGTTATTCTTTTGGCTCTGCTTATGTATTTGCTATCCAGGAAGTTTTTATGAGATTGAGTTAACTTTTCTTTTGTGGCATCTGAATTTAAAATCCTAGAAAGGTCTTTTTTCATACCAAATTTATAGAGAGTTTGGTCGATGTTTTCCGGGTTCATTGTTAAATGATTTCAGTATACATTTACATCTGTGTAAGAGAGCATGAGTGGGGAGGAGAGGGAGAAGCAGGCTCCCCGAGAGCAGGGAGCCTGATGTGGGGCTCCATCCCAGGACCCTGGGATCATGATCCAGGCCGAAGGCACATGCTTAACCGACTGAGCCACCCAGGCGCCCCGCAATTATTTTTCTTTTAAAAACCTTAAACTGGCTCCTTGTTGCTTCCTGGATGAAGTCCAGGCTCTTATCACAGTATTTGTGGTCTTCTGTGAGCTGATGGAGCCCCTGACTTCTGCAGCCTCCGTGGCCTTCCTGTTGTCGTCTTGGTAAAGCCACCAGCTATGCTGAGCTGCCAGCGGCAGGAAGACTTCTTCCCTCTTGGAGCATGGCAGGGGAGCCTGCATCCATTTCCTCTAGCTCGCTCCTCCAGCCTTCGGTGCATGAGCTGTCTGCCCAGATTGCTCTTTAGTTCCCCTCCCACGTAGACTGAAATCCTGAGCGGCCGTGGAGACTTTGACCCTCACAGCACTGCCTCCCTTCCTGTGGAATCTCCGCTGTGGGGTCCTGTTCTTGACACCACCACCACATTTATGTCTCTGAAGCTCTCCTTTTACCTGTCCCTCCTGGGCCGCGAGCCCTTGTTCGATGCCTAGGACATGGGCTTTCATTTCAGCATTCTCAGGCCCGGTAATTATCTGGGCTTCTCTGTGGGACAGAATGTGTCACCCTGTGCAGTCTAGTTGCTTTTATGAGATGGTGGGTTTGGGTTGTAGAAAATGATAGTGTTTACTGTTAAAACTCCTGCGCGTTGTGACCTATCTAGTAGCCGTGTATTGGTTCCAAACCACCGTTCAGCAGCTCTCTGAGCGGCCAGACTGGCCTAAGTCACTGGCTCTTCCACCTTGTTAACTTCTGCTCTCACTAGAGGTCAGAGAAGCAGAGTGGTCTTACTGCCACACGTATTACTCAAATGTTTTATAAACATGATTCTAAGGGGATTCGAATTAACTATGAATTACCAAAATATAAAGTATGTGTCAAAATTTGCTGGTTTGGTGTTCCTGGAATTTGTGGTAAGTAAGAACTGGGGTATATATGGTTTGAGGCTGTTTTTTGTTTGTTTTGTTTTTTATTTTAAGTAAAATATTAGCCCACACATGGGCTTCAAACTACCAGTCTATGATCAAGAATCATGTGCTCTACCTTCTGAAACAGCCAAGGACCCCAGAGGCTGATTTTTTAAAATACTGATCGATCAGTCTGTCTAAACATTTAATGCCTGAAATTCCGCTTTAAGCATTAATGAGCTGCGTCTCACAACTTTTGGTACATTTTATTCATTTCAAAGTATTTTCTAATTTCCCTTGTGATTACTTTTTTTCAAAAACTTTAAAAAATAGATATGAAAACATCACTCCCTTCTCCTTAGAAAAATTAGAGTCATAATGGATAACTTTGTATCCTATTTATTTAGAATTTTGTCTAGAACAAGGTCACATGTCTCAAAGTATTGTCTGAAAAGAGTTTTAATGGCTGCGTAGTATTCCATCATGTCACGGTGCTACCTACATTTTAACATTGTCCCTGTGTTTGGGCAGGTAGCTTGTTTCTAAAGAGTGATGATTATCTTTGAAAGTGTTGACATCTATACTTAGGATACATTCTTGAAAATGGTAGTTCTGGGTCAAAGGATGGGAAGACCAATAAGTATTATATGTGTAATCACATTGTTTTTCAGAAGCTTTGTGATACATTAGGCAAAGTTTCGGTGTCAGTTGGATCTTCACTCAAAGCAGGAAAGAAAGTTAGCATGCCTGGGCAGTCTGTTTGAAATGATGTTCCTAAGAGCTAAGGAACTAAAAGATGATGAGGAAAAGCAAAGGAATAACTCTTTAAATGACCACTGGGGTCGGAGCTCCACCCCCTCTCCCATTCAAATAATGATTTTTTTTTCAACTGTATAGCAACTGCGAAATCATTGGCTATAAATTTTTTTCTGTTATTTTGGAAGATATTCTTAAATGATAGATCCTTAGAGATCTGCCAGACCAGCTCAAACTTCCATCTCTCACCTGTGGTTAGTACCAGAGGAACTTAGTGGTTTGTACCCTAGATACCTAGCCTGTTGTTTTTACAGTGCGCAGCCAAACAGTCTTTGATTTGTGGAATATTATTTTCATTGTTTAGAGCTTTAGGCATCACTGCAGACCCCCCCACCCCCCGGCTTTTTAAAAAACATTTTATTTACCTACTTGAGAGAGACTGAGCCAACACAAGCAGGGGAAGGGGCAGAGGGAGAGGGAGAAGCAGGCTCCGGGATGAGCCAGGAAGCCCAAGGGGGCTTGATCCCAGGCCCTGGGATCATGGACTGATCCTGAGGCAGACATTTAACTGACTGAGCCACCCGGGCACCCCCTCTTTCCCTGCTTTCCCCCACCATCTAAGGGGTCCCCAGGTCTTGTTGATTTTTCTCTTCATTGATAAACTTGAATTCAGCTTTCTTGCATTCTCATTGCCACTAAACTGGTTTAGGACGTCATCTTCCACATCACAGTGAGTCATGTCACAGCTGCTTAGCACGTCATACCAAACATTTGGGAACCTGTCCCTTGTCTGCCACTTAAGCTGCTTGGTGTTCCTCTATCACACGGTTCTAGAAAAAGTACCCATTGGGATTCATCATTGTTTCATTGCAACAATGTTGTGTATTCTGTGGATATATGCCCAGGAGTAGAATTATTGAAGGAAAGTGTTGGTGTCATTTAATATTTTGAGACATTTTCCGTGTTTTTCCAAAGGGGTGTGTTTTGTTATTTCTCCTGGTGGCAGTGAATACACAGTGGCTCTCACTTTACTTTGGTTCGCATTGGGGAGTTTTTGCTGATTGGGTAAGAGAAACATCTTTCATGGCTATTTTAACTTTGCATTTCTCTAGATTTGAGTGTTTTCCCTGTGTTTGTTAACCAGTCTTACAAGAAAGTTTAGAGGAAGAGACCACCACTTTTAAGAATTAGGTCTTAATTCTTAATTAGGTCTTTCCACTGGGTGGCTCAGTCGTTGGGTGTCTGCCTTCTGCTTGGGTCATGATCCCAGGGTCCGGGATCAAGCCCTGGGTCAGGCTCCCTGCTTGGCGGGAAGCCTGCTTCTCCCTCACCCACTCCTACTGCTTGTGTTCTCTTACTCGCCGTCTCTCCTGTCAAATAAATAAAATCTTTAAAAAAAAATTAGATCTGGAGAACCTGGGTGGCTCAGTTAAGTGTCTTCCTTTGGTTTAGGTCATGATCCCAGGGTCCTGCAATTGAGCCCCGCATCAGGCTCCCTACTCGGCAGGGAGCCTGCTTCTCCTTCTCCCATTTCCCCTGCTTATGTTCCCTCTCTTGCTGTCTCTCTGTCAGATAAATAAAATCTTAAAAAAAAAAAAGGTCTGAGAGAGACAGAAGTGGCTTTTTTGGAGTGTTGGTAATAGAAAAAGCTTTAGTTCATATTTGTTACTCCTCAATACAGGTGATAGGAACTTGGAACTAGCATAGCCATAAAAAAAATGGCTCAGTTAAGAAATTTCGGGAGGGGGCGCCTGGGTGGCTCAGTGTCTGCCTTCAGCTCAGGTCATGATCCCAGGGTCCTGGGATCGAGCCCCGGGTCAGGTTCCCTGCTCAGCAGGAAGCCTGCTTCTCCCTCTCCCACTCCCCCTGCTTGTGTTCCCTCTTTTGGTGTCTCTCTGTCAAATAAATAAAATCTTAAAAAAGAAAAGAAAAATTTCAGGAGGGTTTTTTTTTCAGTTTTTTAAAATTCAAGGAAATTTAAGCAAATAAGTTATGGATAAGGCAGGGATATAGGTGGGCCAAGGAATGTGTCTGGAACCTCCTTGTGTTTCTCTTTCTCGATGCAAATCAGCACGTTGATTCCTTCCTAGACAGCCAAGCTTCCCAAGTCCCACGCCATCCAGAAGTGTCTCCTGCCACCTAAGAGGTACTAATGTTGTTTTTCCGTACATCCCTCACTTAGAGAGATCTTGTGAGATTTTTGTGTTTCGTTGACGGATTGGGGCTGCTTATTAGCAGCTCTTGCTAGTTGTAGCCAAGGTGTGGGGGCGGGGGCAAGAATGCCTGGCTCCAGGGGTCCCAGACAGACCAGGTTCGGCCACTCGCCACTGACAAAATCCGGAGACAGAGACACAGTTGTGGTGAAACGGGAAAGAAATGTTTTCAGTGAGGCCAGCACTGGGAAGATAGGGGACTAGCGTCTCAAAGAGTGTCTACTACATACCAAAAATACTTCCAGATTTATATAAGGAAAATGTGAGGCAGAGATGCTGGCTACCTGCAAGTGGGCAATGAAGGTGAAGTCCTTTGTTGTGAGTGGGGTTTTGCTGGCCATGGGAAGTTCTTGGTCCTTGGGTGAGGAAATGGTTCCCATCCGGGATGCTTTGCCCCTGAAATCTTTTGCCTGAGATAAGATGGAAAGAAGGACTTCATCAATTAGAAAAGTTCAAGGTCAAAATGGAGGGAGTTGAAGTCCTTTTCTAGAACCACGAGACCTGAGGAAGTTTGTTCTCAGAAAAAGGGCGTATAGGGCAGGGGTAGATGAGTGAAGAAACTTGACACATACAATAAATAACACAGTAGTAGGCATCTGCCACATAAAACAAAAACCTGTTTTTTGTTCTTGTTTTTTAAGATCTGCTTTTTTTTTTAAGATTTCATTTATTTATTTGACAGAGAGATCACAAGTAGGCAGAGAGGCAGGCAGAGAGAGGGGGAAGCAGGCTCCCCGCTGAGCAGAGCCCAATGCGGGGCTCTATCCCAGGACCCTGAGATCCTGACCTGATCCCAAGGCAGAGGCTTTAACCCACTGAGCCACCCAGGCGCCCCAGGCGTTTTTTGCTTGTTTTTTTTTTTAATCTCTAGACCAATCTGGGGCTCGAACTCACAACCTGAGATCGAATTTCATGCTCTGCCGACTGAGGCAGCCAGGGGGCCCTTCTTCTTAAGCCGACCTATGTGGAAGTGTAAATGAGACGGGAGAATAGGAGAGAGCCAGGGGAAGAAGCCCGTTGACTGCTCTTTAGGCTCTGTCTTTGTGATTTAGTTCTCTGATCCCCCTGTAGGTAGAAGGAAGGTTTTCTGGGAAGACCTGTGGGGAGTAGGTAGAGGATACAATTTGTTAACGGTCATAGAAGTTTCTATTTCAGAGTAGGTGTGTGGCATCACTCTTATCAGATTAAATCAGGGACACTTGTGATATGGAAAAGAGTTACTTGATTTCTCAGCAGCTGTTTCTTTGGCCAAGTAGATGATACAAATGGGTCAAGTTGGCTGGGGTATTTATAAGGTAAGCGGGTTGTCTTTCTGTGCAGACGTGTGCCTGTCTTTTATCTTAGAACACTCAGCCTTCTTGATTTCTTTTTACACTTTGATAGTGTGCAGAAATACTTTTCTACTATAAGAAAATTGGTACAAACATCACGGGAAATGATACGAGGCAGCCATGTTCTACTCCTCCCATGGACAAAGTGAAGTTCAGGGCACTGGACACTGATGAATGGGAGGGGTTCTCTTCTGTAGGGTGTCTAGCTTCTGTGTGGGTATTCTACTCTGTTGGTTAGGTTGGCCTGGGAGTAATAGCTTGTAATTAGAAATGTTTTTACGATTTATGCCTCTTAGGTAGATTCTGTGCTTCTCCAAACAAGACAACAAACAAAAGTGCTGGGCTCGTGTACAAAAGGCTTAGCCGCTATTTGGAAAGCTTTAATCCATTAGCTTAACTGCTTTTATTGCAAAGCACTGCCATTGGCTCTTACCTGAAAGTTGGCGCTAGAGACCCATAATGCATGGGTTCTACCTGGGGCTGGTACCTTATCCTTGCATCATCTCATCTCCACGGTGATGCTGTTCGAGCTCACCAAACACTTAATTCAGTAATACCTAGCCGGTAATTAATTTAAGATGTGTGCAAACAAAAAAACAATGCTAGCACTCTAGAGGCAAATAATGAAATTGCTTTCAACTTCTCACATCAGTTTTGGAAGTCTTTTCAAAGTTAAAGAAATCGTGTTTCATGGAATTTTTAGGCCACAGCTGGAGACAACTTTGGACCAAGTTGAGTGTACAAGATTTGGGGGCCAGTAGGGGGCAGTGGGGACAAAGAGAAAGTCCTTTTTTTTTTTTTTTTTTGTAAGTTCAGAATGACCAGAGAGAGAGAGATTGGGAGAGAGAAGGGTGTTTAGCCTGGAGGGGGTAGGTAGAAGATGTAGTTGATTCTGGAGGCAAATTAAGGTGTTTTTAAGAATTATATATTTTCAGAAAATTCTGTGCCCAACATGGGGCTCAAACTCATGACCCCAGACAAGAGTCACACGCTCCTCTGACTGAGCCAGCCAGGCACCCAGGAGAGCCTGCCTTCATGCTTCTCTTTTGCTGTGGGAAAAAGGAGAGTAAAATCCAAATGGTTCCCTGAGAACTGTCTTCTGAGAATGCGGTGTGGGTGGAAGCCATAGGAGAGTGCTTGTCCCCACAGCCAAATCCTGTGGAAAACTCTTAGCACTTTTCCTGTTCAAGAGCAGAAGGAACAAAGAAAATTTGACATTTCAAAAAACAGATTTGAAAGAATAAGTACCTCCTGGTATTGAGGTGTGTTTTTTACTCCATTTGGCAATACTGTCTTTTCTATCCTAAGGAATGTGAGTTCAGTGCTGCTAGCTGTCTTTTTTTTTTTTTTTTTTGTCAGCGAGCTTAAGCTGGGCGGGGGCAGGGCTTGGGAGAGACAGAAGGGAGAAGCAGGCTCTCTGCTGAGCAATGAACCCAACCAGGGACTCCTCCCAGGACCCCAAGATCATGACCCGGGTTGAAGGCAGATACTTAACCGAGGCACCCAGGCATCCCTAGCTGTCATTTTCTTGTTAAAAGAATCTTCTTAGTAAATCCTTGTCCCGCTTCAAGGAAAAGATTTTTAGGTTACTCTCCTGACTCCCAAATCCAGTTTTTTGTTTTGTTTCTTTGTACCTTCTTTTGCTAGAAGAGACAAAATTATTTTTGTCTAAAGGAAGAATGATTTTTTTTAATTTATTTTTTAAGACCAGGAAGACAGGATGCTTAAGCAGAACACTAAAAACAGTTCTTTACTTTGGAATATGTAGTACATCCCATAGGTCAAAATCTTAAAAGTATAAAAGGTGATGGTGGGGGAATAAAGAAATAATGGAAATTATTGGGGCCTAGAATGCTGGCATTGTGTTTGTACATGCTCTCTGAAGTTACCTGCTGGCTAGGTAATTTAACTGCGGCTAGCAAGTACACAGGTAAACCTCTGGGTGTAGTATATATCCAGAGGATATAGGATATAGTATATACTCCTATCTAAATAAACATTTATACCACACCCATTCTTAGGATTTTTTAATTATTTATTGACAGGAGAGAGATCACAAGTAGGCAGAGAGGCAGGCAGAGAGAGGAGGAAGCAGGCTCCCTGCTGAGCACAGAGCCGGATGCAGGGCTCCATCCCAGGACCCTGAGATCAGGACCAAAGCCCAAGGCAGAGGCTTTAACCCACTGAGCCAACCAGGCGCCCCACACCCGTTTTTAAACATTGTTGTTGTACCTTGTCTTTTCAACTAATGACATTCTTACATACCATAACATAAAAAACTTCCTTCGTCATCTTTTCCCTTGACTATAGAGTGGTTTCCATTGTTTGGTTACATTAATCAGTTTATTCTTGATGGACATTGATGATGTTTCCAGTCTTTGACTATCCATAAAGCTTTAGCTAAGCTTCCAAAACATTCCGAATGTATAGATCTAATAATGTCCTTTGTAGCAAGAAAATCCAAGCTTGTGTGCTGCAGCCAGTTGTCCCTTTAATCTTTTTTAATCTGAAAGGATCATTCAGTCTTTATTTCATGATATTGACATTTTTGAAATGTGCAAAGCTCATCAAGGGGGGGGTTGTCTGCAGCTGCCTCATGATTAGATTGAGGCTATTTACGTTGGCAGGACCGGCACAGAGGTGACTTAGTGCTTCATACCAGCAGGGACCCACCAGTATAACTGATCTTTTGGTGACTGTGATTTTGGCCAGCTTTCTCCACTGAAAGTTACTATTTTTCCTTTAGTAATTAATAGACATCCTGTGCTAAGATACTCTGAGACTATGTAGATATTTCCTTACTCCCCGACATTCCACTCTATAGACTTGCCTCTGCTAGCATCCATCAATGATTCTTGCTTGATTCTCGTATTAATCTGATTGATGCCGAATGCTGGTTTTCTAATTTTCTTTACTTCTACTTTGGCAGTTGGCTTTTTTCTATAAGGAAGGAATTTCCCATCCCTCATTAATTCATTTCACTATGGAGTCCTACTTACTCAGCAGATCATAATCCTATCATTAATTTGCTTCTTATTGTTCCTGATTTTGCCGAAGGGAGCCCCCCTCAAGCTGTCCTTTTAACACATCCCCATCATTCTTTGAATACATCCTTACTTTTTGGGCATAGCAAGATGTTCCGTGTTCATTTTGTACTCTGTCCAGCCTTGGAATCAGCTGTTTTTCCCAGGAGCTCTGGGTTCTTTGAGTAGGGAATACTTAGAAATCAAGACCTGGCTGCTAGGAGTGCTCACATAATTGCTTGTACACCCTCAGCTGACAAAAAGGCATCTTTTTGCCTCCCAAATTAAGTTTAAATTTTAGACAACAATTATTTTTATTTTCTTTAATAGCAATCTTTTTTTTTTTAAATCAGAGAGAGAGCGCGCACAAAAGCAGAGGGAGTGGCAGGCAGAGAAAGGAGCAGGCTCCCTGCTGACCAAGGAGCCTGATGCAAGACTGGATCCCAGGACCCTGGGATCATGACCTGAGCCGAAGGTTGCCGCTTAACCCACTGAGCCACCCAAGCAATCTTTTTTTTATTTTTAAGACTATTTATTTATTTATGAGAGAGAGAGAGAGAGAAGGAGCAGGGAGAGGGGCAGAAGCAGAGGGAGAAGCAGACTCCCTGCAGAGCAGGGAGCCCGATGTGGGGCTTAATTCAGGACCCCAGGATCATGACCTGAGCCAAAGGCAGCGGCTTAACCCACTGAGCCATGGAGGCACCCTTCAACAAATATTTTTTAGTATAAATATATTTATCTGAAATTCAAGTGACTACTGTTCTGCGGTTTATCTGGCAACCTTAACCTACCTACAAGTTTAGGCTTAGGTCTATAATTCCTGACCCAGTACTACAGGCTTCATTTTCTTCCTCCTCTCTTTCTTACTTGTAACTTTCCAAACCTTGGTTTTCTTTATCCCCAATATATTTCCTTATTTGTTTAAATATAGAATATAGAAAGTTGTTTTTTACAATTGTTATGAAAAGGAAGTCATTAAGATTTAGTATTTGTACCTTTTACCTTCAGCCTGAGGATACTACTGAGAGCTTGCTAATAACTGCATTCAGGTTCCTTGGGTTAGTTCCTCACCCTCCTTCCCTTCATTGTGGATACGTTATTTAATTGAAATGTGTTTGTGTTGGATTTAGGGTCCCCCCATCCTTACTTGTGTGTGTGTGTGTGTGTGTATGCGCACGTGTGTCACATTCACAGAGGTCCCCCAGTTCAGCAGTGTATGGAACAGTATATTCAGAAAAATGTCATAAACCTCTCCAGTTTTTACCCTAATCCCACTTATGTTCTGAAGGTAACCACTTTTATTGGTCTCTGGCTTAAGCTTTTGGTTTATTTTTGTTCAAACGAGGAGATACACGTGTATTTTCTTATTCCCCCATCTTTCTTTCACAAGAAATAGCATACTATAGATACTGTTGTGTGCATTGCGTTCTTACTCATACTTCCTGAAGCAGATTCTACATCCATCCTTAGAGGTTTGTCCTGTGCTTTTCCTGTTACGGTCTCATAGGACTCCGTGGTGCTGAGGTAGCATGTTCCCTGTTGGGTCATTTGGCTTCCCCGTATTTCACAGTTACAAACAGTGCTGTAGTGAGTAACCGAGGTGTTATTTGTGCCGACATATCTGCACTTAGAGGCGTATCTTCGGGGTGAAGTCTTGGAAATTAATTGCTAGGTTTAAAGGAAGCTGTATGTGTAGTTCCGTTAGAGATTGCAAAAGTTCTGTCCCTGAAAGTCCTACTGATTTGAATTCCCTCAGCAGTAAATGAGTTGTTTCCCCACAGCCTCACAAATTGAGCGTGGTGTTTTGTCTTCTCAGTTCTCCTAATTTTATAGATGAGAAATAGATGAAATATGGTATCATTACAGTTTTAATCTGGATGTTTTCTTATGGAACTATGACATTTCTTAATCAAACAATAATTTTTTTTGTAGACGAAACTGCAAAGGAAATCCGAATTGCTTGGTCGGGATTGGGGAGCATATTTGGTTAGGAGAAATAGATGAAAATAGTTTCCATAACATTGATGATCCCAACTGTGAGAGGAGAAAAAAGGTAAGCCATCCTATTTTTAAGTGATCATTATGGGATATTCTTCTGGGTTTTCGTTGTTTTGTTTTGCATCTGTAATTAAAAACTATTACTCATTTGGGGGAACCCATTGCAGCTTGAGGATCAGCAGCGGAACTTAAACTGCTTGAATAGGAACAGTTCTTAATGGTAGTGCTTCAAATCAGGTGGCCATGTAATCCAGCAAGCCTTTAGATGATAGTTGTAGTTTAAATGCTGATTCTGTGTTGGCTTTCATATTGTTCTTTTTATTTTGAACTCGTGTTTAAATGTCTCTTTAAAGGAAGTGGTATATCAAGGAGACAAGCTCCTATAGTTGTATTACGATGCTTTCTTGGGCTTGCATTTTTATATATTATATGTTTAACCAGTAGTTTTACTTTTTAAAAAGTACACGAAGATTTTCTAAGCAAAAAATCTCGCGTTCACAAAATAGCTGTCTAGATATTTAAAAAAATGATTCTTTGTAAGTTCAGGAATCCTCCGTTTTTGGAAAAAATTGTAGCCAATCCCCCCCCCCCCCCCCCCGTTCCATTTCTCCCTGATCTATAGGCTAGAAAGGAACATTTGTGGATGTTTTTTATTTTGTCATTCTCAATGTTGACAGTTGAGCAAAATGAAAATCCTATGTATACAGGTTCACAACCGGATCTGGCTTGGAGCCCACCATTTTACTTTTAGATGTAAGGGGCCAGAGGAGACTAGAAGAAGACCAAGGATGAGCTGTCCTAAGTCTTTTCCACTCCTGCAGCCAACTCAGATGGGGCTTTCATGAAATTATGTCCTACCTGTGGACAAGAGAGCCTTATGTGGTTATGCCATGTTGGTTGGTGGTGGTAACAAATATTTTATCTGAAATTGAAAAAATAATTCCTCTTATACTTTTTTCCTCTTATACTTTTGTCGTGTAAAGGGAAATTGATTTTATAATTGTAAATTTTGTATTTTTGTAGAACTCATTTGTGGGCCTCACTAACCTTGGCGCTACTTGTTATGTCAACACATTTCTTCAAGTGTGGTTTCTCAACTTGGAGCTGCGGCAGGCACTATACTTGTGTCCAAGTACCTGTAACGACTACATGATCGGAGATGGTATCCAAGAAGAGAAAGGTTAGTGGGGTGGTGTGGGGCCAGCTCCCTTCACAGCATATTGCCAGCTAGAACACTTTGCGAATACAGGAAACTGGCTGAGGACTCGTTATGTGCCAGGAATGGTGGCAGGTCCTTTGTAAAACATTCTCAGGATTCAAAATCATTTTCCTTTTTTTTTCCTGTAAATTTATTATTTGTGCACCGAAATGGTTCATATTCAAGTGAAAGAAATCCATTTGATTTTTCTTAGAGATCACATCTACAATTTCTCCACGTAATACACCATGATTGTAGTCCTTTAGTCCTTTAATTAGTAGTGATTGAAAAAAATCAAGTCTATAAAGCAGACAATGTTACTCTTTTCCCTAGCTTGAGACTTAATACTTCATTGTGTCCACAGATAATCTTTTGTCCTGATTCCCAAACACACCAACTTCGTTGATACTCTCTAAATTTAAGGTTAAATTCACTAACCTTGGCAAAATCAATCACCAATAGCAGCTACTCTCTTTAGAGTGTTTTTCGACAGAAATCAGTTTCCAGCTGTTTCTACTGGAATTGCTTAGTTTATTCCATGCACAGTATGTGGGTTATTATTCCTGATTGTTACTATTTTCTATTTAGAGATGGGCTACTAGAGACTACCTTCTCTTTAAGATGGAACTTTCATGGAACAAACCAGATTTTTTCTTTCTCAAAGCTGGGGGTTGGAGGGCAGTGAATGAGATTACATAGGTCTGAGAGCTCCAAGTTGGGAACTTTGACTCTTGCTCCCGTCTGTAAATCCTGTGCTGTGTTTGATATGATCTGGTTTGGGCACATGCTCAGGTCTTAGACTCTGAGAGGGAATAGAGGATTCATAAGCCCCGTATCTTCTGGCAGCCCTGCAGACAATAGGTATTGCTTTAGAGGCTTGGTCCTTGTTAATTGTAATCTTTGCTTCAAAACACAGTGTTTAAGGGACACCTGGCTGGCTCAGTTGGTAGAGCACGCGGTTCTTGATCTCGAGGTTGTGAGTTAGAGCCCCATAGTGGGCATGGAGCCTACTTAAAATAAAAAACAGAAAACACAGGGCTTAAAAAAAAATTTTCCCCACCCCCTCTTACAAATTCTTAAATTATTTCCCCAAAACTTTCATTTATAGTTCTGAATATTTAAATTTAGATTAATAGTATATTAAGTATTTAAAGTAATATTGTTTGTAGAGGGTGATTAATGTAAAATGGATCCTTTTGATTTTTAGCATTATCTTGCTAAAGTATAAATTTACCAGTGAAGTGACAGTTTCATAACAAGTGAAAACTTAACTTTCTGTTTTATAAAATGATGTGTCATGGCCTCTTTTGGGTATTGTGGCTTCAACGTTACCCTCAAAAAATGTTTTTTGTTTTTTTTTTTAATTTCTAAGCACATGAATTTTTATATTTTGTCAAAATTGTTTCTCACCTTGTTCTCTGATAAGAGTGTCTATTTCTGCTACTATTTTAATAGGCATAGTAAAAGCAGTGGAAAGGCTTTCTGTTGGATATGATGGGATCTGGGTTCTGCTTCCAGCTCAGTAACTCCCTTATTTTACAGATAGGAAAGCCAGGGGCATCTGGGTGGTGCAGTTGGTTAAGCTTCTGACTCTTGGTTTTTGCTCAAGTTGTCATCCCAGGCTCCTGAGGTCAAGCCCCACATCCGTTTCCCCGCTTAGCTTGAAGTCTGCTTGAGATCCTCTCCCACACCCCTCTGCCTCTCCTGCCCAGGCTCCCTGCCTCTCACTTTTGCTAAAATCTTTTTCTTTTTTAAAGGAAAGACAGCAGAGGAGCAATTATTTTATTTTTTAATTTTGAGAGCAAGAACATGCGAGAGCAGGGAGAGAGACAGACTCTCAGGCAGACTTCATGCTAAGTGCAGAGCCAGTCTTGGGGCTCAAACTTAGGACCCCCAAGAGCCCAAATCAAGAGTTGCGACCTCAACTGATTAAGCCTCTCAGGTGCCCCAGAGGAGGAGTTATTTTGGAGTTAATAAGTATGAAGTATCTAACCTATAAGATAAGAGAGTTGGAGTAGACATGAACTTATTTGAATACCTTTTTAGTGGCCCGCAAAGCCTTTGCACCCCAGGAAGTAAGATTTTTACATTTGTTTTATAAATGAAATTTGACTTCCTGAAAGTCACAGTTGGTAGTAAAGAGATAAACCATTCAGAGTCCAAATAGGAGACTGAAATGACACAATAATTTGAACAGAAAGAATAGGAAATTATTACTATTGTGTGTGTGTGTGTGTGTGTGTGTATACATATATTAAGGGTTTTTTTTATGGTGAATTTATATTTAGATTTAGCCAGCTGGACTCCATTTAGATGATCCCGATTTTGTTGGCAACATCCAAAGCATCATAGTCAGGAGCCCGTTGAACATATGCTGCTTTATCTCCATCAGACCTGATCAAGGTTTTGACCTTGGCCATATCAATGTCATAGGGCTTCTTCGCTGCCTGTTTGATCTGGTGCTCGTTGGTCTTGACCTCCACAGTGAACACAAGTGTGTTGTCTTCTGTATTCTTCATGGCTGACTCAGTAGTTGGAACTTGATGGCACAGTGCTCAAGCTAGCCAGGTGCCCTGAATATCCTACAAGATAGACTCTAATTTTTAAAACATACATTTATTTATTTATTTTTAAAGATTTTATTTATTTCACAGAGAGAGATCACAAGTAGGCAGAGAGGCAGACAGAGAAGGGGAAGCAGGCTCCCTGTTGAGCAGAGAGCCCGATGCCGGGCTCGATCCCAGGACCCTGAGATCATGACCCGAGCTGAAGGCAGAGGCTTTAACCCACTGAGCCACCCAGGCGCCCTTAAAACATACATTTATTATTGGAAGGTTTTTTTAGAAGGGGTTTTTTAAAATGAATTGTAGTTAACAATATATTAGTTTCAGGTGCACAGCATGGTGATTTGACAATTATATATGTTATGAAATAAATGTTCACCAAGAATAGGGAATTACTAACATGAAATTAGAGTAATGGGGGAGTGGTTAGTAAGAATTAAAGAGAACTTGAAAAAATATAGGAATAGCAGATGTAGGGAGCAGCCATTACCCCCAGGGCAAAAAAGTACACTCAAGGAGGACTCTTCACCCCCTCTTGCTCAGGCCTGAAATCTGGGCCTCTGGAGAGTGCCCTGTGCAGGCTCACTAGATGACTGAGAAGGTGCTGAGCTGCTTCTTCCTCAGTAGGGACCCCAACTTGAAACTGTCCAAAGGAAAATCCTGGGCCTCAGAAACCCCTAGTAAGTCACCTGAGAGGGTGCCTAAGAGAGCATTCACATGGTGACGAGAGGAAGTGCCTCACTAGAGGCGGCTCTGGCCTCTACCAGAGGCGACACTGCAGGAAGCTGCTGGACCCAGTTGGCTGCAGGAGCTTGGGGCCAGCCCGGCTGAACGCTCCAGTGCCCTCTGCTGGCAAGACTTAACCTTGCATGGGCTGGTAAAGGAGAGATTTTGGCCTAGCTGTTGATCCACATTATCACAGAGTGGGCAGAGCAAGGTAGTGACTGGCAGAGAAGATAATGCCCAAGTCTTTGGGGATCCTTGAGATCCATATTTCCTATTTAAAATACTTTGCCAACTCGCTAAAACTTGCCAATCTAAAATTCTAGGATTTTATTTATTATTTATCTATTTATTTATTCTAAAGATTTATTTATTTATTTGACAGAGAGAGAGAGAGAGAGAGAGATCACAAGTGGGCAGAGGCAGAGAGACAGGAAAGCAGGCTCCTTGCTGAGCAGAGAGCCCGATGCGGGGCTCGATCCCAGGACCCTGAGATCATGACCTGAGCTGAAGGCAGAGGCTTTAACCCACTGAGCCACCCAGGTGCCCCAAATTCTAGGATTGTAAAATATCATTATATTCATTCAAGTTTGAGTCCTGTCACTTGCTTAATTCATGGCAATTTTACATTAATGAGATTATATTAAAATATTTGGCCATCTTGTATGAATGGTAAATATAGTCTGTGGTTTTTATTTCGGACTGAACATTTTAGTGGTGATTTTTTAAAAAGATTTATTTATTTATTTATTTATTTGATACAGAGAGAGCACAAGTAGGTAGAGAGGCAGGCAGTGAGAGGAGGAAGCAGGTTTCCTGCTGAGCAAAGAGCCCGACGCGGGGCTTGGTCCCAGGACCCTGAGATCATGACCTGAGCCAAAGGCAGAGGCCTTAACCCACTGAGCCACCCAGGTGCCCCTTCAGTGGTGATTTGACACTAAGAAACTATGGTCCTGGTTGCTGTCGTGATGTACATATAACTCTTGCCTTTAGGGGATACAGATAACCACGGCTTCCTCTTTCCTTCCAAAACACATGGGATTACTAATTTGTTCCTATTAAAGTTTCAGAACTATAATAAAACACTAATATGCTATAAAGGTAAGGGTGCTTGGTTATGTTCTCATGTAACGAAGTACATATTTTCAAGAAAAGTAGCAGTTTGCTAAAAAAAAAACACGTATGTTTTTCAATAGATTATGAGCCTCAAACAATTTGTGAGCATCTTCAGTATTTGTTTGCCCTGTTGCAAAACAGTAATAGGCGATACATCGATCCGTCGGGATTTGTTAAAGCCTTGGGCTTGGACACAGGGCAACAGCAGGTAAGAACCTTTAAATACTATTTTTTTTAAAGATTTATTTATTTGTGAGAAAGAGAGCACAGTTGGAGGTGAGAGGCAGAGGGAATAAGAGAGAGAGAAGACTCAAGACAGACTGCCCACTGAGAGCGGAGCCTGATTTGGGGCCAAATTCCACGGCCCTGAGATCAGGACCTGAGCCAAAATCAAGAGCCAGACGCTTAACTGAGCCACCTAGGTGCCCCAGAGCCTTTCAGTTTTTTTAAACATAAAAAAGCTACACAGCGTTCTTTAGAATGTTTGTAGGAGGAAGTGAAGTAAAATGCTTTTTAAAAAATTAACTTTTTCTTTTTTAAAAGATTTTATTTTTTTGAGAGAGAGCGTGAGCATGAGAGGGGAAAGTGTCAGAGGGAGAAGCAGAATCCTCACTGAGAAGGGAGCCCGATGCGGGTCTTGATCCTGGGACTCCAGGATCATACCTGAGCTGAAGGCAGTTATTTAACCAACTGACCCATCAAGGCGCTCCCGAAAATTAACTTTTTCTATTTTGAATTAGAGTCTTTATTTAACGTCCAACATGTTACACATTTACCTTGATCCTATTTCTGAAAACTCATATACATGGGTATAAACCAATTCAGTCATTAATATGAAAATGCTGAATTAAAAACTCAAACATTTCACTCCTTTATTGCTATTTGTATCAGAAGTTGAAAAGCAAGGTACAATTTTTCTTTTTATTAACCCAAACTTGTGTCGTAGGATGCCCAGGAATTTTCAAAGCTCTTTATGTCTCTATTGGAAGACACTTTGTCTAAACAAAAGAATCCAGATGTACGGAACATTGTCCAACAGCAGTTCTGTGGAGAATATGCTTATGTAACCGTGTAAGTGTTTTTCAGCTTTCCCGGGGTGCATTGTCTAACGTGTCTTACTCACATGTTATCTGATTTTCAGTTCAGTTCCAAGTTATAGCTTTCATGGGCCGTCATGGGGCCAGTAATATTTATAGTGTAATTCATTTTCATGGGAACATGTAAACAGCTGACATGGTAAGTGCAGTTGAACCCATTCAGATGTTGAGAGCTCTGTGGTTGAGCTCTCAGTGTGCACCCTATGGCTTTGGTGTGTGCTCAGAGAGGGAGATTGGAGCCAGTAGGATACTGAGAGTGAATGTAAAATGCATCTCGAAATTTTTCCTAAATATAAACTACATGCCTCACCAATCACTTCTTGTTTTTTATTTTTAATAGATAGTGTAAATAACTTCCATGAAAGAAAACCAAGGGAAAATAAATGCTTTCCATAATTCTAGGGTGTAATATAATGGAACTTGATTGTTTTACCACTCTGATCTTAATTTTATCGCTCTGTTTTATTATAGTTGCAATCAGTGTGGCAGAGAGTCTAAGCTTTTATCGAAGTTTTATGAACTGGAGTTAAATATCCAAGGCCACAAGCAGTTAACAGATTGTATCTCAGAATTTTTGAAGGTATTCGAACTTTGGCGTATATGTTGTTTCTGCTAATTAACTGTTAAATACTATTCTGAATTTTTTTTTTTAATTTAAGGGGGAAATTGATTAATAGCCTTTTCCACAAATGAAGTGTCTATGTTTCTATAATGATCTGGAAGAAACTGTAAATTTTAAAGTGCCAAAGCAGGCTGTGTGTTCAGATAATTTGGGGGCTCTATCAGTTATTTTACATGTAAACTTATGTGTTAAAAGTAGGATGATTAGGGATGGTAGAGTGTTTAAGGAAATCTAAGCTCTATGACCATCTGGTTAAATTGCCTTTTCATTTAAGGAGCTAATACAAGGTGTGGAAAACATTTTTTTTTTTTTTTAAACATCACTCTGGTCATTCTTCAGCCTCTCTACTCTGTATTTGTTCTTGTTGTGTATGTAGATGAATGTGGAGGGAGGGGAGTGGCTCCCTTTCCTTCTGAGTTGGGAAAGCAGTTCAGGGAAACCTTTGTTACCAAGTGGGAACAAGCACAGGGCATAATAGACAAGCCTAACCTATAGCTTCCTTTCTTAAGATATTTTTGTACCTTTCTTCCTTTCTTAGCACAGCTCTTAGCCTACTTCAAATACATATTTACTGAATTCATTCTGCTAGATACTGGTTGAGTGCTTACTGTGTTTACATACTGATAAGGTGGTTGGGGATAACCGTGGAGGGTGAAACATAAAACTTTTGTAATGTTAGGGGTGTGGGGACTGGGGACGACAGTAAAATACATAGTGTGTCATCTAGAATAAGTACTATGGAGAAAAATCTAGGAAGGGGATGGAGAATGTGGTAGGGATGAGAGTGGGGTTGGTCGCACTTAGAAATAAAATGATTGAAGGTGAAGGAGTGTGCCATGGAGGAAATGGGAGCTTGAGACAAGAATGTGCCTGGTGGTTTGAGGAACAGCAAGGTCACTGTGGCTGAAGTGGATAAGCAAGGGGAGAAAGATGTTGTAGAGGTAGCTAAGGATCATATCCAGTGGAGCCCAGTGGGCCTTGACCAGAGGCTTGATTTTGAGTGCTGTGAGATGCCATTGGGGCATAGTAAGCTTAGAATTGTGATATGTTTGAGCGGGACAGATCTGGGTACTGGCTTGGTTGGATTTTCGATGTATTTTCAAAGTGGAGCTGATAAGAGTTTGCTGACTGGACATGGAGAGAAGGGAAGGAGTCAAGGATTACTAAGTTTTGGCCTGAGTGCCAGGTGGGATGCAGTTGCCAAAATCGCTCTGGGAAGCGTGCTGTGGGAGGAATAGCCTTGGGAGAGGGATTGGAAATTTGCTTTGGGGTATGTTAGATTTGAGATGTGTGGTTTGGGATTTTGAGGGCTGGTTAAAATCAGGACTGAAAGAGACTAGGTAGGACCAAGGACCAAGTCTTCGGACATTCAAACACAGAATCAGAGAGATAGGAGGAGCTAGCAAAGGATGCTGATGGGGAGGACTGGCCAGTGACTTACGAAGACATAACAGGAAAAATTTAAAAAGAAACCACCAGGCTATACTACTGAATTTCCGGAGATCTTTTAACTTTATCTTTTCAGCATGATTCAGCAATTTTAACTGTGTATGTGAGACTGTTTGTATGCGTCTGTGTATGATTTTGTATATATAATATATGTAGTTTTGTATTTGGGTGCCTATATGTAATTTCAGCCATTTTTCACTGTTCTTAATTTGGTTGCAGCAAGTACATACAATTTTTTCTTTTTGAGAAGTATTTTAAAGAATCAGACATTTTGGAAAGAGGCACAACAATTTTAAATCACTGTGTGCAAATTAATATCACTGCTAAGTAGTGCCTTCTAACTTTGGTATCCTTCACTATTTAGAGTGGCTTGATCAGGTTGTGAGGACTGTTAACTTAAAATGAAATTATGCTTTATAGAAGAGATTTGATCATTTTATCTATTTATATATTAACATAATGTATTATTTGCCCCAGGGGTATAGGTCTGTGAATTACCAGGCTTACACATTTCACAGCACTCACCATAGCCCATACATACCCTCCCCAATGTCCATAACCCAGCCACCCTATCCGTACCCTCCCCTACCCCCCAGCAACCCTCAGTTTGTTTTGTGAGATTGAGAGTCTCTTATGGTTTGTCTCCCTCCCTATTCTATCTTGTTTTGATCACTTTTTAAAAAAATCTTCTGTTGCTAATTTTTTTAAAGTAATATCTTCTTCTTATTTCTGATCAGGAAGAAAAACTAGAGGGAGACAATCGATACTTTTGTGAAAACTGTCAAAGTAAACAGAATGCCACAAGGAAGATCAGACTCCTGAGCCTTCCCTGCACCCTGAACTTACAGCTGATGCGTTTTGTCTTTGACAGGTAAATATGTATGAGTAGCAGTATTTGCTGCTCGTTGTGGACTGATGTGTACAGATTTTACCATAGACAGATGAAGTAATAGCTTCTACTATTTGAGACTCTAGATTTGGGAATGAAAATTGTAGTTGGGACCTGCCATTTTGAAATGCCAATAATGCCTCGTTTTATCACAGAATTCTTAAGGAAGCCAGCCATATCTGAGTGAGAACTTGGAAAGTAGGAAATCCTTATTTTTACTGTATTAACAATTAAACACTGCAAAGGAAAACAGATATAAGTAAGAACTGAATTATCTTAATGTTCTGCATTTTTGAATAGAACTAGAGTAAATTCCTACTTATTACAGTCTTCTACCCTACCTCTCCCCCATAGGAATACATCTTTGATTTTGTAATTAATGGAAATGTTTGCACATGTGCATTATTTTTATGAAGCAGGAGCATCTGCTCTCTCTTGTGATTATATTAAAACTTCTGAAAATAAGTTTGGAATCAACACTTTAAATTCATACTTTTAACCTATTTTTTCCCACCAATTATTAGACAGCATTATGTTGACTTCTAATCATACAAGTTCTTGAGCAGGATTGCTGAGTGAAACCTACCTAGGTACCATTGATTTTATTAAAATAGCTGGTAGAGCTTATACATTGTTTTATGATTGTTTTAAATATAAATATAATTAGCTTTCCTCTTGGTTAGGCAAACTGGACATAAGAAAAAGCTGAATACCTACATTGGCTTCTCAGAAATTTTGGATATGGAGCCTTATGTGGAACATAAAGGTAATATTTTTACCGAGCAGTGTTAATTATAATGCTCAGAGACTGTAACTTGTGATCAGCTTGTGATGAATACAGAATAGCATTTCATAACTATTCTTCGCTAACCTCTGTCCGGGAACAAAGGCTTTTTAGGCTGAGATGTTACTTCCATTTTCCATGAGTAAGTACACCACAGGGATTAGATGGTTCATCAATATCTACAGACTAATAAAAAGGGGAGACAGTGTTTTGCTCTCTGAACCCCCGTGGGGTCCCTTAGTGTCAATACCATGTCTATAATTGCTCATAAAATTAAGTCTCTCTGAGCTGCCTCCATGTTTTTTTAACTTTATCAAAAACGGCATAATTCCAGTATTTATGCTGTAATTCTCCCTAACTGGTGACTGATGAGTTCTAGGGTGCTGTGACATAGTTTCGAGAAGAAGTAATTGACTACCTGTCCTTTCGGGGTCATCACCTCACAGTACAGGATCGTGCCTGGCAGAGAAAAGAATTTGGCCCTTTTGTTTCTCTTGCCCTGACTGGAAGGACTGTTAACCTTCCTTTTTTGGGTTGACTTTACTATTTCTCAAATTTTTAGTATAGAAATTATATCATAATTTTTGTCTCTTTCCATAAAAAGCTTCTAGAGGTGACTTAGAATAGAAACAAGCCCTAAAAACCTTTGAAAAAAACAATCGGGGAGGTTGGGGAATGAGCTTAAAAAAATGTGTGCTCTATTAGGGCTGTGGTTTCAGATTTGCGCTCAGTAGAGGAGGACAGCTGGAGACTTTGCTCCTGGACTCGGTTATTGTTGTATTTGATCCAATGAATGAACTTAACTGTAGTTCACTTTAGGTAGTGATTTGCTTCCTGCCTACTTTGTTCAGGTAATTATTTGAAATTACAGATGTCTGAGAGCTTAGTCTCAGGGGCCAGAAACTTAGGATGTAAAATTAGCACTTGCCTTGACTCCACCATATGATTTTGAATAGTTCTTATTAATTGCTACTAAGCTTATTTTGTATTTATCCAGTTTGTATGGTAAGGAAGACGAGATGATTATGAAGTAGACTTGGTAGGTCAAAAAACCTGTAGAAACAGTTAAACTTAGTGTGTTGACTAAATGTAATAAACTTTTATTTTATTTTTGTTTTTATTTTTAAATAAATCTTTTGAAAGATTTTATTTTTAGAGGGAGAGAGCTTGCACCGGGTGGGAGAGGGAGGGAGGGAGGGAGGGAGGGAGAGACACAGGGTTCATTCCCAAGACCCTGAGATCATGATCTGAGCCAAAATCTAGTCGGACGCTCAACTAACTGAGCCCCCAGGCACCCTTAAGATTTTATTTTTGAGTATCTTCACCCAGTGTAGGGCAGAGAGTATCATTCTTGATCTCGGGTAACGAGTTTTGTTGGGTGTGGAGCCTACTTAATTAAAAACAAAAAACAGGGGCACTTGGGGGGCTCATTTGGTTAAGCACCTACTTTCGGCTCAAGTGATGACCCCAGGGTCCTGGAATGGAGTCCTGCGTTGGGCTCCTTGCTCAAGGGGGAGATTGCTGCCCCCTCTGCTTTTCTCTGCTGCTTGTGCTCTCTGTCTCTCTCTGACAAATAAATCTTAAAATAAAACTACCAGAATTCTTGGGGCTCCCGTGTGGCTCAATGGGTTAAGCCACTGCCTTCGGCTCAGGTCATGATCCCAGGTCCAGGCATCGAGCCCCGCATCAGGCTCTCTGCTCAGCTGAGAGCCTGCTCCGCTCCCCCCACCCCCCCGTCTCTCTGTCTACTTGTGATTTCCCTCTCTGTCAAATAAATAAATAAAACTTAAAAAAGAAAAAACTACCAGAATTCTGAAGTCGTTAGTGTAATGAATGGATGAGTATAAATTCAGGTGAACGGTGGTATTGTGATATGAAAATGTTTGTGTTGTCTCTTGGTAATTCAGTTGTGGTTACTGCTTCTACTGGTGTGGCTTACCGTGATAATTTAATTTAGGGACCACTATGAGGAAATATTGTCGGTGATCTTTCCTACTTATCTGCTTCAGTGGTCTTGCCTTTACCCTCCCGCAGCCACCCAGAGGGGTGGGGGGGCAGGGGGGAGGCACACACTCCCTTCTCCTGCCATTGTCTGAACCATTTATGTCTCTCTGCTCACGTATCCTACTTTTTATAATAAAATATAATGCATTCGTAAGAGTCTAAAATACAAACACTTATGGTTTGCAGAATTCTCACGAAGTGTACATCTGTGTGAGCAACATCCCGCTCAAGAAACAGAACTTTCCCATGACTCCAGAGTCTCTTTTGTGCCCCTCCCAGTAACAGCCTCCCCCCCAATCATAAACACTAATCTGGCTTTTATGGCAGTTGCTTCTGTCATTTTTATTAGTTTATTTGCTTGCTTTAGTGTTTCACGAAGTAATTTTGCATCCCTAAACATCATAGTTGAGTTTTCCTTTTTCCTCCGGGGATGGTGCTGGGTGAAAACTAACCCAAGACAAAGTCTTGCACTGTCTTTCTCCTCTGCTCCTTCGTCTGGGTTATGGTTGAAGGTAGCTGGAGAAAGACACCATCCTAGCTGTGTGTCTGTCTGCCTCTCAAACTTTTTATTTTGAGGAATTTTAGATTTATACTAGAAAACTGAATCCCGGTCTAGATCTTTTAACTGGATCAGTTAGTCCAGTTCCCCTTGAGGTAAGTACTGATACTTCCTCTGATTCAAATCTGCATCGCCTTTTATGGTTTTCTTTTTCAAGATTTTCAAGTTTCTCATTTCTCGAAATGTTAGAAGACCTAGTTTTGTAATCCGTGACTGATGTTGTAATATTATGCGGCCATGTTTTTTTTTAAAAGATTTTATTTATTTATTTGACACAGAGAGAGAAATCACAAATAGGCAGAGAGAGAGGAGGAAGCAGGCTCCCTGCCGAGCGGAGAGCCCGATGTGGGGTTCGATCCCAGGACCCTGAGATCATGACTTGAGCCAAAGGCAGAGGCTTTAACCCACTGAGCCACTCAGGTGCCCCTGGGTGGGTTCTTTTAATGTTGCCATGTTTCTTCTGTACTTGGCTATCTTCAATTGTGTGCTGGTTATTGCACATGGAATTCTTTGGGGGAGGGTAAAGATTTTATTTGAGCAAGAGGGACTGAGAGAGAATGAGCAGTGGTGGGGTGCAGAGGGAGAGAGAGAAGCCGAATGCCTGCTGAGCAGGAAGCCCTCTGTGGTGCTCCGTCCCCGTACCTGAGCTGAAGGTAGACACTTAACCCACTGAGCCAGCCAGGTGCCCATATCTAAGTATTTGAAATTACTTTCAGCTAGGGTCATTAGGTGGGTGTTAATCTGTGTTACTGAATCCCCCACTGAGCTACAAGAATGCGGAGACTTTCTCCTTTTACTCAGCTGCTATAACCCTGTGTTCCTAAAAGTGCAGCGTGTTTGTTGAATGAGTGATTGGCTCTGCCTTGTGACTCACTTCTTGCAGTATGAAGGAAGTTACAATGATGAAATCGTCAAGGATATGTGCAAAGATTATTTTGCCACAAAATCTAAAGTAGTAGTTATTTAATAAAATGCTACTGGTTTTAATGTAAAACAATATGGGAGTGGTTCGATATATTTTACATTACGGATAAGTTCCAGAAGAACATTTAAGGATGTAGAAAGATGTTAATGATTTGTTAGAAAAACCTGCAGGTTTCAGTATTAATAGTGGTCATATCTGTATTGTGGGGCTGCTAATGAGTTTTTTATTTGCTTTCTAATTTTTAATGTGTAGAAGTGCTGTTTTCCAGTATATATGTAATTTCCCCACTGTAACTGGTTAAAAGATTTATTTCAAATTGTATCTGAAAATGTCCGTTTTCATTCATTTGCTAATGTTTTGATGTATGGGTAAGTCTTTTCTTGCATAAACCACATGCATAATATGTAGGCTGTGACTCATTTTTAATTATTTAAAGCAAAATAGGAATTTAAAAATACTTACAAAGAAATTTGAGTGCAGAGTCATTCTAGATTTTTGATGTTTTCTCTCCTGGTTGTTTCCAGTTATCTTGGCCTACACCTATTTTGAACAACAATTTTTCTTAATGAATTACCTCCAGTTCCTAAAATTATTTTTTTCTTCCTTTTTTTTTTTTTTAAACAATAGCCTTTTCATTTAACACTTCATCAGGTTAGTTTCTGTAAGTAATTTTGTAACAAGAAACTGAACATGGTACTCCTGGATAGGCATGTAGCTCAGCTAGTTCGCAGAAGGGCAAGGTCTGCAACAGAATAACTTTGTAACCCTGACCTGGGTGCCCAGAATGGCAGAGCTTTCTTTCCATCTGTAAAATATGCAGAGGAAATGGAGAGTTAATGCAGTGAGGTGCTTAAGACGTGTTTACATTACTCTGTAAAACTGATTTTTTTTTTTACTCTTAGGTGTCATGTTTTTGTTTTAAGTGACATGTTTTGAATTCTCTCAGATGTGTAAACAATTTTAATCATTACAATTCAGACTCAGGATATAGGAAGTATTGTTCTGCAAACTGTTGTTCACTTTCTCCCTTTCTCTTTCTCCAGGTGGGTCCTATGTGTATGAACTCAGTGCGGTCCTTATACACAGAGGAGTGAGTGCTTATTCTGGCCACTACATTGCCCATGTGAAAGATCCACAGTCTGGCGAATGGTATAAGTTTAACGATGAAGACATAGAAAAGATGGAGGGGAAGAAATTACAACTAGGAATTGAGGAAGATCTAGGTAAAACCTTTAAGTTGTGAGTGCCCTTTTAAAATATAACTTTTTTTTTTTTAAAACTGGAAAATCTTTGTGATAAATTCTTATGGCCCAAGATTGGGTTCTGGGTTAGCAAGGATATTTGCATTTCTTAAACACATGTAAAATCTCTGAATATCTTTAATTAGCAATGCCTGAATTAAAAAAAAAAATCTGGCGGCCCCCCCCCCCCGCCCTGCCCCGCCCCATGGTTTCTTTAATGGTTTCAGTGCAGTTTGAAGGCAAATATTCAATAACCAGTTTAATTTTGGGTAGGAGGGGGGATGGAAAGGGGAGGGGATAGCAGGTATCAAGCTTAAAATGATGAACAGTAGATTTAACATAGTAGGATTTGTAGTCCTTTTCTTTGGGTTAGGAGGTTTCTTTTGGGGAAGTACCTCTAGCAGGGGACCATTGCTCCGAGAACAGTGCCTACTCCTTCCTGTTAAGTATCTTTTCCCATCCCTGGAATATGGCAGTGCCTTTGGGGAGCAGGCTGCTTGCTGTTTTGTAGTGATGAGGTCTGCCATTAGGGGTACTTGGTGAATAGTTATCACGTCCTGTTTCTTGGGCCTGGATACCCACTTATTCCCTACAGAAGTGCTTCGTTCTTCCAGTGGGAGCTATCCTGGCTGAACTTCTCATCACTTTATTAGTGTGAGTGAGGTTTGGACAACGGGTCTAAATAAGAGAAAAGGATTGGGAATAGGCGCGTCTTCTGCCACTGTTCTTAATGAATCAAATCCACTTTCTCAAGGTGTCTGGGAGGAGCATGGCCGTTAGAGTTGGCTTTTGATGCATATGGGGAATCTTTATTGCGGATGGTTAACGGGACCCATGTTTTTGTAATTTGGTGAGATAGCTCCTATTTTTTTTTTTTTTAAAGATTTTATTTATTTTATTTTAACAGAGAGAGCACACAAGCAGGCAGAGAGGCAGGCAGAGGCAGAGAGAGGAGCAGGCTCCCTGCCGAGCAAGGAGCCTGATGTGGGACTCGATCCCAGGACACTGGGACCATGACCCGAGCCAAAGGCAGCTGCTCAACCAACTGAGCCACCCAGGCGTCCCAGCTCCTATTTTTAAATCACATTTAGGTATTATGCTAAGCAAAATAAGTCAAAGACATTTATCATATGATCTCACTGATAGAGGAATTTGAAACAAGGCAGAGGATCATAGGGAAAGAGGAAAAAATGAAACAAAGAACTATAAAGGAAGACAAACCTCTTAGTCCCAGAGGTTTGTCTCTTAAAAAGAGACTCTTAATCTCAGAAAATCTCTGAAAAGCAACTGAGGGTTGTTGGCCTGGAGGGTGATGGGAGGGATGGGATTCCTGGGTGATGGACACTGGGGAGGGTATGTGCTATGGTGAGCACTGTCAATTGTCTAAGACTGATGAATCACAGACCTGTATCCCTGAAACAAATAATACATTATATGTTAACAAAAATTAAAAAATAGGAAATACTCTGAAAAATCATATTTCGATGTTTATAGATATTCAGCTCTGTTACTCTGACTTTAATTCTGAGGCTCTTAATATTTGTTTATATAGTTTTATTACGAGAATCTTTCTAGGAACAAAACTGAGATGTGGCTTTAACTTTTCATAACTGAGGTTTATTTGATTTTTCTTAATTTTAGTCAGAATTGCAGGATTTAAAGCATTGCGAAGGCTGTTTAGTATCTTCTATATAGATAGTCCTAAATTTTAAGATAGTTCAAAAGAAAGAGAATCCACCCTATCAGGATCCCATCCCGATGTCTTAATACTTCTCACTGCTGTATGCAGCGTACATTGCGAATTTCATCTGTTTTCTTTTTTATCAAAAACAAAATCCTTGTTCATTAAATTTTGTGAGTCATTTATTCCTGTATTTTATCATGAATTTCTTTGAATTGCTTTATATCCCATCTCACACAAAGCATGGAGCATGTTGGGGCACATGGGTGGCTCATTTGGGTGAGAGTTACGCCTCCTGGTTTCGGCTCAGGTCCTGATCTCAGGGTTGTGAGATCGAGCTACGTGTCAGGCTCTGAAGTCAGTGTGGAGTCTGCTTATCTCTCTTCCTTCCTCTCTGTCCCTTACCATGTTTTCTCACGTGTGCTCTCTCCCATAAATATATAAAACCTTTTTAAAAAAATTTGTCAAACATGTTAAATCTAGTTAGAAATGCCCAACCTCCTCATTACTGTACACGCTCCTGACACTGTTAATTCCTTGTAATGGTGGTCTTCAAACATTTTGCCGTGTGTTCTCTGCAAGAATATTGAACAAATGTGTGCTCCCTGAAAGTTTAAATTTTTTGAAGATTTTATTTATTTGAGAGTGCGCGCACAAACACGGGGAGAGAGGTGTGGGGGTGGGGGGAGAGGAAAAGGGAGAGAATTCCAAGCAGGCTCTACACGTAGCCCAACACAGGGCTGATCTCAAAACCCTGAGATTATGACCTGAGCTGAAACCAAGAATCAGTTGCTTAACCGACTCAGCCACCCAGGTGCCCCTCGCTGAACTTTTTAAAATCCGGTATTTTGTTTATCATAATTTTAAGTAGCTACAAATACTGTGATTTCTGACATAAATAGTGAAACTGTAACATCACTTTTTTAAGAGAGTCCGAATGAAGTTACTAACATAGTACCAGCTTTTCAGAGACAGCTGTGGATGGGTCTTTCTTTAGAGCAGGACTTTTTTGTTTGTTTTTTGGTTTAAAGATTTTATTTATTTGACAGGAGAGAGATCACAAATAGGCAGAGAGGGGGAAGCAGACTCCCAGCTGAGCAGAGGGCCCAATGTGGGGCTCAATCGCAGGTCCCTGAGATCATGACCTGAGCCGAAGGCAGAGGCTTTTACCCTCTGGGTGGAGCCACTAGAGCAGGACATTTTTAACCCTTACCCTTTTTCCCGTGGTAGTATTTATATTATAACTGACTACGGGATTTTGTTCTAATGGAATATACTTAAGATCTCTGTAACCTTAAATCTCTAAATAGTTCAAAAGTTCTTTTGTAGTGAGCTGTTTAATTTTTTTAGGATTTTATTTATTTGACAGACAAGAAAGCAAAGGAACATAAGTAGGGGGAGTGGGAGTTAGAGAGTGAGAAGCAGGCTTTCTGCTGAACAGGGAGCATGATGCAGGGCTCAATCTCGGGACCCTGGGATCATGACCCGAGCCGAAGGCAGACGCCCCTGGATTGAGCTTTTCAAAAAACGTCATAAATATCACCACATAATCAATCAATATAAGTATGTTCATAAACATCTGAATGAAACAAAGCAAAATCTTATTGTAAACATCTCTTCTAATGACATAGCTAAAACTTTTAAAATCTGTTGGTAAGAGGTTATATCTTTCTTTTGGATGTGGGAGGATAACTGAGAAAGGAGAGGTGGAAACCATGAGTGGAACCACAGCATTGAGAGGATTGAGTTTTAGAAAAGAATACAGTGAATTGAAGATCTGGCCATTGATTTCCCCAGAACTAAGCCTCATTGCCCCCTGGAAGATTACTCTGGGATACTCAGCACCACTCAGCACTATTTATTTTTTTTTTTTTTTAAGATTTTATTTATTGGGCGCCTGGGTGGCTCAGTTGGTTGAGCAACTGCCTTTGGCTCAGGTCATGATCCCGGAGTTCTGGGATCGAGTCCCATATCGGACTCCCGGTTCTGCGGGAAGTCTGCTTCTCCCTCTGACTTTCTCCCCTCTCATTCTCAGTCTCTCGCTCTCTAATAAATAAATCTTTTAAAAAAAAAAGATTTTATTTATTTACCTGACAGAGAGATCACAAGTAGGCAGAGAGACAGGCAGAGAGAGAGAGGGGGAAGCAGGGCTCCCCACTGAGCAGAGAGCCCCATGCAGGGCTCGATCCCTGGACCCCGAGACCACGACCTGAGCGAAAGGCAGAGGCTTCAACCCACTCAGCCACCCAGGCGCCCCCACTCAGCACTATTTTGAAGAGCGCATTCATGTGATCGACTTGACCTGCAAAACACTTAATGTTTATACTTGCTACTGAATTCACAGATAATAGTGGCTAATCTTTATGCTCATTAGCATTTTAATGGACATGCCATTTTGTTAAATTTTTGTTTTTTTACAGATTAGTTTCAGGTGCACAGTATAGTTTTTCAAAACTTGACCTACAAGACTCAGACCAGTGCACTCCTTAATCCCCCACCTGTTCACCCCATCCGCCTATCCTCTCCTCTCTGGGAACCATCAGTTTGTGTGCTAAAATAATCTGGATTTATTTTTAGAATCTAAGACCAACACTAAAATAAATTCATTGCAGTAGTACCAGTTTTCTGCTTCTAGGTTTGTCTTCATGAAAAATAGTACTTCCCATCTTTTAAAAATGGAATGTGGCATACAAGGGGGTAGGGTAGTAAACATGTCTAAATATTTAGACATCCAAAGAGCGTGTGGAATTTGCGTTGCCTTTTAGTGTTTTTTTATTTTATTTTTTTAGATTTTATTTATTTATTTGACAGAAAGAGAGATAGTGAAAGAGGGAACATAAGCAGGGGGAGTGGGAGAGGAGGAAGCAGGCTTCCCGCTGAACAGGGAGCCTGGTGTGGGGCTCGATCCCAAGACCCTGGGATCATGACCTGAGCCGAAGGCAGACGCTTAATCACTGAGCTACCCAGGCGCCCCAGCCTTTTAATGTTTTAGATCCCTGTTAAAGTATCTTTTAAGTGTGGGGGTAGCTGGTTGGATCAATTGGGCATCTGACTTGTGATCTCAACTCAGGGTCATCCGTTGAAGCCCCGTGTTGGGCTCCACACCGAGTGTGGACGTACTTACAAAATAAATTTAAAAATAAGAAATGAATAAGTGTTTTGAATGTGTATTGCAGCAGGAATTGTGTTCTGTGGCCCTTCTCCTGCCCCTCCCCTGCAAAGCATGGACTGACAAAAAAGGCATTCTAACTTAGTTATCTTTTGTTTCTCCACCTCAGCAGAACCTTCTAAGTCCCAGACACGTAAACCCAAGTGTGGCAAAGGAACACACTGCTCTCGAAATGCATATATGTTGGTGTATAGACTACAAACTCAAGAAAAACCCACCACAACTGTTCAGGTACCAGGTGAGCCATTTTCCAAGAACACATAAGGGAAACACTCTAGAATGTCCTGCTCAAAAGTCAGTGACAGGAAATTACTGCTTTTGTTGAGAGAGGTTCATTGCATATGGTAAATGTTGGTGAAGGTAGATACAATCATAGATTTGCTTTAAAGTAGTGAGTTTGGGGGAATCTGGGTACCTCAGTTGGTTTCACATCTGACTCTATTTCAGCTCAGCTCTTGATCTCAGGGTCATGAGCTCGACCTCCACATTGGGCTCCACGCTGGGCACAGAACCTACTTAACAAAATAAAAATAAAATGATGAGTTTTGGGGGCTCCTGGCTAGTTTAATTGATGTGGGTTTGAGCCCCACGTTGGGTGTAGAGATGACTTAAATATTTGTTTATTTAAGAGAGCATTGCTGGGGGAGGGGGGTACTCTGTTCACAAAAAAGGAAAGGACAGAGGGAGAGAATCTTCAAGCAGATTTCCCTTCCCGCTGAGCGAGGAGCTCAGTCTTATAACCCATGAGATCATGACCTGAGCTGAAACCAGGAGTTATATGCTTAACCAACTATGCCACCCAGGCACCCCAAAAATGAACTTAAAAAAAAAAAGTGGTGAGTTTTCAAAATAAAGAAGCCTTTACCAGAAGTATTCCACTGACCTCTCCCCTCTCAAAGAAAAGCAAAAACAGTTTAAATTCTATAGGGAAGCGAAGCATGTATTTAAAGAGCCTTTTGGTTTTACTTGGTTTAATTTGTACTGCATACAGGTATGTTTTAGCCACTGTTAGTTTTATGGATGCTGTTTTAAAGGAACAGTTGTAGGCTGCTTGGCTGGCTCAGTGGGTAGGGCATGCGACTCTTGATCTCGGGGGTGATTTTGAGCACCACGATGGGCACAGCGCCTACTTAATTAAAAAAAGAAGAGTTGCTACTGGCCTGAAGGCAGTCTTCAGTTGTCATTTTACATAATTCTGTCTGTGCTCGGGGCATCCTCAGTTTTGAGGAGTATTTTCTGAGCCATTTGATGGCTCCGGCTGGCTGGTGATGTGGAGAGCCAGGTTGAGCATCACCCAGTATTACTCCAGTGGCTCTAAAAAGTTCTACTCTCGCCTTCAGGGTGCAGGTCTGCCCCAGGAAGGGAGACCTCGCAAGGAAGTTGCCACCGGAATCCTAGCAGGTGTTTGGTATGTCAGAGATTCGCAGGGTTCTGTGTCTTGGAAAACAGGAAAACGTTATTTTTTTTTTATTATTTTTTCTGTTTGGAAAGCCTTTCTTCAAGAGCTGGTAGATCGCGATAATTCCAAGTTTGAGGAGTGGTGTATCGAAATGGCCGAGATGCGCAAGCAAAGCGTGGACAAAGGAAAAGCTAAACATGAAGAGGTTAAGGAGCTGTACCAAAGGTTACCTGCTGGAGCTGGTCTGTAAGATATTCTGGGACAGCACTGTTGCCATGATGTGCCTTGTTTCTTTCATGTTCACAGATGTGTATGAACAAACTTGCCCCCTCCCTTTCCTACACCCCACTCGTGCAGCTGAAGCACTACAGAATTACTGTGTAAACCAGCAATAATGTGATGTGTAGCATTCCATAGAATTTTCATTATGTACTTTTAAGAACGGGAAGCTCTTAATAAATTACAAGGTTTAGGTCAGCGCTCTGCATATATATAAGTCTTACAGATGTTTCTATTTTGTAAGATACTAATTTGTTCTTAACAAAAGATCTGATTGGGTAACTATGGAAGCAACTCACTGTGTTGTTTCCTTGCACAGTTTGTGCCCTGGCCTTATTAACCGGCATTCTTTTCTATGAATACTATTTTTTTTATGATACTATTAGGCTAATTTGAAATTTAATGTCAAATACTCTGCTGAGAATAGGAGAGCTTTCTGCTGACCCCTAATTTCTTAAGAATTATCCCACATGAGCGAGCTCATCCCTTTACTGTGTATGTTTAATGCAAGTTTATCTAGTGCCTCAAAGAAATTGCCATCTTTTCCAGGCTACTCTGCCATTAGTAATGATACGCTGTCTTTGTCATTTCAAAGACAGAATTCCCCATGCCCCGTTCTTGCGTAAAGAAGAGGCAATTTAATCCTAATTTTAGAAAATAAATACTCAAGCCTAATTGTACTTGTGGTTTTGTCTTTTTCATATCTTAATTTTCTTTTACTGGTATAACTTTAAAAGTTAATATAAATTGGTAAATCTGTAAGAATAGCTCTTAAAAATTCTTTCTGAACTACATCTTATTTGATTCTGACCTTTCTTTGTAATCTGCTACTCTCTGTCCCAAGGGTTGGGATCATTCTTAAAGTGTCAGATTGACCTTATTTTTGCTGGAAATTATTTGGAAATGAATCTGACTCCAATCTCTAAATTTATTTAAGAGTTGAGACCTAGAAATCTATTTTTGAACTGTATTCCCAGTTTCCTGCATTCACTGGACAAGAGAAAGGGACTTAATTAATCTAAAGTAAAATGCTGTTTTTGAACCCCTCTAAAACTGCTGCATCACCCAAAGATTGGATGCGTCAGGTTAACACATACTTGTGCTTCTCTTGGCTGTTTTCATTCAGTGTATAAACACCTGTGCTTATGTTCTTAGAATATGGCTCTTTATGAGAACTTTTACAAATTATTGACTTTATGATTTTTTTTCCCATTTGCAGTAAACTTACATAGTAGAAAATCTATGTTGTGCTAAAATGGTGAAAAATCCCAAAGCAAATGACCATGGTTTTGTGCTGCCAATCCAAGTCTTTCTTAAGCATTTTCTGAATCCTACCTTTGTTTGTAAACCTATTTAACGAATAGTCACTTACCTAAAATATAAGCCTCATTGGGAACACAAACCCTTTTAGCCCTTTTTATTGAAATAGATTATCTCTAAATAATCAAATTTTATCTCTAGGTAGAGTGTTGTAAATATTTTTTATGCCACAGTTTTTCCTGGACTTTTTTTTTTTTTTTTAAATTCTCCAAAAGAAAATTCCTTATGTTCAATCCAGGCATTAGGGAAAAAAAGTTACAAGTATAAGTAACTTTTAACCATAACGTACATTTTCCTTAGTAAATATTTTAACAAGTGATTTCCTGTTTTACCAAATGCTGAGATTCTAAACATTTCGGTATCTCCAACTTGGTGAATAGAGGTCTCATTCCTTTTTGGTGGTTTATGATCCATGCCTTTGGAAAGCGCTGCTCAGGTACTTTTCTGGATCACAAGTCAGAGAGAACCTGCCATGACTCTTTGTCTAGAGCAGAAGCATCTTTAGTTTAAAAACTTTCCAGAAGCAGATCTACCTTAACCACTGAGACTTGAGCTCAATCCTGATCCTCAGGGATAGTCTTGGCGGAGACTGGTACAGCTCTTTATAGTAATGGAGGTTGAAAATGAAAGAAAAGAGACCTATGGCCACAGATACTCTTCTTCCCAAAGGTCCTCCAGCATACTAAAACTTGCACCCTCAATCTAGAAAATGGGCAGAATTAATATGTTATTACATCAGAATGCCAGGCCTGTTCTCTTCCCCCTCTTACTATAAAATCAGATATGATTTTTCTAATCTTCATATCTTACATTTAATTCATACAAAACTGCTCAAAACCAGAATATGCTTCACTTGGAAGTTTTCTGTGGGACTACGGCAGGGGATTGGACCATGTTGTCTTGAACAGACTGCCTTTGAGCCACGTTGTTGTAGGGGTCAGGGGCATGGCTGCCCTGGGCACTGAATTCTGGCCGACAGTCCCCAGCCAGGCGTGCATTGTGCACATTCAGTTTCCCTAGATGCCTTTTCTTGTGAGGGTCAGGGTCCTTACCGTGTGTTCTTCAGTTAGCCGTAGCCAGTGTCTGGGGAAATTCTTCAGTTAGCCATAACTCTTCTGGGGAAATGAGAACACCTGCCAAATTATTCTTGAATGTGGCTCTGTGTCACAGTTCTGTTTTCCCTCCTTTGATGGCCTTTAGATTAATAAAAATTTTAATCTATTTGACTGTATTGGGGAAAAGATGAGATATGCTAAAACGTTCATTTTCCTGTCTTGGATAGAGATCGTTGGTCTTTGCATTCTTAATATACCCAGTATACTCTGTCCCTGGCAGATACAACGTGATAAATGGCAAATAAAATTTGGAGGTATTTTGAATTTAATGAACTACACCATTATATATTGTAAAGTGCCACGACCATGTTACCTATACTGAATGTTAAGGTCTCCTCTTTATATATATTTTGTGAATGTGTGATTAACTTTTCTATATCTCTTTTCTTCCAAAAAGCTCAAAATGCTTCACTTATCTTATCTTTTACATTCAACAACATCCCTGTGAGGTAGGTAGAAGGCAGGTATTATTACCTTCATTTTACAAATAAAAGACCTGAAGCATAGAGAGTTTAAGTGACTTGCTCAAGTTCAGTTTCTTGGTGGCAGAACTTGGATTAGACCTTGGTCTCAATTTGTAGTCATGAGCTCTTTCTCTGCAGTGGCCTTAGGGCTGACCACTTGGAAGGCTCTCAGTTGCCAATGTACAGTCTTAGCACAAATAAGGGATGTGACAATGCCGAATTCCGTTTTTGTAAAAATTGAAATGTTTCAAACTGAACTTGAAATGGAAATTAGTTTTCTTGACTTATAGTATAAAATTGGTCAAAATGGGCTTTGAGTAGAATTGTCTATCCCTCAGATCTCATCAGAAGTAGTACGTAATACAAGTACGTAAATTCAATCTCTGTATGTTTTCTTCTATGTTTTATGCTGGGACTCACTGGAGATCTTTGTAAGTAATCAAAGCTGGCCCTTTGTCTTTAATTTTGACTTCTAGGGAACTCATGAACTCATGAGTGGGAAACCAAATGAAAACTCATTTTGAGGTGGTTTGGTTTTGTCTTAATTTTTGCGACTTCAAAATCAATAACAATTCAATTCTAGTGTACTTCATCTTAAAATTTGTTTAAAGTAGCTTAGTTTTATGAAATAATAACATAATAATGTAACAAATAGCTCATGATATGGATTGGGGTGGGGAAATTAAATATGGTATAATTGACATTACTATCCTTTTGGATGAAGAAACATTCAGTGGTTGAAACAGGCTTATAAAAGTGCAGTTATAGCTGATGAGGTTAATCTCCAATTTAGAACCCAGTCAGATGTTTCATTTTCAGTTCCACATGTGCATCACATTGGTGAAAAGTGTTCAAGAGAATCATTTGTGAAATAAACGTGATAGGGAATAAGGTTGCGTGATTTACGAGCTGGCGTGGAGCATGGCTTTGTAGTAAACTATCGCGGGTGTCCCCATCAGAGCTCTGCTGTGCTGTCAAGCAAGACACTTCTCTCTGTGGATGCCTCTTTTGTAGAATGTGGTTAATAATACCAGCCGATCTTATAGGGCACTGTGCCGACTCGTCCCTATCGTGCACAGCTCCTTGAACCAGAAGAGGGGTAGTTAAATGGAGCTTTGTGTCATGGTCCCCAAACAGTTCCCCTGAACAGTGTTGCTTCTGATTCTGCTAACTTTGGACAGAGTTTGCATTGTCTTTTGAGGAAAATAAATGTATCACTTAGTCAAAAAACTGTAAAAATACATAGACTCTTTCCTTTCTTCCTCAGAACCCTATGAATTTGTCTCTCTCGAGTGGCTGCAGAAGTGGTTGGATGAATCAACACCCACCAAGCCTATCGATAATCACGCTTGCCTGTGTTCCCACGACAAGCTTCACCCTGACAAGATCTCAATTATGAAGAGAATATCTGAATATGCAGCTGACATTTTCTATAGTCGATATGGGGGAGGACCAAGACTAACTGGTAATTCGGGGTGTCGTCTCTGCGTGTGAAGTAATTCATTAAGCCCTCACCCTATGGTCTCTGTGGTCATCTGACCCAGACTGTGCCAGCCTGGCCGAATGTTCTGTACACTTCACAGAAAGGATTTGCTAAATAAGAATTTACATAGCATTATACATCACTTTTCATTGAGTTTCCATGTTGTTTTCCTCCCAAAGGAGACAAAATTTCCTTCTTTTGAGAAAACCATCTGGTAGTATTTTGTTAGTTTGTTCAGTACTCTTCCAAATACTTGAACCTTGGTCTGATTGATTGCACATCTACTGTAGATTGTTACTTAGCTTACGAATGGAGGCTGCTTGATTCTGCTTTGGTTGTAGAGCTATATATAACGACATAGTATCCATAATCTCATTGGTTCTAGTTGTCTCTCCTCAAAACATTTTTTAATGGCATAGGCCCTGCCTCCAATCTGTAGGTGAGTCTACTAAAACAACATCGTGCAATCATCCTCTCTCCTTTTCCTAAATTAAATGCTTTTTTCTGAATGTGTACAACTTACTGCATAAAGACTGGTGTTTAACTGCGTGAGCCAGGCCTTCTCTTGTACACACCTGGAGTTTTACTTTCTAAATTTGTTTTAGATTCATGATCAATGAACTAAGCAGTGATAAGGTCTTTCAAAGAATCCCATCTCATGGGATTCCTACAACTGTGAGTTTTAAATTGGCCCTTGGTGGATTTTTTTCCCTTTAGTGTTCTGTGCTTTGAAGTATTCCAATATTTCATGCTCACATGAAGCTCTCAATTAACTTTGTATTTATGGTTCTCAGCTATATTGTCTCCCCCCTAACTTAGAGCCTCAATTATTTAACTCCAGGCTTGTAAAATATGTATCTAAACCGTGTAGAATACTAAACTTGCTGGCCTAGGCTGTTTTAGCATATTATGGTATTTCATCTCTCATTGTTCTTTCTTTATACCAGTTTTGCTATTTTGAAATCTGTATCCCCTAAATAATTTAGGATATATATATCAGTTTTTCACTGTTGTCTAAACTTGTGACTTTGCTTTAGAATTCTGTGTTCTGTGAAGTCTTGACACTTTGCTCACAGGTAATCTGTACGTGAACAAACTTCAGTTGCTCCCCTTCTCTCTCACCCCTAGTGAAAGCCCTGTGTAAGGAGTGCGTGGTAGAACGCTGTCGTGTGTTGCGTCTGAAGAACCAACTAAACGAAGATTATAAAACCGTTAATAATCTGCTAAAGGCCACGGTAAAGGGGTATGTTACACAGCGTATACTGTTGATCAACCAAGATAGTTTTAAGAGGGAACAACCAAACGGCTTGTAATCTATAGGAGTTAGGGTTTTTCAAAGAGAGAAGAATAATGATGTGGATGACAGGGCAGTTGGGTTTTGCAGTGATTGCCACTGGCTACCATGAACAAAGGCGACTCACCCAGCCTTTGCAACTGTATTCCATTCATTGGAAAGGTAGAAGCAGGGGGTGCAGATCTGAGGTCCAAGCAGATCAAGGCAGCGTGTTAGTGCATGTTCAGGCGTGCAGGTGTCCCCTCTAGAGAGGCTGAAGTGTATTAAGAAATGGTACCCAGGGGAGCATCCTTGGCAAAAAAAACCCAGTGCCACTCCCTAATGTACCTCTGGACCCAGGAGCCAATAAACTCAGTTTGCATTTTTTAATCGTGCTTATTATATGTAGGTTTAACTTCTGTTATATATTTTCCAAATAAGAGTAACCTATTTTCTGCTTTTTGATCATTGTGCAAACAGCCTCATGACTCCTTAGATTTGTGTTTGTGTGTAGACAAGGGTGTGTATACATGAATGAGGACCTGTGTGTCTTTTGGGGTAGTAGTCAAGGGAAAGAAAGTCGCCCATTGAGTTGTGTTTAGCGTGAATGTAATTGAGGAAGCAGGGTAAGATTTGAGATAGAAACAGAAGCTGAGATAACCCGCATTACAGTAGTGAAGAGTGGAAATGGCCAAAACATAGGAGTGGGTTAAAATTGTTGAGATGGTAGCAAATTTTGAGTGATTTAAATTTATTTTTGCTCATGACCTTTACACATAAAAAAGGGGGACGGCATAAGGAAATGTTACTTGCATGATTTCGCATGGTCTGTGTTCTGCAGCAGCGATGGGTTTTGGGTCGGGAAATCCTCCCTGCGCTGTTGGCGTCAGCTCGCTCTCGAACAACTAGATGAACAAGATGGTGACGTAGACCAAAGCAACGGGAAAATGAACGGCAACACCTCGAACAAAGGTAATGTGAAAAGTCTGTGTCGTGGGTGGCACTGCTGAATTCCCATCTGTGCAATTTCAGAGGCCATTTTTCTTACACCTGAAGCTCTCAGAACAAATAAAAGATTGTTGAAGTTATTAAAATTGAGCAAGGGCTCAGTAGCTCACTCGCATGAGGAATTCCATGTGCCTGGCATCCTTTTTGCCCCTGGTCTCTCTAGTTAATCATATGTAAAATTCTTTTTAATTCTGCTCCAGACGAAAATTTTTTAAGAAAGGTGAGAGTCTGCTGCCAGTCACATAGTATATTGTCAGCTCAGTATGTTTGGTTATAGATTATCTGCCACATTTACAGGCTGTCTTTGGCAAATAAAATGACCTTGTACTTGTGCATTTTTCATCCAGGAGAGAAGGCAGCTTATGAATAGCATTTTCTTGTAAATTCTTCTGAGTTCTCTGAAGCTATGCTTTCAAGTAGGAAATTATTCTAATATAGGTCAACCACTAAATTGAATTTTATAATCAGTGTTTTATAAGATACAAGGGGAATTAAGACTCTAAAAATTATTTGTAGGTTTAAAATGGAAGCTAGTGCTTTGATCCATCTATTTAGGCACAATTAGTGACCCTCAAGCGGTTTTCCCACCTAATTTTCTTATCCAAATATTAGGTTCTATGTACATAGATTTTTAAAAATTATCCTTTTAATATCCTTAACCTTTTTGCTGAAATAATCTGAATTTTGTTTGTGTGGCTTTCCCCATATCACTATATTTTAATTTTTTTGTAAATTTTTTATTTTAATAAATGGACGAGGATTATTTATTTTTTCGAAGGATTGGTTTTTTTTTTTTTTAAAGATTTTATTTATTTATTTATTTATTAGGAAAGAGAGAGAGTGAGAGAGAGAAGGTCAGAGTGAGAAGCGGACTCCCCATGGAGCTGGGAGCCCGATGTGGGACTCGATCCCGGGACTCTGGGATCATGACCTGAGCCGAAGGCAGTCGCTCAACCAACTGCGCCACCCAGGGGCCCCTCGAAGGATTGTTAACACAGTGTTCTATTAGTGTCAGGTGTACAACACAGTAATTCAGCAACTCTTAACTTTATAAGAAAATAAAGACCCCAAAGCCATTATTTGTTTCAAGCTGTGATTTTTTTTTTAATTAACATATAATGTATTATGTGCCCCAGTGTATATGTCTGTGAATCATCTGGCTTACACATTTCACAGCACTTACCATAGCACATACCCTCCCCAATGTCCATAACCCAGCCTTTCTATCCCTACCCCCTCACCCCCCAGCCACCCTTAGTTTGTTTCGTGAGTTTACGAGTCTCTTATGATTTGTCTCCTTCACGATCCCATCTTGTTTCATTTCCCTCCCCAACCCCCCACAAACCCCCCACCCTGCCTCTCAAATTCTTCATATCAGAGAAATCATATGAGATTTGTCTTTCTCTGATTGTCTTATTTCGTCAAGCTGTGGTTTTTAACATTTTCAGATTTGAAAAGAGTTTTTTCCTCCTTTGGTTAAAAAAATCTTGCTCTGCTGTACAATTCATGAACTTAACCTTAGTTTCAATGTTATTTTTCTGTCATTTAGAAATAATTTTTAGTAGCATTGTGTGACGCAGTGTATCAAACATTTACTTGGTGCGCTTTTAAACTTCTTTTTGTGTTAGTGGTCCTTTTTTTTTTAAGCTTTTAAGTAATCTCAACAACTAAAAGGGCTCAAAATCAAAACCCCAACATAGAGTCGCACACTTTACCAGCTGAGATTGCCAGGCACCCCAGTGCTTGTTCCTTTAAGTAAAGTCAGATAGAAAGTATCTCGATGTTGGCCTAGCTTAAAAATAGTTTTCATATTGGTTTGAGAGTAATATTCTTGTTTTCTCCCCCTTCCTCCATTCAGAGATTTTTTTTTTAAAGATTTTATCTATTTATTTGACTGAGAGAGAGAGAGAGAGAGATCACAGATAGGCAGAGAGGGAGGCAGAGAGAGGGGGGGGGAAGCAGGCTCCCTGCTCAGCAGAGAGCCCGATGCGGGGCTCGATCTCTGAGATCATGACCTGAGCTGAAGGCAGAGGCTTAACCGAGCCACCCAGATGCCCCCTCCATTCAGAGATTTTAAGAGATTAGAGCAGAAGGTACAATGTAAAATCTGCAAGCCCTTCCACCAAATATAATCACTATAAATAGGGTTTTGTTTTGTCTTTTTAATTTTGGCAGCCCTGGCGGTGCAGTTGTGTGTTTTCCTCTTGTTAGAATATATGGCTCTTTTTATTTAGTGGCTCCATTTCATTGTATAGATATATTCTATTTATTTAGCTGATTCTTTTTAAGTTTTGTACAATTAATATATAAGAACAGGTAAAGTGAGCATCCCTGTATATGTTTGTACCTACGTCTTTGCATAAAATCCCTGAAATGTTTGGATCAGAGAATTATAACCATTTATAATTGCCGTGTACTGATATACATACTGGTAAATTTTCCCCAGAAAGTATATGGGGACTTGTTTTTCCATGCCTTTGTCAACATGAAAAATAGACCTTTCACATGAGCTATTACTAGTCTAATATACGAAAAATGACTTAGCAGTGTCAGGGCTTTACTTTTCAAAATTATCATCGAGATGGACCTTGGTCCTTCATTTAAGAAAGTCTTTGTTGTGTATGTGACAGAGAGTGTCCTTCCTATGCTTGGATTTCTGCTGAGCTTTTTTAATGATTAGTAAATATTCTTTAAATGTCTTACGCACTTAAACTAAAACCCTGGATAGCTATTCTAATCTCCTTGGAGTTAAGACTTTTTATTTGACCGTATGACTGGTATACACAACTACAAATCCATGGTGACCCAGTGTGGACAAATAGGAAAAACGGATATTGGAAGTGAAATGTTAAGGGGGAAAGCTCAGTTTTTTAAGATATATATTTTTGATTTTAAAGGTTAAGCCCTTATTTCTCATTAGTCTTTTTTGAAGCTGTTCAACCCCTAAAAGAATAGGTGGGTGAAAATGACATGACATGTGGGAGATTAACTTGGTTTATGATCCTGTATTCTGAATAGCTTGACTAGAATTAATGGAAGGATATGTAAAGTATTTTTCAGTTTGAAAAAAGGAACATTTTCTTGCATAATCTAAATCTTGAAAAAAGTAAAACTGCCATTCAGATAGTTTTCTTCCCTTTTAAGGAAAAGAAATACAACACATCCTAACGGTAGCAGTAGGAATCACTTGAGTCTAATTTTTAGAATGTTTTAAGTTTTCTTTGTTCAAAATTGTGCTCAGTCGTATCTCTGCTACTTTGAACTTCAAATATAACAGCTGGAGTGGTTATTATCTATATTTCTTTTGATTAGATGAATCAAAAGAAGAAAGAAAAGAAGAGGAGGAGGAATTAAATTTTAATGAAGACATTCTTTGTCCACACGGTAAGGTAGAAGCGTACCTCTTCTGGGGACAGTCTGAAGTCAGCGTATCATAAATGTGGTGTTCAGTGTTTTACCTCATTTCTTAGGGATTAGGCCCAGACAAGACAGCCAGAGTGGAGTGGCTGGCTTTCTAACCAGTGCTTGGTCGTTAATGTTTCTGTTCTCTTACCCTGTTTAATGGTTAGCTTCTTGCTGCCTGTTTGCACACCAGTGTCTCTCATATCTTCTGTTCTTTCCTTGCAAAAAATTAAAGAAAAAAAATACAAAATAGGATTTGCCCATATTTAGAGGAGAAACTTTTTTTTTTTGGCCACTCGCCACATTGAAGAACTGAGTTTAAAAGGAAGAATTTCAGTTATGTCCCATAACTGTGAGTCTTTACCAGAACATTTTCAGAACAGTGTTTATACGTTTCTTAATTTTATCAGGGCTATTCTGGTTTCATTTCGTATTCATTTATTGACCAGCAGCTATGTGCTGTGTACTCTTAATAATAATTTCCAGGTTTTCATTAATCCTGTGTATCTGGTTGCGTATTATTTTTGTCTTAGGGAGTGCTCACTTCTAATAAGTAACTTTTTGCAAGGGACTCATTTTGTATATGAGACATAGTTTTCCATTCTGTTAGCGCTGTGAAAGTCAAACAGGCCTCTGCTTCTCAAAGCCACATACTATGTAAGTTTCCTGCCCCCGCCAGCCCCCTAACTGTATCCAACTCTTACTAGTTAATTATAAACCAGTGCATGGTATCTCAACACCTACCCTCGTGCATACGAGTCCTTTTATATCGAGTCCTCGAGGACACTAGTGATTATAGTTGTCACTGGAGTGGTACTTGGATGCTGGTCTTTTGGACATCGTTGCACTGTACTTTCGCTCACGGGTTGAGGGATTGCGCTTACTTGTTTCCTGGCCATATAGCTGGGAGGGGAAGTCATCCTGGGGTGTGGATTTGGGTCTCTGGGGTCCCTGGGCCCAGCTGTCCTTCCTTTCCCATCACCCTGCCTCCTGGTTGGCCCCGCTTATACCGTGGTGCACAGAAGGAGCACAGATGCAGAGAACATGAGCTCGTGTGCGGTTGGCAAATGAGTAGGTAGGAGAAAGTGAGGAGAGTAGCAAAGAGTAGGCCAGTCGTTCTCGTGATGCTTTCATACCAGCTTTTCTGTTCCCTTAACCATCAGGGCAGGGATGTAGACAGTGGGGTCTGTTCCTACCTTTTGAGAGTTGAGGCGTCTGCGACGCGGTGCTGACTTTCCTGCTTAGTGCCTCCCAGCTGTTTGAAACAGTGTCACAACTCAGACTGTCATCTTACCCCTTGGCTCACTGACTTTTGCTCGGTCTTCCCACCTCTTGTCTCATCTTGTCATTTCAGGATTATAGTTGTGACAAAAAGCGTAGCAGAGCTGAATGTGATTTCAGGACTTGGTGCTGCACTCCTCGGCTGAAAATTTGAGCACAAGAAGTGGTTTTTTTAGATCGTTAGCTTGATCTGAACTCAGTGGCTATACTTTATCTTGTATTTTATTTTATTATTTTTTAACGTAACTTGTACACTCAGCACGGGGCTTGACCCCATGACTGTGAGATCAGGACTCGCATGCTCCATCCACTGACCCAGCCAGGCACCCCTACTTTATCTAGTAGTTTATTTATTTTTTTAAAAATATTTTATTTATTCATTTAACAGAGAGAGAATACAAGCAGGCAGAGAGGCAGGCAGAGGCAGAGAGAGGCGCAGGCTCCCTGCGGAGCAAGGAGCCCGATGCGGGACTCGATCCCAAGACCCTGGGATCATGACCTGAGCCAAAGGCAGCTGCTCAACCAACTGAGCCACCCAGGCGTCCCTTTATCTAGTAGTTTAAAAGGATGGTTCTCTATAGTTGTTTTTGTGGACCTCACTTTTCAGTGTACTGTGTGTCTATGAGATCGGGGTTTTCAGGTGCAGGATATTGGACCTTATTTAGAAACTCACTTCACTCATTAGACTTACATTAAAACTCATTCCTGAGCTGTGGTCGTGGTGGGGATAGCACATTATATAGTAGTAGGAAGAAGGTAGTTAGTGGTCATAAAGTGAGTGTTTACAAGTGTGTAGATAGTAACTCTACAACAACCCTGAGTGGTCAGGATTAGTAGTACTGTCACATCCATCAAATTGATGAGTAAGTAAACTGAGGCACAAAGAGGCAAGAATTATCTGCTGAAAGTCAGCACACTTAAGAGGTAGTTTTGCAAAGCCTAGGTATATAATGGTCTGGAAGTTATTTTTCATCAAAAATGAGAAGGAGGGCCGCCTGGGTGGCGCAGTTGGTTGAGCAACTGCCTTCGGCTCAGGTCATGATCCCGGAGTCCCGAGATCGACTCCCACATCGGGCTCCCAGCTCCATGGGGAGTCCGCTTCTCACTCTGACCTTCTCCCTTCTCATGCTCTCTCTCACTCTCTCTCTCCTAATAAATAAATAAATAAAAAATCTTTAAAAAAAAAAGAGAGAAGGAATTGCGTCTTTCAGTGTACCATTTGTCCAAAGCCATTCTTTGTAGTTTACTTTCTTCTCCATTTCTGGCAGCTTTTAAGACTTTTGTCTCTAGCGTTGTGACCTCTCACCTCAACCTACCTCAGTGTGGGTCTGACCTCATCTCTTGTGCAAGATGCTCTCTGATGCCACACGTGTGGCCGAGGCCGGTGATGACGAGCTTGCTGTTGAGGGTTCCGAGCTGGGCTGTTTCTCTGGGGAGTTACCACTATGGTATCTGCTCTTGGGCTACTCAGATTTTTCCATAAGTATCTTCCATTTTCCTGCTCGAAAGCGCTGGGTGGGCTATCAGGGGTCTGGGGTCGTGCGAGAGACAAGAGGGTTTGGGAGTATCTGCATTCTGTGTGGAAACATTTACTTGAGTCCATCTCTGCTCATGATTACATTCATCCCTGCACTGTGTTCCCCAGGGCAGGGGCCTGAGGCTGCATATTGTCAGAGAAGCCTGTGGTATTCTGTGGGTAGAGTGCTTCTTACCATAGAGCATGAGGGAGGGATTGAGAATTTTACTGCCTCCTAAAGTACAGACTTTGCGTCCATTCCCGTGTTTTTTAATGCCATCTGTACTTCTGTGTGCTCCCAATTCCTGGGTCACGGGGGGCACTTCTGGAATGTAGTAAATCTGGTTACTTCCTGACTTTTACCAATTTAAAATTCATTTTTCTTGTGTCTCATCCATTTCCTTTTTTTTCCCCATCCATTTCCTTTTAAGCTTCAAATATTTTTGTTGGCATGGCTCCCTCTGTGTTCTTTTTATCCATCATTATGATTTTATTTAAAAAAAAAAAAAACCCTTACTCTGGGGGCGCCTAGGTGGCTCAGTGAGTTAAGCAAGTGTCCAACTCTTGATTTTGGCTCCGGTTATGATCTCAGGGTTGTGAGATCAAGCCCCGTGTTGGGCTCACATGCAGTGGGGATTCTCCTTGGGACTCTCCCCAGAGAGAGGTCTCACTGCCCCTCCCCCTCTGCACTCACACACATTTATTTATTTATTAAGATTTTATTTATTTATTTGTTAGAGAGGGAGAGCGCACACAAGCAAGCAGAGTGGCAGAGGCAGAGGGAAAAGCAGGCTCTCTGCAGAGCAAGGAACCTGATGTAGGACTGGATCCCAGGACCCTGGGATTATGACCCGAACCGAAGGCAGCCGTTTAACCAACTGAGCCACCCAGGCAGGCATCCCTCATATAAATAAATGGTTAAAAAAAAATTTTTTTTTTAAATCCCTTTACTCTGGTCAATGTTATTTAGGAGGCACAGAAAGTCCAGTTTGAAAATTTCATTTTTATCTGGATGTCCTTGCTGCAAATTTGCATATTTTTACTATAAAATCCCCATATATCTATAAATCCCTGTGTATATTTAATACATCAGATTTATGTGACTTAATCACTGGATTTTATTCGATTAGGAGATTTACAACTGCCATAGAGTTCAGTATTTATTTCATATACTATGGATGCATCAAGTTTGTTGTGGTTTTTTTTAAAGATTTTATTTATTTATTTGACACAGAGAGAGAGGTCCCAAGTAGGCAGAGAGCCCGATGTGGGGGGTTCGGTCCCAGGACCCTGAGATCATGACGTGAGCCGAAGGCAGAGGCTTTAAGCTACAGAGCCACCCAGGCGCCCCTAAAAAATAGTCTTCTGACTTGAGAAATAAATTTAGGTTGTTCTTTATACACATCCAGCGTTACGACAAGTCTTTAGGTAGAAATGCCCTCCCTTCAGAACTCGGGCAACACGTCCCCAGTGACAGCAAATCCCATTAAAGTTGTGTGTGTGTGTTTGTATTACTATTTCCTTTGTTCACATACCTTTTCTGAATCATATACATGGTTCACCACATAACATAGTCTCCAGTCCTTTTGGGGGGCAAGAAAGAAACCAGTTTAAAATTATAATTGCCTTGGAGTGCTTTTAAATCAGATTGTGGAATCAGATTGTCATCTTTTTTATAGCTGCATTATATTTTGCCATAAAGATGCACTAAATTAGAGTCTGATAATCCAGTTAACCTTTTAAAAAAAATTCCCCCGGCCTCTGAGGATAGACGGTTGTCCGAGGATCGACCTATTAGAATAGGTCTTCATGACCTCAGGAAATTTAAGTCAACAGCCTTCGCAGAAAGAAGGTTAATTTTTACAGTGTGACCTGTTTTCTCTGATCATACGTTTCTAAAGGAATCAGTTCTTGGGGTTATTCAAAGCTCGATGAGAGGTAGAACTTAAGACGATGCATTTTGAGGTGTTAGAAATTTTGGGCTTGGATGAGACAGACCGGAGGTCATATCCCAGTTTCCGTATAAACAACCTGTTGTGGTGATTGGGTATATCAACTTCACTGATTCTCAGTTTATTTTATAGAACCTGTAAAGCAAAAAATGATGATACAGTACTTTGAAAAGTCACTGGCTTTATTTCTCTTAGGTATGGGGGTAGAAACAAATGTATGGCTTTGAAAACCTAAAGATGGTTTTTTGGGTAATGACTTTATACCTAATAATGTATATGAAGTTCACTAATTGATCAACTAGGGCAGCTGAAAGAACAGGAAGTAGAAGCAGAAAAGGAGTGAGGGGGTAGGTAGAGAAAGGCAGACAGGCCCCCTGAAAGCCCGATTATGGGCAAGCAAGCAGTAAACTGATGTGGTCCTCTTGAGACTGGGCGCTGCTGCTGCCTGGGCATTTTTGTTAGGTGGTCTTCTTCTCTGGGTTTGTTTGTTTGTTTGTTTTTCTTAGGATGTATTTATTTTCTTTATTTCACAAAGAAAAAGCAAGTGTGCGGGGGGTGGGCAATGTGGACGTTGAGAGAGAGACCCTCCCGCAGAGTCCTTGCTGAGCAAGGATCCTGACTGGAGACTGGATCCCACGACCCATGAGATCATGACCTGAGCCAAAACCAAAAGTTGGAGGCATACCTGACTGAGCCACCCAGGCATCCTGTCCTCTGCGATTTCAAAGATCCCCGGGGACTGGGGTGACAGCAGTAGTAAACAAGCCAATTGGATTTTGACTGGAGATGCTTTTCTGATTGAACAGAGCTTGCCTTATTAAACTTTTTTTTTTTTTGAAGTACAGTTTTAAGATTTTCTTTTAATTTATTTGACAGAGAGGAGATCACAAGTAGGCAGAGTGGCAGGCAGAGAGAGAGAGGGTAGCAGGCTCCCCACTGAGCAGAGAACCTGATGCTGGACTTTACCCCACTGAGCCACCCAGGCGCCCCTGTCTTATTAAACTTTGATTTGATACATTAGAGAATGGTTCTGGTAAGATTGGACCCAACCTTGAAAATACTATTTTCGGCGGGGGGAAAAAAAGAAAACTGTAGGCAAGAATTGCATTTGAATGTGAGTGGAGGTGCATCACATTGCTGTTTAACCACCTCTGCTGGCAAAGGTTACCTTGATCCCCAGGAGGCCCTTTTCACTGCTTGCTCTGCTGGCAGGTAGAGAGATGGGACGGGCCCAGCTCTATCTAGTCTCATACATTTGGTGTTTTGTTTTTTATTGTCTGGTGTTTCTTTTTTCTTTTTCTTTTTTTAATATTTTATTTATTTATTTGACAGAAAGAGATCACAAGTAGGCAGAGAGGCAGGAAGAGAGAGAGGGGGAAGCAGGCTCCTCACTGAGCTGAGAGCCCGATGCGGGGCTCGATCCCAGGACCCTGAGATCATGACCTGAGCTGAAGGCAGAGGCCTTAACCACTGAGCGACACAGGCGCCCCTGCCTGGTGTTTCAACCACAGACTTCGATTAAGAACATAAAGGAATGGCCAGTTCCTTTAGAATTTAATAACCTGATGATGAAATTTAAAGAGTTTTGAAACTGAGGAAAGAGTGAATTATAGGAAAGAAAGAAAAGAGCATCTACAATTTTTTTTTAGGTCGAAGGAGATTTTTGGAGGCTCTATAGTGACTTTTTTTTTTTTTAACTCAGGGGAGTTGTGCATATCTGAAAATGAAAGAAGGCTTGTTTCTAAAGAGGCTTGGAGCAAACTGCAGCAATACTTTCCAAAGGCTCCTGAGTTTCCAAGTTACAGAGAATGCTGTTCCCAGTGCAAGGTACTGAATGTCGTGCTGCCATCTGGGGAAATCGCCTGCCGCCTCCCTGGATTGACTTCCCTGGGGAATTGACATTGTACTTCTGTGGGGAGGAGTAGGGAGGAGGCTTGTCCTGTGCTGTCAGCAGGGGGTGGTTGATTGCTTCTTGTTTCATTCTCTTCCAGATTTTAGAAAGAGAAGGGGAAGAAAATGAAGCCTTACATAAGATGATTGCAAATGAGCAAAAGACTTCTCTTCCAAATTTGTTCCAGGACAAGAACAGACCGTGTCTCAGTAACTGGCCAGAGGTATAGTGATCCCCATAAAGGAGGATGGAATTCATTTCCCTTTTAAAGGCCCTTTGCAAATTCCTAATACACTATTTGGGAACAACCCAGAGCTCCTCTAAATCTCATGGTTTTAGTTGTCTAATTGGAGGATTTACGCTAGCTTAGCGTGTTTTGGAAGAGGGCTATATTTGCATTATATTTATTAAACTTGAAACAGGAGAATGACAGTATATGGGCAAACATTTTTCCTAAAAGATAAAGGTTAAGAGTGTGGTGAGTTAATGGACATTTGCATGTGATTCTCTTGTTCCAGGAAACGGATGTCCTATACATCGTGTCACAGTTCTTCATAGAAGAATGGCGAAAATTTGTTAGGTAGAGCCCCCAATTTTTTATTTCCTTTTTCTGTTGTTGTTGATTCTACTATTTTTAAGAATTAATAGAGGCACCTGGGTGACTTACTCGGTTAAGCGGCTGACTTCAGCTCAGGTCATGATTCCAGGGTCTTAGGATCAAGCCCCACATCCGGCTTCCTGCTCAGCAGGGAGCCTGCTTCTTCCTTCACCTCTGCCTGCCACTCTGCCCACTTGTAGTCTCTCTCTAGCTCTCTGTCAAATAAATAACATCTTTAAAAAAAAGGATTAATGGATTTTGATCACAGTAACTTTGATGGTTACTTTTTTACCATGTCCTAAAATTTTCTTTTGTTTACATTAAATGAATTAAATATATTTCAAACGTAAAAATAGTTATCTCAAACATCTTGAGCAATTATGGTAGTGACGTATATTGATACTCCTTGTCTCACTTGAATAGAAAACCTACAAGATGTAGTCCCGTGTCGTCGGTTGGAAATAGTGCCCTTCTGTGCCCCCACGGGGGACTCATGTTTACATTTGCTTCCATGACCAAAGAAGATTCTAAACTGTGAGTTTCTTCTCTTCGTGTGATTTTTCTAGTGATTAATAATTAAAGTTTAGGTAATTTTTATATGACGCAAGCAGTGTATTTGAGGGATCTAGTCCCTTGCTGAACTGTGGGGTTTGACTTTCATTAGCTCCACTAGAGTGAGCACTTCCCTTTAAAAAAAGGTGGGGGCAAGGCTGCCTTCTGTACAGCAGGCGAGAATCTGCCTGAAGCTGCTGTGCTCTTCGTGTCTACCTTGTCCTTCCCAGAGCCCTGCGCCTCTTCTCCCAAGCTGCCGGTGCCAGTACCGCCTCTCTGGCGGACCTCTTCCAGCATCCCGTAATCACCGGGGGCTTGCTTGTCCTTGTTTTTCCTGCAGCTCCCAGGCTTCTGCAAATAGACGAGGAGGAGGAAGGCACTGTGGCACCAGAGCAGAGCCATCAGGCTGGTCATTTGCAATTCTGGGGTCTTAAAGTAAAAAAATTTTTGTCGTGCTTCCAAAAGGACTCATGTCTGAAATTTCTCCGTGTTATTGCCCTTTTATCTTATCAATGAATTGATAACTGTGGAAGAGAACGTAGGATGCCTCCGACATTGCATATAAACCGTGAACATTAGAACACGTAAATAACCATTCCTTTGGCACTAAGAGTAGAGGTAGGGAGCTTACTATTCATGTAGTACTTTTACATCTTTGAAGGAAGCTTACAGTTAATAGTTTTTCTTCCTAGGTTGTCCCCTAGCTCTTTTTTTCCTTCCTTCCTCTTTGCGTGTGGTGTTGTAAAGACATCAGAATATCTATAATAGGGGCGCCTGGGTGGCTCAGTGGGTTAAAGCCTCTGCCTTCAGCTCAGGTCATATCTCGGGGTCCTGGGATCGAGCCCCGCATCGGGCTCTCTGCTCAGCGGGGAGCCTGCTTCCTCCTCTTCTCTGCCTGCTTGTGATCTCTCTCTCTCTGTCAAAAAAATAAATAAAATCTTAAAAATATATATATAATAATACAAATGTGTGGACCAGGAAGCTTAAATATTAAACAATTCAAATAAAACTAAAGGCTCCTCAGTCTTAACCTTCCCTCCCTCCTTTTCTCTCTCCCCCTTCGTTCTGCTCACTGCTCACAATCAGCACGAGCCTGAAGTCGAGGGTTACCTTGCTCAGAAAGTACTAGTTAGAAAGTAATATTTTGCCTATCTGAAAATGTTTTTTCTGAATGGAATCATACAATAGTTATCCTTCACTTGGTTTCAGTTTTTGAGATTTAGACTTGTTGATTTCTGTAATGTCAATCTTGCATTTCACTGCTCTAACCTCCCGTTGTATGAAGAAAACTATTGTTCATCTTGAGGATGATGGATCTTTTTCCCTTAACTTATCTATATCAAATATTGGTCTTAGTGATTTGGTGGTTTGGGTTTAGGAGACTAATGGATTATTTTGATTCTCTTCATTTTTTGTGTCTTAAGGCATGTTGTGTTTTTTTGCACAGTATAGCTCTCATATGGCCCAGTGAGTGGCAAATGATACAAAAGCTCTTTGTCGTGGATCATGTAATTAAAATCACGAGAACTGAAGTGGGAGATGCAAACCCTTCAGAAACACAGTATATTTCTGAGCCAAGTAAGTTTTCATATTTGTTCGTATTGTTAAAACTTCACATTTTAAGAGGGAAGGAGAGTATGTGACTATTGTATTCCCTTTTTAAAATTAATGATCATGTGTTCAAGTCCAAACTATCCAGCCCCAGGTGGGAATTATTCTATACCCCTCTCATTATTTGTCTGTTTACTAGTTGATAGTAAATGAATTTCCTTACTGATACTATTAATATACAATAATTAATAGAAAATAAGAGTAATAGTCATTTAATGAATACTCACTGGTAACTTTGCTGTGTGTTTATAGTTTTTTGTTCTTTTACATTCATTCCCGAGCCACTTCTGTTTTGTTTTAGAACTCTGTCCAGAATGCAGAGAGGGCTTATTGTGTCAACAGCAGAGGGACCTACGTGAATACACTCAAGCCACCATCTATGTCCATAAAGTTGTGGATAACAAAAAGGTAACAGTCCCTTTCATGGCCATGAGTAGTAATGGTCAAGTTTGCTTTTTGACTTGCCAATGGATTTTCACTGGGACCTGCCTAAGAACACATTTTTATTTCCTTGGAGCTAGGACGTAAGAATTTAAATTGGATGAGAATTCAAAATGAATACTTAACGTGATTATATGGGGTTTAGTCAGTTTTTGATTTGATACAGAAATAATTCTTGAATGTCAGCTGTGTGCCAGGAATGGTCTTGGTGTGGAGGGAATGCAGTGGTAAAGAAGAGAGACCAGGTACCTGGTCTCTCAAAAATATCTGTACCTAGTGAGGAAGATCAAGAACCAACACAGAAAGGGCGATGGTTCAGTATGGCAGGAAGATCCAGCACGTAACCTCCTGAGATACAGCAAATCTACAGCTATATATGGAAAAATTACCCCTGAAAAGAAATTGAGAACTAGCTACACAGCTACTCCACAAAGGTAAAAGGTTCACATCAAGATGGGTACGAGAAGCAAAGATATTATCTTACCAAAAATACCACCCCCCAGCACAGCTGCCCGTCACAGGGAGGGTTCTCACAAACATCGAACTCCTTCCTGAAGAGAGAAGGTTTTGTGGCACACATCCGGTCCCCTGACTCTTTGGACCTGCACCAGAGCGAGTAGTCCTTCAAACATCTGGCTTTGAAACCAAGGGGGCTTCCATCCAGAACCATATGGCTGTAGAGAATGGAGATTATGCTTTTTAGACTCGTACACAGGCCGACTTACTCTGGGACCCCATGCAAACGCAACTGTTTTGCAAAATGCCTAGATCATATGTGAAGGAAATTTCATTTGCTCGTCTCGATGCATCTGCCAGAGGGGTTAGACCTTGTTGGCACTCTCTTCAGGGACTGGATCCGTTGGGAGACACACCATTGTTAAATTCTCCACCTTGCTAGTGCCCACACTGGTGGGTATCAGTTTTGTACTCTCTAACCTGCTAGTGTGCGGTGCACTTGCTGCAAACTACCACAACCCTAGCTCCCTGGGGTACCCCAAAGCCAGCAAACTTGCAGTCTCCTCAGGGGATGCCCACTGGGTACTGGGTTCTTGTGACAGAGGGGACTGCATTTCTGGACCCCAAAGGTCTGAAACAATCAGACCATTTGACACACACCCTAGAAGTCGGAGCTTAAACAGTAAGGTTCACTGCTTATACAGGGCCACCCGTTCGAGACTGGGAGAGATAGTTTCACCTAACACATAAGAACAAATGGTCAGACAAAAAGAGGAACCACAGAAATAGGTTCTAAATGAAAGAATAAGATAAAACCCCCCAACGAAAACCATAACAAAAGAGACATGAGTAATTAACCTAATAAAGTGTTCAAAGTAATGGTCCTAAAAATGCTCACAGAATTTGGGAGAATATAGATGAACACAGAGGAAAATTTATGCAACAAAGAGATAGAAAATATTAAAAGGACCAAACAGAAGTCATAGAGCTCTTAAAGAATGCAATAACTGATCTGAAAAATACACTACATGGTTTCAGCAGACCAGATCAAGCAGAAGGAAAATAAGCAATCTGGAAGAAGATAGCAGAAATGAGCCAGAGCAATAAAAAGAAAAAAAAAAGATTTTTTAAATTTAATTTTTATTAAAGTAGGCTGCATGCCCAATATGGAGTCCATTGTGAGACTTGAACTCATGACCTTGAGATCAAGATGTGAGCTGAGATTTGGAGTTGGATGTTTAACCTACTAAGCTACCCAGGCACCACAAAGGAAAAATAACTTTAAAAAATGAAACCTGGGTGGCTCAGTGGGTTAAAGCCTCTGCCTTCGGCACAGGTCCTGATCTCAGGATCCCAGGATCAAGCTTCGCATTGGGCTCTCTGCTCAGTGAGGAGCCTGCTTCCCCCTCTCTCTCTGCCTGCCTCTCTGCCTGCTTGTGATCTCTCTCCTCTCTGTCAAATAAATAAATAAAATCTTAAAGAATGAAACTAGCTTAAGGGACCTATGGTACTACATCCAACAACATTCATCTTATATAGGTCCCTGACGAGGGAAGAGAGAAATGGGGCAGAAAACAGCTTTGAAAAAATAATGGCTGAAAATTTCCCTAATCTGGGGAAGGAAACACACACCTGAATCCAGGAAGCCTATAGAGTTCCAAACATAATGAACCCAAACAGTCCCACACCACAACACATTATAATTAAAATGTCAAAAGCAGAGCATCTTAAATGTAGCAAGAGAAAAACAACTTGTTTCATATAAGGGAAACTCTGTAAGACTTACCAACACAGACTTCATGCCAGAAGGTAGGGGTAATGACATATCGAGAGAGCTAAGTGGAAAACACTTGTAACCAAGAGCACTCTTATCTGGCAAGGATATCATTCAGAATTAAAGGAATGATAAACAGTTTTCCTGACAAGCAAAAGCTAAAGGAGTTCATCACTACTAATCCAGCCCTCCAGAGAATACTGTGGGACTTCTTTAAGGTGAATAGAAAGGGTAGAAAACAATCAAATTGGCAATAGGTATGTACCTATTAATGTAAATGGGCTAAATTCTCTAATCAAAAGATAGTAGCTGAATAGATTTAAAAAACAACACAAGAGCCATCTCCCCATCTATATGTTGCCTATAAGAGATTCATGTCAGGTGTAAGGACACACACAGACTGGAAGTAAAGTGAAGGAAAAACCTGTTTCATGCAAATAGAAACCAATAGAAATCTGTGTATATCAGAGAAAAGAGATTTTATTTTATTTATTTTTTAAAGATTTTATTTATTTGGCAGTGGGAGAGACATCACAAGTCTGCAGAGAGGCAGGCAGAGAGAGGGGGAAGCAGGCTCCCCGCCAAGCGGAGAGCCCGATGCAGGGTTCCATCCCAGGACCTTGAGATCATGACCTGAGCCGAAGGCAGAGGCTTTAACCCACTGAGCCACTCAGGCGCCCTGAGAAAAGAGATTTTTAAAGCAAAGACTATAATAAAAGACAATGATGGGCATCATATAATGATAAAGGAGTCAATCCATCAAGAGCTTAAAACATTTGTGAATATGGACCCAACATAAGAATACCCAAATATTTAAGGGAAATGTTAACGAAAGTAAAGGGAGAAGTTGACAGAAAGGCGTACTACTGGGGGCCTTTCATACCCCACTTTTGTTAATGAATAAATAGATCATCCAGACCTAAAAAATCAGTAAGGAAACATCAGCCTTAAATGACACATTAGACCACACGAACATAACAGATGTATACAGAACATTTCATCTAAATACGGGAGAATAAACGTTCTTCTCAAATGTACATGGGTCACCCTCCAGGATAATTCAAAAACTGGAGCCCAAAACAATTCTCAGTAAATTGAAGAATGTTGAAATTGTATCAATTATCTTTTCCAACCAACCAACCATTTCCAGAAGTGAGAAACTGGAAATCAATTAAAGAAGAAACTTTATAAAAACCTAGATAAAATGGATATATTTCTGGAAATAACACAATTTTCTAAGACCGAATCATGAAGAAAGAGAAAATCTGAACGGACTGTTTACTCGTAAGATGATTTAATCATTAAAATACGCCCAACAAAAACCCAGGACCAGATAGTTTTACTGGCGAATTCTACCAAACATTCAATGAAAATTGAATACCAAACCTTCTTAAACTCTTCCAAAAAATTGAGGATGAAGGAATGCCCCCAAACTTACTGTACAGAGCCAACAAAGATACCATATAAAAAGAAAATCAGTGACCAGTATTCCTTGTGAACACAGATGCAGAAATCATCAACGAAGTATTAGCAGACCAAATTTAGCAATACTTAGAAGGAACATACAGGGGCACCTGGGTGGCTCAGTCAGTTAAGTATCTGCCTTCGGATTCAGGGCGGCATCAGCTTGGCTCGCTCTCTCTTCGTCAAATAAGATTGATCTAAATGAATGAATGAAATGAAATAAAATAAAATAAAATAAACATACACTGTGATCAAGTGAAAATTATCCCAGGGGTGCAAGGAAGGCTCACCTGCAGATCAGTCACCAAGACATAGCACATTAATAAGACGGATAAAATCATTATCCTCTCCGCAGATGGAGAAAAGGATGTGACAAAATTCAGTCTCCATTTATTTATTTAATGAAGTGGAGGGCCCAAAAATTAATACATAATCAATTGCTGATTACCTGTCTGCCTAACTCAGTCCTAGAGCATATGACTCTAGGTCTCCGAGTTGTGATTTCAAACCCAACCTTGGGCGTATTGCTTACTTAAAAAAATAAAATAAAATTAGTTGTCATTTTATACCTCTTGCACGACCTATCAGAAATTAAGGAAATAATCTCCTTTACAATACCATAAAAAGAATAAAATACGGGGTGCCTAGGTGATTCATTGGGTTAAGTGCCTCCCTTTGGCTCAGGTCAGCGTTTTGGGACCAAGCCATCTATCCAGCTCCTCCTCCTTCTGCCCCTTTCCCTGCTCATTCTCTATCTCTCATAAATAACATCTTAAAGCCTAACAACAACCAAGGAGGCAAAAGATAGACACATTCAAAACAATGAGACTGATAAAACTAAAGACACAAATAAATGGAAAGATATTCCTTGCTAATGAACTGGAAGAATTAATGCTGAAAAATGTCTGTATTACCTAAAGCAATCTACAGATTCAGTGTAATCCCTATCAAAATCATAATGGCTTTTTTCTTCTATTTTGCAGAAATAGAACAAAAAAAAAACAAACCCTAAAATTTGTATGGAACCACAATAGATCTTTAATAGCCAAAGTAGTCTTGAAAAAAGGAAAAAGCTAAAGGCAGCCCGTTGTAATTTCTTTCTTTTTTTTAAAGATTCATCTATTTATTTGATACAGAGAGAGAGATCACAAGTAGGCAGAGAGGCAGGCAGAGAGAGAGGAGGAAGCAGGCTCCCCGCTGAGCAGAGAGCCCGATGCGGGGCCTGATCCCAGGACTCTGAGCTCATGACCTGAGCCGAAGGCAGTGGCTTAACCAACTGAGCCACCCAGGCACCCCCCCAGCCCGTTGTAATTTCAAACTATATTATGAAGCTACACTAAACAAAACGGTACAATATGGGCATAAAAACAGATACTTTATTTAGTGGAATAAACCCAAGCATATGTGGTCAGATATTTTGCCACAAAGGAGGCTAGCATATACACTGGGGAAGGAACAGTCTCTTCAGTAAATGGTGCTGGGAAAAGTGGACAGCCACATGTAAAAGTTAGAAACTGGACCACTATCTCACATCTCACACAAAAATCAACTCCGAATGGATTAAAGACTTCAATGTTAGAACAGAAATCATAAAAGCTCCTGGAAGAAAACAGGCAGCAAGCTCCGTGGTATCCCTGATAGTGATAATTTTTTTGATTTCAAAGCCAACAAAAGCAAAAATCAATAAATGGGACCATGTCAGTGTGAAATCTGCAAAATGAAGGAAACCATCAACAACCTATTGCATGGGAGAAGATATTTGCAAATCATATATAAAGAACCTATTCCTAGGTTCTTTCCACAAAATTGGATGAAAAATTGGCAGAGAATCAGAACAGACATTTTTCTAAAAAAATAGATGGCCAACATCCTTGTGAAAAGAAACTTAGCATCACTAATCAACAGGGACATGCAAATCTAAACCACAGTGAGCGATCACCTCACACCAGTCAGAATGGCTATTAAAAGGAAAAGACAGAAGCGTTTGGGAGCATGCGAGAAAAAGGGAACTCTGATGCACTATTGGTGGGAGTGTACTATGCACAATGCACTGTGTACTGTGTGTACTAGTGTACTATGCACTATGTACTATTATGCACTATTTGGTGCGGCCACTAAGGGAAACAGGGTGGAGGTTCCTTGAATTACCATATGATCTAGTAATTCTGTTTGAGTATTTATCCATAGAAAACAAAAGCAGTAAATATAATGCCCCTGTGTCTACTTGGCCATTATTTGCAGTAGATAAGATGGAAATAACCTTAAGTGTTCATCGATAGATGATTGGAAAGTGAAATTGTATTTGTGTGCCCATTGGAATACTATTCAGCCATACGAAATATGGAAATCTTGCCATTTGTGACCACATGATAGACCTTGAGGGTACTGTGCACATGAAATAAGTCAGACAGAAAGTAAATGCCATATCCTTTCACTTGAATATGGAATCTAAAAAAACTCATCGATACAGAGAATAGATTTGTGGTTGCCAGGGGTTGTTGTGAGAGGATGAGTGAAATGGGTGCAGGAGATCAAGGGACACAAACTAGCAGCTACAAAACAATTCATGGGTGTATAGAATATGTAATGTATGTGTATAGTGCTGGCTATAGTTAATAGTGATTATATTGCAAGTTTGAAAGTTGTTTAAGAAGTAAACTTAAAAATTCTCTTCATCGTCAGAAAAGAATTTTTGTAACTTGTTATGGTGGCAAGTGGGAATGAGCATTATTTTCATGATCATTTCACAATGCATACAAATGTCAAATCATTGGCTCGTACACCTGAAACATACAGTGTTGTATATTAATTATATTTCTGTTTAAAAATGATCTAGAACATCCAATCAAAAGAGCAACAATAAATCCATAAATTCTTAAGTGTTGAAGAAATCTAGCAGGGTAAAGGTGTAGGTCGCAGTGTTAGATGGGAAATGGCCAAGAAACAGGTCTTGGAGGAGTTGTTTACCTGAGTTTCCACTGCAGAGGGCCAGCCTGTGAATGTACTTCATGTGCTTAAGCCTAGAGTGAGTCACGTGTAGAGCAGCCCTGTCTGGTAGAACATTCTGCAGGGATAGAAACAGTTCTGTGTCTTCACTGTGTGCTGTGGAAGCCGGTAGCCACATGCGACTGTGGCTAAGGTGACTAAGGAACTGAATTTTTAATTCATTTCAATTTAAACAGCCACATGTACCTGCTGGCTACCATAGGGATCAACAGTAGCCTAAAGTGAGCTCTCTTCCAACAAAGGATAATGATATGGAGCACGGGACAAGTCCTGTCACATTTCATACATCATTCCAAAGATTTGCGCTTTTATTATGGGTATAGATAGATGTAAGCCAATGGAGAGTTGCAAGGAAGGTCATGGTGTGAGTAGGTCTGTACTTTAAATAGGTGACCCTGGCCCTTGTGTTTCGAATTGGCAAGGGCAGAACAGGAATAAGGAAGGCCAGTTTAGAGCCTTTTGCCCTGATCTCTAAGAGTAGATGAAAGAGATTTTGGGTGTATTTTGGGAGCAGGGGTGTTAAAACTTAATGTGATTTGGATTGGAGCATTTCTGAGCATTAGGGATGGCTCTTAGGTAGATCCTGACCTAGATCTCTGGGCATGTCATTAATTCGATCCCAGAATTTGGGGAATTAGAGACTAAACTACATTTTATTTGACGATTTTTACCAAACATTGTTTTAGAAGAATAATTTACAGATTGTGCTCTTAAGGTCTTGGGTTCTGCTTCAGAAGTTGAACTAAGGCCTTTATTTCCTCATTTGCTGAGAAAGTGCAGTTAACTGGAATCAATTTCTGTGTTTCCTCTAAAAGTTTGTCCCTTGTGGCTACCATTCCATGAATCCATTGGTATCTAAAAGAATATCCACGCTTACCTAAATTTTAATACTTACTTTGAGTTTTATAATGGTATTTCATAATGTAAAAGAGCATTTCCTCTACCCTTCCTTTCCTTCTTCTTAAGGAAGTTCTGTGGCTCCTGCTGTCTCAGTGGTTTGACAGTCCCCGTGCTAGAGAAAATTTAGAGCATCTTTGAACTTCTGCAAAATAGCATCATGTAAAAGCACAACAATAATTCTTCTGCAGATACTGCTTACGTTTGTGGTGACCATATTATACACGAGTAAACCCTAGGATAGAAACTAACATGTTAAAAGAGCATAGGAAGCAGCCCTTGAGTCTTGGTCTTCTGTTGGGTCTAATCCCAACCCCCCCAGACCCCCGTTGATAAAGCAGCACCCCCCCCCCGCCCCCCGCGCCAATTGCCTGCCCTGCGAGGGTCTGATCATCTTCTCTGTGTTTGCATTCAGGTGATGAAGGATTCAGCTCCAGAGCTGAATGTGAGTAGTTCCGAAACAGAGGAGGATAAGGAAGAAGCTAAACCAGATGGAGAAAAAGATCCAGATTTTAATCAAGTATGTGTTGAAGCTGCTTTTTTTTTTCCTTTAGAATTATTTTGTTAAATCATAAATGTACAACAGCTTCTTAACTCTACACACGCACTTAAATTTTTAAAGGAAAAACGTTATGTCTTATTACACCATGATCCTGGCTAATAGCTTTTCGAAGCTGCTTTTTATTGTCCTACCTTCCGCTGTTCTGAAAGCAGCCAGTCCAGGCCCCCAGACATGGGATGTTGGTTCTCAACTCCCTTTGTTTGCCTGCTTTCCTTCGTTTTCGTGGCACACAGTTATAGTCCTGATATCTCTCAAAAAGTTCTGAACTGCATTATTCCAGAATTAATATATTTGTTGCTACTGTGTAAGAAAGGTTAAAATATAATACAATGTTTAAATCTTTTGCTGGGAAAGAACACTAAAATGAGATCCATAACTTGGTTTGTTATTTAATCATGGATTTCAGGTATGAAAAAATTAACCCCTGTTTCCCTCATTACAAACAATATGCTATGTGGGTTTACTAATGGATTTTATAGAAGAGATTTCTGGATCTCATGGTGTTAATCAAATGACGAGGTCAGCATTTGTCTTTCCTATTTCATTATGATAAATTTAATTTTGTTCACCTAAAACTGTCTGTTTTCTGTGTATTTTGTTATGATTTTCTAGCCCACTTGTTCATTTGCTTGATTATATTCTGCATATTCATAGTGTTATTGGAGAAAAGTAACTTAATAGGAAAAAACATGGTAATAGAGATGATATATGGTGTAGGTAGGTTTCACCTTCTCAAAAAGTCGGACCACTGTGTTCCAGGGTATTCTATGGATCCTTTAGATTCATGGGATGTCTCCTCTAATTCGAGTTTACTTTTAACAGATGAGGCATGTGTTTCCTTTCTTTACTGCTTAAGTACAGTAGTCAAACTAGGCTTAACCTTCTCCCAGAAGGAATGAAAGTGTTCCGGTTGCCATCTGCTGCACCTGTGTCTGGTAGAGCACAGTCCCTGGGCCCGTTGGGCCACCTCTAAACACTGCTACTGTTACTTCACTTTCATCATTAAGAAAGTCTGAAAAGCCCTCTTGACTTGAATCTTGGTTTCCCTGAGGTAAAAGTTACTCGTAGTTTTTTTGTTGGTACATAGAGAGATCCCCATTTGTTTTCCATGGCTTGTGGGATCTCCTACAGTGCTCGCTGTGAATACCTGTGAAATAGGACAAAATCGGGCACTTTGTGCACCACTCCTACGACTGTGATCCGCCTACTCAGTCAGATTTGTGTGTCACTCGGCACCGGAGGGCCCCTGTGCATCTGAAATCGCCAAAGCTAGACATTTTACAGGAACGCAGACTGAGTTTTGGCGGGACGTCCTAAGTACTGTGCTCATTCACATGTTGTAGATGGAGGCCTTATGTTTCTTGGGATGTTTTTTGACATGATCTCTTGATTGGAGTTTGCAGGCATAGCTTTGTGGTCAGCTTCTAACCGTGTGTCAACTCTTCTCATGTCCCCATCGCCTCAGACCATCCATCTTGGAAAGCAGAGATCCACAGACTAGTTTGTTTGCGCATTTTAGTTCCTACATTAAAATGACGTGGGTAGTGGGTGATCATATCCACCGGACTTAGGACACTGTTCTCTTACATGGCTTGACAGGCAGTAAGATAGTGTTTCAGTGATTATGTCTTGGAAGTATGCTTTAATAATCAGTTGGAAATCTCATCTTTTTTTTTAAGTCAGTTGTCACGGACCTCATTTTCTATTCTTCTGGTAAACTTTGTAAATTGCTTTGTAAAACTTGGTGTGCGTGTTCATACTGTCCTTAGCTTCTGTTATTCCAGGCATTGTTTTTCAGCCTGAAATATTGAGAAAACTCTTTATGTTTTCAAGTGATTTAGATTTTTGGGTAGCCAGTGTTTTTTGAATGTCTAGTTTTGTTCATCGTGGTTATAACCACATCAATTTTTAAAGAGTCGGTGTGGAATTACTCTTCTCAGTTGTGGATGACAACAGATTTCATATTTACAAATATGTTAGAGAATGATGGGAAACATTGCCTTTTATGCTATAATTTCTTTTATATTCACAGTATAATTTTCTCTTGTCTTCCCTCTCCTTGTTGGGATATTGTAATACTCTAGAATGTTTTAAGTATTTTATCCCTCAAAAAAATCTCAAGTGTGACCTTCCTTTAGAGGAGGAGATGGTCCCAGAAGAATGTCATGGCTTTCAGAAGCTCGGCCTCCTGACATTTTCTTTGTAACGTGCTACAGTATCTCAGTACACAGAGAGCGTCTGCAGTTGCTGATTTAAATCCCCGTAATGGGAAATGCTGCATCTCTGCTTGTCCTTAGTGGGGAGGAACAAATCCCCTTTTTTCCTCTAAGCTAGATCAACCCGGTCCCTTTGACTTTGACCTTTTCTACAATTCAGGTTAATGATGTACCCAGTGTTGGATATCACTTAGGTAATTGAAAGCCATCTAAAACCAGTGGGCTGTTTTTTGTTCAGATAAATTGGATTTAAATTCTGTGTATTTTTTTTTAATAATTCTGGGAAAAGCTTTTAGACCCATTTAAAACCATTAAAAAATATATATCTTGCTCAGTGTCGAGGGACTTGTTATTTGGTTGTGTTTTGTATGTCTATGGTAAAATTTTATTTCGTTGTAGATATTTTTATTCTTCCTAATTGTGGGGCTTAGGTGCAGCTTGACCTTTCCTTTCAACAGTTGAGACTGGGGGAAATGATTAACTTTTCGTTTATTTATTTTTAACTCCCCTTTGCATATAACTTTTTCTTAACGTATATTAGAACCACCTGTGTGTCTCTGTAAGACTCCGGGCTAGAGCCGAACTTGGCTTTCCGTGGCATCTGGCCAGCGGGTGTCCCCTTGAGCCAGTGCTCTTCTGTGCTTGCGTCCTGCTCCTCCCCTGCTTTGTCAGTCTCTGGAGCTCTGTTAGTAGTGAGGATGTGGCATCCGTGTCCATAACGACCCCATCCACTCTGCTCCTGCGCAGCTAACACTCAGTGACAACTGCAGACGCCGGAGAGCCAGGGCCGGGCTTACCAGAGAGTTGTAGAAAGACATTTAGTTCTTAACCTATAATTTTTCTCTGAAGACAGCTACATGATGAATTCTATACCCACATACGTGCCTGTACATTTTGCCAAACTGTCTTCAGGTAGGTGGTGTCCATCATGACTCTTCACCTCTAAATGCTTAGAGCAACATAAAGAAGACAGTGTCCTATCACCCGGACTCAGATTTTTCCAGGTATCCCAAATATGGCTAAAGTAATACTTTCCCCTCAAACTAGCATGCTCTCAGGGTATACATTTACTGTATCTCGAAATTGGTCCTGCCTTCTCACCCCCCTCTTTGTCTTTGACATTGAGCAGACAGAGTTTGATTTCGTATAGATTGTCCACATCCTGGATTCAGTGGATGCCCTCCTTATATTACTGGTGTCCCTTTGTTTCTCCGTTCTCTATATTTTCTGTCCATTTGAAATCCGGTCTAAATATTTGATTAGATTCAGATGTAACATTTTTCAAGACTATTTCACAGTCGAAGCTATTTCGTGATGCTGTCAAGAGGCACTGTGTGTCATCCTGTTTTTAGTTAAACCAAGTTTGATGTCTTTATTAATACTGTCTTTTGTTTTAAAGTTTTCAGCTGTTTCTACTTAGCTTCCATGCCATCCTCAAGAGAAGAAAATGTTTAATACAAACGTTAGGGTTCAGATTGTTTATGAATTATATTTTAGCAATCTTCAAGTTCTTTAGTTTATCACATGGGTGTTTTCCTGATTTGAGGTCAAATATTCCGTATTGTTTTTAAGTGTCCTTTTTATAGTAATTAAAAAAAAAATCCTGGAGCTTACACGCAGCGAGGTGTGTATCTCCCCCACCCAACACCAGTGTTCAGTGAGCCTGCCAAGACCCTCCAGCGAGTTTCCACTCATTGTTGACACTGAATTTCAAATGGTTAACCACCAATAAGTAAACCTGTTTTGCCTACTTGATGAACTTACGAGCGTGGGTCACAGAGTGGATAATTTCAGTACTTTGTTTGTTTTGAATCTTTATTATAGAGCAATGGAGGAACAAAGCGGCAAAAGATAACCCATCAAAATTATATAGCCTATCAAAAGCAAGTCATTCGGCGCAGTATGCGACATAGAAAAGTTCGTGGTGAGAAAGCACTTCTTGTTTCTGCTAATCAAACATTAAAAGAATTGAAAATTCAGGTGAGAAAAATACAACTTTTGTTTAAGTATGCTTTGGACGTAGAGGACCTTCATGAGTTGCATTCCCTTATGTTTATATACATGACCTTTTTTTTTTTTTTTTTTCCCATTGGTCGCCATTTTAACCTCTATCTGCTCATAGTATTAATCCACTGAGAGGGGATTCTTTTGATCTCACAGTAATGCCCAAATTGAAATAACTTTCTCTTTTAAAAAGACTTGAAATTTTCAAAATAGACAAGAAGTAGGGGCACCAGCCTGGCTCAATTGGTAGAGCATTCAACTTCTGGTCTCAGGGTCATGAGTTCAAGCCCTTTGCTGAGCATAGAGACCATGTAATTGAAAGATAAATTTAAGTTTTTTAAACCAAACAAAATAACCAGGAATCTTGCTGTGAAGGTGAAAGTGGTTTGGATTGTGAAAACTTGTGCACGTTCTGAGTAGCTTTCCAAAAATGAGAAACAGAGCCGTTTAACTTGCTGCATGCCGAGGTTGTTCCGGAATCATCATTGCCTTGCTTTATCGTGCCCTATATTTTCCTTTGACCACTTGATAGGTATTCGATCCAGTTACCAGGATCTGCTGTGAAATGTAAGGGGAATTAAATGGCAGCTACTTCGCTGTTGATTCACTCCTATGAGTCAGGAATTCTATCACAGTATTTTTGGTGTCAGATAAGTCTTCTTGCTAGAATTTTTTTTTAAAGATTTTATTTATTTATTTGACAGACAGATCACAAGCAGGCAGAGAGAGACGGGAAAGCAGGCTCCCTGCTGATCAGAGAGCCCCATGCGGGGCTCGATCCCAGGACCCTGAAATCATTACCTGAGTCAAAGGCAGAGGCTTTAACCCACTGTGCCACCGAAGCGCCCCTCCTTGCTAGAATTTTAAAGTTACCTGTATCATGTCTCTTTAGCGAGTGGTATTTTCCAAATGGGTTTTTAAAGACGCGTTTTAGTTAATTTTCCTCCTCTTCCCTCCTCCCCGCTCCCACAAACAAGCATTGGTTTGCACATCAATTGAGTGAATGTGAATAGGCATTATAAGAATGCTTCGTCGTTGTGTTATTTCTTGGTATCAAGACAAAAGTAGCATAAATGAGCATGGCAGTGATGTGTCCCAAATTCTACGCAAGAGGGGCTGATAAGTTCAAGATGTCCATGAAGCAAATCTGGCCCCTAATCTGTTTTGGCCACTGATATATATCCAACAATTTGACCAGATTTCCCTCTTTGCTGCTTTCATGTGGCACAGTTTACTGGTTCTGCATTTTTCTTGCTGCTGATATTTATCATTGTAATTGAGGCAAAAGTACAGGCTTCCTTTGAGGGTGTTATATGTTCCAGATTGTCCTGGGAACATTATTTCCCTTGGTTGAACCCGTGGCTCTGAAAATAAACGTGTTGGCATAATATCTTTACTCTGTTATTGTACCTTTTACATCTGAGAAAGCTTGTTTCTGTCACCGGCTTTTTGCCTGTCAGTGGTCAACCTCGACCATTCAAAACCTTTAAATTACAAAAAGAGCCCCTGTGGATAAAGACATTCAAAAAGCCTTTGCTGCTTTCTGCTTTTATTATGGGCTACGATTTTTGAAGAACAAATCAAAAGTCAGCAGAAATAGCCTCTGTGTAGGAGCATGTTACCCTCACCGAGCTGCTGTTTGAAGCGAGCCATCGTTCAGATGAAACCCCGATGTGGTCCTCCTGGATGGGTCCTTTGCAGTGGCCTTCCTCCTCCCCCACCCAGGCTGTCGGGGCACCGTGATCCAGAGTCAAAACAAAGGACAGTGAAATCTAATTTCCCCCCACTGCTCAGTGGTGGTGGCTTTGAATGCTTCCACTAGACTCGACCTTTTGCCTGGCAGCCTGGCCAGCAGTGCGGTTTATCGTGGGCATGCGTGTGACCCTCAGTGAGTGGTGGTGGTGAGGGTTTTTTCCCTTTTCCTTCTTTCTTTCTTTTTCTTTCTTTCTTTCTTTCTTTCTTTCTTTCTTTCTTTCTTTCTTTCTTTCTTTCTTTCTTTCTTTCTTTTTCTTTCCTTTCTTTTCTTTCTTTCTTTCTTAGTATGTAATGCCTTTTTTTATGTTTCACAGAGCCTTTCCTCTGAGGGATATTGCGTTTCCGTTAATAGGAGGATAACCTTTGTAAACTGTAAATGTTTTATTCTGGACAGGCCCATTTACAGTTTCTTAAAACCTTAAGAAGCTTGCTTTGCCTGATTATTAATTCATCCACTTCTGATACTGTAAAGTAAATGGACGTAAAATTGAGTCATCTCCTTTCACAGAAGATGTTTAGTGTTTAATTTGTATTATTTCATTTTCCCCAAGATAGGTTTTGAACACGTGGTGTTGCTTGCCTTAGAAGGAGACGTTGGCCCAGAGGTTAAATGGCTGGCAGCTGAAGACTAACCCTGGGTCTCCTTATTTTAGGTGCCCCCCCCCCACCCCCAGAAAGCAATCCAGAGCCCCTCCCCATTAGGGAACAGGGCTCTCATCGTTCCTCGTGTGCTGTGTAGATCGGGGGTGCTGCACCTGCTTGATAAAAAGGCCCATAGAAGAGTAATTATACTCAGGCGTTTTTATGGTTTGTGAATTACTGTACCAAAGGCCTCCATGCCTTTGATTGTCCCGTTCCCTCATTCTGAAAGAGCGTTTTCTCCTCACTAGTGAGTACTTGTTTCTCTTTCATAGCACCCCTTCTACAGACCTGCCTGTGCCTCCAGCTGTCGAACCGACTCCTTCCTCTGTCCTCCCCAGATCTGACGTGTGCCTTCTGCCACCATCTAGGCTACATTGCCCTGCCCTCGCTTTCTGAACCCCTCCAGGGTGGGATTACTCACTCGTATGTTTCCAGCACGGAGCGAAGCATTCAAGTCATGGTGGCTTCTTAATAAAAGCTTCATCAGTTGTGGAATGAACTTAATTAAATAAGTGTCCTTGTCTGTGTCCTCAAAACATACAGTACTGAGTGAGCATCAGCCCCTCAGTGAGGGTGCTCGTGGCCGGAGCTCTCGGCTTTGTCCTGCCTCGTGGGCTTTTGGGATGCGAGCAGGCATTCCTGCAGAGCAGCTGCTGTGACACTGTCTGCGTTAAATGGGCCCTAGACACCTCCACTGAAACGCTTTCTTCCTCCCAGGTCCCCTGGTTAACCCGGGGCTGGCTGTTCCTGCCGGTGCCCTGTGCGGGGCCGGCTGCGGTGGGCGTGTCCTGGGAGTTCTTACCCCCGGTTTGCGGTTACAGCTACACAGGCAGATCGCTGATAGCAGTGCACGCCAACCACAGAGCTGTCTCTGGTTTTCTTTTTTTAAGGATTTTACTTATTTACTTGACAGCGCACACAAGCAGGGAGAGCGGCAGGCAGGGGAGAAGCCTGATGTGGGGCTCTCCCGGGACCTTGGCTCATGACCTGGGCCGAAGGCAGATGCTTAACTGACCGAGTCACCCAGGCGTCCCGATCCAGTTCCGATCCGTCTATGTCCGTTTCTCGGGAGCTGATGTCCTTTTGCAAAGTCCAGTTAAGATTCTGGCCTAATAGGAAGGAGGCTGGTGTTGTTGTCCTTGTTCTTATTTTTCTGTATGCCATTATTAAAATCACATTTCTGGTCATGATCTTCCCGACTTGGAAAGCTCTTGGGCCCTATTATACACACAGTTGGCTCAGGGCTGCTTCGTAGAGTACGTATAAAGGTAGAATAGTTTTCCCACAACATCGTGGATGTTGGTGTAATAAAACATGCATGTTGTAAAATACATGAAGCATTGAATAAGTTATGAAGCATTATAAAATGAGTCTCTTTTTAAAGACTTATTTATTTTAGGGCGGGGATGGGCAGAGCGAGAGAGTCTTAAGCAGACTCCACACTTAGCACAGAGCCCAATGCAGGGCTGGATCTCACGACCGTGAGATCTCAGGGACCTGTGTCCTCCTGTCCAAGGCCAACTCTCCTTACCCGCCCACCTGTAATTACTCTCCAGAAATTAAAAATTAGACTTTGTAATGTTGAAAAAAATGTGTATTATATATAAATGTTTCTTTTTTTTTTTTTAAAGATTTTATTTATTTATTTGAGATAGAGACAGTGAGAGAGAGCATGAGAGGGAAGAAGGTCAGAGGGAGAAGCAGACTCCCCGCGGAGTTGGGAGCCCGACGTGGGACTCGATCCCAGGACTCCGGGATCATGACCTGAGCCGAAGGCAGTCGCCCAACCAACCAAGCCCCCCAGGCGCCCATAAATGTTTCTGAATGTATTTTTTTTCCTGAATGTATTTCATTTTTAACAGTTGGCTTGAATTAAGATTAGGCATATGTATGGTCCCTTCCCTTAAGTAATTCATATTTTGGCGGCTTTTGGGTGGCCTCAGTCCATTAAGCGTCTGCCTTCAGCTCTGGTCATGATCCCAGAGTCCTGGGATTGAGCCCCATGTCGGGCTCCCTGCTCAGCGAGTTGCCTGCTTCTCCCGCTCCCTCTGCTCTCCCTGCTCATTCTCTCACTCCCTCTCAAATAAATAAAATCTTAAAAAAAAAAAAAGAAAGTCATGTTTTGGTTCCTAGAGAAAAGACTGTCTTAGAATATACAGCAGTCTCAAGAGGTGAATTATATAGCATCGGCTTACTAAAAGGGATTAAAACCGAAAGAAGAATCCAAATTGCCTGCTGGTTAGGTAATTTATAGATGGTCTTAAGAAAGAATGTGGATGTGACAAAAGAATGTCGGACCTGGGCATGATGAGAGTGACTGCGATTTCCTTGCCCAGGCCCTAAAACCAGAGGAGCTGTCAGGGTGCTCCGCCTTCTGCGGATTTCCCGGCATCCCCCCATTCTTGAGGGGGCAAGGGGCCCAGCAAAAGGATCCGTGGCTGTAATTGTTCTCCACCAGACCTCCTAAGGATGTTCCCTGATGTGCTGGGACTCTAGTCTCAGTGGGAGTGTGGCCCGTGGGCTGTCTGTACAGAGTTGTCTCTTCTGTAGTCGGAAGACTTGTTTTTTTAAAGAGTCTGTGTTCTTTTATTCAAATAGGGTGTAAGTCTCAGTATTTTGCCTTATACAGACTTTCTTTTGTATTGGCACAGATCATGCATGCGTTTTCAGTTGCACCTTTCGACCAGAATCTGTCGATCGATGGAAAGATTTTAAGTGACGACTGTGCCACCCTCGGCACCCTTGGCGTCATTCCCGAATCTGTCATTTTGTTAAAGGTAGGTAACGGGCTCCTTACCTGAGGAAATTCTAGAAGGTTTTGGTGACCTGCACCCATGTGTAAACTCCTGGTGACGAGGGTTAAGATTGCCTCTGGTCCTCAGCAGGGCGTGGTCATAATCTGCTGGCTTCTGGATTCTCTGGCTCCGGCTGAGCCGCAAGAGACTGAGAGGAAGTCCAGACATCATTGGTTCTTGTGGGGTTTTCACCATTTTTGTTAAAAGTAATAGATATAGATTTAGCCTCTGCCCAATGTGCTGAGTCAGCAGAATTGCTTAACCATACTTCTGTGAAACCATCCTCTCTTCGTTCGTCTTGGGAGTCCCAGCCGTCAAGCTCGGAAACGAATATAAGACACGAGGTTTGGCCACAACAGGCAAAATACTTTTGGTTGTCCTAATGGAGTTCTTGTCCAGGCCACGGAGATCGGCTTCGGATAGAGTTGAGTTAGGAGAGGTGACGGTGTTTTAGAAAGGACGGGTATCTGAGAGGCTGTCAGAGAAAGAGTCCCTAAGCTGGCCTCGTTCGCCCAGGCCTTCCCTTACTCTCTCCCTACGGACTGGCTCGCCTCACTTCCCTTTGCCTCTTTGGTTTCTCGGCTAGAAGTAACCCCACTGTGCCAAACAGCACTGTGTCACGTGGTGGAAGATTGTCAGGTTTGGAACTTTGAAATATATGCTTTTCATACCGCGGAGCCTCACTTCTGGGGAGATCCCAGTTAGGCCCTGGACACCATGAAGCACGTGTGTACGCACTCTTCCACCCTCCTCCTACCACCCGCCCCCTCCCTCTTCACTTTTTTGCTTTTCTTGAACTATAGGTTCTGTGGAATTATTTTGAAGACCTGAAGTCGCCAAGTCCTTAAGGACCCTCCATCCAAAATTTCTGAAACGGCCCGTGTTAATCAAAGGCCTTGCCCTTCAGGCGGGCAGCTAGAGTCCACACTGGTCATTGGCCTCTTGGTCCCTGGCCTCTTTGACCAGCTCGATCTCCATGCTGGCTTCCGTCCTGAAAAGGCAATGGGTGTTTTGTTCCTGGTGGCGAGGAGGGACACAAATGTCTTTTTAAGCTAACCTATTTTTAGGGGACCAGTCTGACTTGGTTTCCACCTAACTCACCCTGTCACAGTCACCACTGGCTTCCTAGCTCCTATAATTTCCATTTGTGTTTAGTGTTCTTAGGGGATTTAAATATTTCCATTTCGAAAAGTGTTTTTAGGAGCAGGAAAACAGCACCACAGACAATGTACGATTTTGGAGGTGATGAGTCTAGACCTGCATCGTTGTTGGCAGGAGTGTCTGTCCTCTGTTAGTCCTGGGCATGGCTGGTCGGGCCCAAAGCCCCTTCTCTGCCAGTGCTCGCATCTGTGTCCTGTGGCCAGACACTCGTCGCCTCGTGGGCCCAACCCATGTCGGGGTTCTGGCTGCCTCCTGCTCCAGGTTCCCGCTCTCCGAGGTTTTGAATTATCTTCCTTTGTCTTTCAGGCTGATGAGCCACTTGCGGATTACGCTGCAATGGATGACGTCATGCAAGGTAAAGACAGACTTGTTTGAGGCATTTGTTGCTTAACTTGTTAGAATGAGGGGGAATCACACCTTGACGCTTTTACTTGTAACTTCGAGAAAGGTTCTCTATGATGATAGGGTGGGGTCTTATAGCCTTTATCTTAGAAGCTCAGATCAAGGGAAAGATACATACAAAAATTAGGGAAATGGAAAGCCGAGAAAAGAGTAGTAATCACTTAGCTGAGCCGAGGAAGCCGGCGTACAGGTAAGTCTGCAGATGGAAGAAGTCTGTAAGAAGCAAGGTTGATTCACGTACCAGAGCCTGACCCCAGAGGGAGGGCGCCTGCCCACAGGCCCTCTCTTGACATCCTCTGCTCCTTCCCCAACCTGCGCCTCGTGTGACCGTGGGGTGTGTGGTGCCTCAGGCCTTCCAGCAACTTCAACCACAAAGGCGAGGATGAGGCTGTTGGTAGCACTTAGCGAGAGCACCCCTGGCTTTTCATTCGGGTGCTGGCAGCCACCTCCGCCTCCTCCACCGGAGGGAGGAGATCCTACAGAAATCTGTTGTTTTTTTAAGTGGTTCATCTTCCAGGTACCCTTCAGGGAAGCCCCCCAGCACCCCCGAACAGAGTCCTCACTCCTCAGTAGGTGGGAGGACTGTGGGGGCGGGAGAGCATTGAACCGGAAGGCGTCTGTCCACAGAGTTCAAAAAAAAAAAAAAGAAAGAAAGAAAGGAACCTGGAGAAGCAGTTGATGCAGGAAATATACGAAAGCTTAAAAATTAACTCCACATAATACAGAGAGACCACATAGCCGGGGGACTGGATAGAGGGAGCATTGAGAGAACAGAAGGGATTCACGAAATTAAAAAACGATTGCACTGAGGGCCCGATACCATAAGTGAAAATCTAGGTATGGGAAGATCCTGAAAGGATCCAGAGATGCAAAGGAAAATGAGTCACATTCATAGGATGAGGAGTCAAGAAGACAGGTGCATGGAGCTGTGCCCACAGGCTTCTGAGGAAAACTGAATTCCAGTAAGAATTCCAGTAGAATCCAGGAAGAATTCTATTCTTCCCTCACATTTCATGGCTTTTTGTGAACACATGTGAGGCCTCAAAACACTTCTCTCCAACACACCATTTGCCAAGATACTATGGAAGGGGGTGCTCCACTCAAATAAGAGGGTAAGTCAAGAAAGAATTTAATGTTGGAACAAAAAAGTTTGGATCCAGCATAGGAAAAACGTCCCAGAAGATGGTGAAGGGGAGTCCTGGAAGAGAAGCTCTGGCGGGCAGGTGAGCACCCGCAGTGTGGGTCGCGGCCGTGCAGGCTGTGGCGGACCATGTCCGCAGCGCAAGGTGGAAGCATGGAGGGCCGTCTGATGGTTTAACGGCTTTAAAAGAGCTTCTGCTTGAATTGGAGCTGGTACAGAGAAAATGGAAGTCATAAATAATGCGTCAGTTACCAAGACGGAAGAAGTCCTACCAAACAGGAAATAGATCCGAGGTACACGAAGCAGTTCCACTGTGAGTGCTGTTCACAGAGTAAAATTAATGGGAATGCCGGAGACCCACAGGCTTAAAAATGCCCCCGTCAGGAGGATACATGGGTTAAGGGGCAGATGGTGCGTAAGAGCTGGTAGAAGAACGAAATGTTTATCTTGCGTTGAGGAAGTTAGTAGATAATCATCTAAAGTTAGGAACTGACGATACAGTTGACCCTTGAACAACATGGCTTTGAGCTGTGCCGGTCAGCTCGTACGTGGGTTTTTTTTGTTTGTTTTTTTTTGTTTTGTTTTTTTGTGTTTTTTTTTTTCTTTTTTAATAAGTGTTCATAAAGCACTGTAAATGTATTTTCGCTTACAATTTTCTTAACGTTTTTCTCAGGGCGCCTGGGTGGCTCAACTGGTTAAGCGTCTCTTGATTTTGGCTCAGGTCATGATCCCAGGGTCCTGGGATCGAGCCCCACATTGGACTCTCTGCTGGGTGGGAAGCCTGCTTCCCCCTCTCCCAGTCCCTCTGCTTGTGTGCCCTCTCACACTGTGTGTGCATGTGTCTCTCTCTGTGTCAAATAAATAAATAAATCTTTTATTTAAAAAAAAAACAGATCACCATCTGTTTATTCTCACCCAAAACTTCAAAAGTAATCATAATGGGTGAGTAAGGTAATTAGAAGTTAATTTAAACTTGTTGTCTTTAGGCATCGAAGTCATCTTACTGTTGTCTGTCCCAGCAATGTTTTCATTCTGGAATCATTTCTCTCTCTCTCTCTCTTTCTAGTATGTATGCCGGAAGAAGGGTTTAAAGGTACGTTACATTTGTCATGTTTTGTTCATGAATGTCAGGAGTCCTACTGTAATTTTCTCTAAAAGCGAGGGATATAATTTGATTTTAAAATTTAATTCAATCTGAGTCTCATGACTGAAGTTAATTTTAGTTAAATGCATTTTTTATTCAAGCTTCTTCATTATCGTTTTCAGCACTCAGGCCTCAGATAGGGCCTGTGTGTTCAGAGTATCTGCCGCCAGCTGTCCCTTTTGGTTTCCCGTTCTCGTCTGAGGGTCAGGGTGGGTGGGAAGGTTGGGGGATTAGCTAGCAGCATTTTGACACTTCTATTTACCTAGTCCCCGTTCCCTCCCTCAGTCTCAGAGGAGAGCAGTTTGTGTGTCACTGGTAAGAATGAGAGGAAAGGAATTTGCTGAATTATATCTGGTTTAATGTTAAGGTCTCACCCACCTGCGGCGGACGCAGGCCTTTCTTGGAGTATTGCTTTGGATGGAGACGCAGTGGTGCGATGTCACCTCACGGCCACTGTAGTTGTGTATGCCAGTAATATTTATTAATTTGCCAAATACAGACCTTTAATATTTACAGATTTAACTGTTGCCATCATGAATCTTTCTGGCCTACTCCAGAGGTCCGTGGCAGCTTGTGATTTTGCCAAGGGATGAGTTCGAATCAGACACCCAGGGGTTCTTTGCTAAAGCAAATGAGTGAGCAGAGCTATGGCCTAAATAAAGCCTTCCTGTCAATGCAGCTTTGTTGTCTTCACGTTACCACTACAAAGAAACTCCTGATGTGGTTAAAACAAAACAAAGCAAAGCAAAAGATTTTTTTATAAAAAATGGCCATCAAATGAACGCATCAATGAAATCTGATTAACGTGTGTGAAGATAGTGCATAGGAAACACATGGCTTTCAACAGAAATGTGATTTAGCTGAAAGCCTGGCGTCTGCTGATATTTTTGCTTATCCTTCAGCGCCAAGGGGCTGCTGTGCTCACTTGTTAAGTTGGATATTCCCTGTTGATGCGTTCCCGGCAACGAGAATGCATGAACTCGTCATTTGCAGTTCACATCTACCTCCACGTGTGTTTCTTTTCCCAGGTACTGGTCTCCTTGGACATTAATCTCTTGAACACTTGCTGGCGGCTCCAGAAATGACCAGGAGGGAAGAGAGGAGTTTGGCATATTAGGGCATTACTGAAAAGGTGGATTTAAGAATTAAACCGTTCTATGACTCTTCCTAAAGGCAGAGAACTATTCCGAAGTGACTGTCCCAAATGCCTTATGTCAAATAAAGCAGATTGCACTGATGGACATCAGACTTGAAGGAAACGTTTCAAATTTTATATTTAAGGGAGGGTGGTGGGGGGAGGGGCAGGTACAGATGGAACCAGTTTAGTAGCAGTAAATCATGTTTACATATGAGATTTATAGTCACGGGAGGGAATAAAGTTCTGTTATATTTCCTTGCTCGAATTTCATACCAGATGCATTGGTCCATAAAGGATTTGTATCACAGTAGATGGGACAACATTCTGCTCTGAACTAAAAAGTAATTCTTTAGAGACATAACCTGCTTACCAATACCTGTCTTTGATTCCTATTTTACTTTCAATAAAGCATGAAAGTGAAGAACTTGCCGTAACTGTGGAAAAGTGTCTTCAGATTAGCCTCCTGTCCGCGTCGGCCCCAAAGCACCCGCCGTACACACAGCGCAGTGGTCCCTCTCGTAGCGTTGGGTCAAGGAGGAGGCACCTGGATGTCTCCTGCCTCAGTCTGGGCTTCAGTACCTTGGCCTTCACACATTCGGAAAGGATGGCGAGTGTCTGTCACCTGTGATAGCACCTTCCTCCAGTTGTGCTCTTTATTCAGAATTGGGAAATCAGGTACACCCTGCACTTCTGAAAAATCTGACCACCTTATCAGAAGACTCCGGTAGACTGAAGTGCGTTTGGATAACACAAAGTTTTTATATGTCTACCGTTTCTTGGATCTTGTCTCTGTTTTTGAAACATTGCTCTGAAATGCCCAGAAAGGAGCTTTTAGATCACTTTGTTTAAACAGAAAAGTGTATGCATGGTGTGTGTTGTTTTATCCAATCCAGGATTATTATTAACAGCACACAACCGAAGAAACGTTCTTAAGAATATGGGGGAGAGGGGGGGAAATGGCACTCAGGGTGAGTGGGTCTCACCGATTTCTGGGAGTGTATGTACATGTTTGCAGCAGAGATGCTGAGTCGGACGTCTCTCTTGCGAAAGCTTTTTAAGCCCTGGGTTTGTGTGAGGCTCCACCCCCCGCCTTTCCTGCCCTGAAGATTTAAACTCAAATAATGGATGGGGGAGGCAGGTTTCAATTTGAGGACCAGTAACCTTGGCAGATCCCTTTTGAATAGCTCTTTTTTATCGGAATAATTATGGCTGGTAAAATTACAAGTTCTTGCTTGTGTTTCCCCTCTGTTTGCAATGCCTCCAGTCTGTGCCCTGCGACGAGGCGGGCAGGGGTGGGCGTTCAGTGAGCCTGTGTGGGCGCGTGAGAGCTGCACGCGGGACCCTGGAAAGCCATCCTGGGAACCCGCCGCTCCTGCCTCGAGGTCAGTCAGGGATTGGACTCGGAGCTGAGCTCACCCAGAGCTAATGCTGAGTGTTAGGTCCCAGTCTTTTCTTTCACTCCAAAGAAATGAAGCCGGAGCATAAAAGTATTAACACACTATAAGCAAGTTACTCTTTCTCAAGGTGAAGACTGGTCCACAAGTTCACTTAGCGCTCCGTGGAGCAGCTTCCCTGTCCCTACAGAGAAGCTATTCGGCCGAAAGGAGTGCCTTCTGGGGACTGACACAAACATGTCTGTCACCCCTAGAAATCCGATTTCTTTTTTCCAGTTGGCTGTTTACAACAGTTTTCTTTTTCTTTTCTTTTCTTTCTTTCTTTTTTTTTTTTTTTTTTTTTTGTTTACAACAGTTTTCAAACGTATTGTCTTTTCGCCCATACGCAACGATACAAAATAACAGCCTTTGGGGAGTCTTTCACAACCCTGTCTCAGTAGTGGCTCCTGTATGTATTCTGCCCAGGGTAGGAGAGGGCTGGGTCCAGCAGGAGGTGATCTTGCAGGTCGCAGTCTTCCTCCTGCCTGGCAGCTTACCTTGTCCAGCCAGCGCTGTGAAGCTTTCTCAGAAACGTAGGAGGGAAGGGCGCCTGGGCGGCTCAGTCTGTTAAGCCTCCTCCTTCAGCTTGGGTCATGATTCTGGAGTCCTGGGATCTGAGCCCCATGTGGGGCTCCCTGCTCAGGGGAGCCTACTTCTCCCTCTCTTCTACTCCCCCTGCTCATGCTCTAACTTGCTCACTTTCCCAAATAGATCTTAGGGGGAAAAATGCAAACAGTCAAGGGGCGTTTGCGGGGGGCACCTGGCTGGTTGAGTGTGTAACTTGACCTCAGTGTGTGGCCCACCCTGGGTGCAGAAATGATTGAAATGCGGGAGCACAGGCCCCGGACACGAGATCTATGCTTTTCAAGGTTGAAAAGCCTCGGCCCAGGGCCAGGGACCCCTTTCTCACCCACAGTAGGCAGAGTGACAGATGTCTGCATGTGTTTAGTGTCTTTGCACGGGCACCCTTGCCACTTCGCACGGGGAAACCAGCTACAAGGTACAACCTAAAACCCAGGTCTTGCTTTGTATTTACAAATACGGGGAGACCAGTTGTCATGTGGGCTCTGACTGCACTGAAGCGGAGAGCTTCTCCATTAGGTTTTTCCTGCTGTGCATCAGGGCAGTTGTTGGTAGAAGGTATTATGAAGCCTAAGTTGTACCCCTTAAATTTCTGACCACCCCTGAAATCCGGACTACTGTGCACGCCAGGCTGTGCTGGGACATTGTTGACATTACCCGAAATACACTTGAAGTCCTCAGTCCCTGGGGAAATCTTCCTGTGTATTAATGAACCTTGTTGTTTAGAATTACTCTTACATTTCTGCAAAATTAAAAAGAAATGAGTGTCCCTTTATTTCCACGAAATCCTAATCCAGAGTGAATTTGTTTACTTTAAATCTCCGGTGAGGGGTCTGTGCGGTGAGGGACTTGTTGATCAGACCCTGGTTAATATTTGAAGCTGCTTCTGGTACTGAAGAACCTGTTTCAAATGCCCTAGGGATGATTTATCTCTGTCTAAACAAGCTCCTGAAGTGAAATGAGCGTTAAAGCCTGTCCTTCCTGTTAGTGAATCACGGAGCCGCATTACATCCTTTCTCTCTGGCACCGTAATGTTCTGTTTGCTCAGTGTTACAGGGGACCGTGAACAGAGTTCAGTCCGGGGAAAAGACAGCGTTTTCATTTTAAGGAGATTATCACCCCTTTGCCAACGCCCTGTGTCCCACGTCCACCTCCAAAGCACAGGGTTTTGTCACCAGGTACATTTCTGATTCTGAAGGCTAACAGTTCACTGTTCCCAAGCCCTGGACATTGTGTGGACACCAGTATCGCTGGGGATTTGATCAGCAACATTATTGGGATGCTTTGTTCATTAAAATGCAAACTGTAAACATTGGGATGTGGTACCCCTTAGGTATTATGCTGACCCTGTACTAGGTGAAGAGTCTAGTAGGATAGGGGCGCTGGTGGCTCAGTCCTTAAGCATCTGCCTCCTTGGCTCAGGTCGTGGTACCCACGTCCTGGGATCAAGCCCCGCATCGGGCTCCCTGCTCGGTGGGAAGTCTGCTTCTCCCTCTGCTGCTCCTTCTGCTTGTGTTCCGTCTCTCACTGTGTCTCTCGATGTCAAATAAATAAATAAAATGAAAATGAAAGCCTAGTAGACACAGAGAAACCACCTCCCCATCTCCTACACCCCAGACCTTTGGTTTTTAAGTCTGGCTGTTAATCGAGCCAAGGAGACCGCCAGCTGGTCGGTATAGCAGGTACATGTGTAGGTGGGTGTTGAAATGGCAAGTTTGTGAAGTCGTGTCACCTGGTTCCAGAAAATTCTACCATTTACCTCCTAAGTAAGCAAAGTTGCTTTGTCTTAGTGTCCGTGTCTTTGGAGGGGGTAGTATTTGCAGCTTGTTTACCCTCCCACCCTGAAGATCAAGCAGTAATAAACGTCCTTGGGGGAAATGCTTTGTATTCTTTGTAATTAGAAGAACTCTAGTCTTTGTGAGGGGACACCATGGAATCTTTTCCACAAATCGTCTAAAAGGGGTCATGGAGCCACATCGCCAAGCTACCCTACCCCGTCTCTCAGAAGTTCAGTGCGCACCTTATGCCCGAAGCCCTTAGAGCTAAAATCCTGACTGGACAAGTGTTCGATCATCCTGTTACATAAATCTTTCCTCTTGGCTGCTAAGGAAAATGAAGCTAATGGCCAGACCGTAAGCTGCCTCGATTCTGTTTGTTTGCAGGGTCGTTGAAAGGTATTTGAAACACGTTTAGAATGTGTGTTGAAGATTTATGTCTTTGTGATGGGCAGCTCCTGCCCCAGAGGGGAGCTTCTGATGTTTTGTTTGTCATTGCCAAGATCATCAGGAACAGGTGTGGGAGCTTCAGGGGCAGGGCCGTGGGGGTACCGGGGAGCACGATGCAATGCAGAAGAATCCCGTGTTGGTGTATTTACCTCTTGAGACTTTACTGGAAAAAACTGTTCACGAGTAGAATACACGGGGCGGGCATACCTGGGCTTCCCCTTCCCCACCAACTAAACCACAGGACCTGGTTTATCAACCGAGTACAGCATACTGCTAACCAAAACACATCGCTTTTTTAAAAAACGCATACATTTCAGACGAATTGGTGACCTTTCTTCATCTGGCAAGATTTAAGCTTTTCGGAACCTCATGAGATTTGGGGAAGAAGGGGGTTGCAGAATCCATCTCCTGGTGACTTGCCAGGAGTGGGCTGCTGTACAAGTGACACCGGTCTGCCTGTGGTCCCAGGACCCGCCATCATTGCCCCGAGCCTTTGCTGCGTCCCACCCAGGAGAGGTCGAGAGCAGGATCCCCGAAGAAGCAAACGGCCAAATGGCCTCCATCCCACGAGCAGAAGTGACATGCTGGCTCTTTCCATACTGTGTTTTTACACTCTCATTCATGAGGCTGTCTGAATTTTCTCTGAAGTTAGTCCTAAGAGCTTTTCCAACATAATTACTGTATTGATCTCAAATAGAGGGCATCGTCTGTTCCCACCCTCCCCCCAGCACGCTTAAGGGGAAAAAAAAAAAAACCCTGCTTTCAAGGACTTGGCTCCGACTGCCTCGGCCAGGGCCTGTGGAGTGAGACCGTTTCAGCCAGAGCAGGAGCTGGGCTTCTACCAGCAGCTGGAGTGGCAGCTCGGTTCCCAGATCTGTGATAGTCCTTGCCAGGGGAGGCAGGCCCTGGGCCACAGGAAGTGGGGGACACACCCCAGGGAAACCGGAAGACCTAGGCGGCCACTGCCTGGCTTCAGTCATTGCTAGTCAGCACACTGACCTCTTGGTTTCCCTCCTCTCCTCCATTATCCTCTGGTCTATTTGTTTCTAACCAAGGGAACACAAAACTGCTACCGGCTCTCGTTATGTTCCTGAACAAATGCGTTCCCGTTCCGGCCCAAGTGTTTTCTCTGCAAGGAAGCTGGATGTGTAGCAGTCTTCAAACGTGGACTAGGTAGGAGGACATGGGGCCTCCAGTCTTGGGCTGCACGCCCACACCCACCCACCCCCTTGAGGAAGCGCTAGGGAGTGCGTTAGGAAAACCCCGCAGCTAGACCGCCTCTAGGGACTCCTCTCGATTTATCATTCGGCAAGTTGCCTCTTTGGTGGGTTTTTGCTGCCGTTCTTGCCCTGCCTTCTCCCATCTGCAGCATGCACGGCTTCTCTGGATGAAAGAGGATCCAAGCAGGGCTAGACGATCCAGAATTCTGGAACTAGAGGAAAATGGTTATTTTTGTCTTACTGGGAGCCAGAGTTAGGGGAGTTAGGGCTGGGCTGAATCTTACTTAGGTCTGCACCAAAAACCGCTCCAGGCCCAGAAAAGGAATCAACCTATTTTGCTCTAAACTGTTCTAGGTCCCTGAGTACAGGGCCTCTGGCCGTCTTATTCTTCACTGTCGCCACAGGAACCAAATGATATGTTCTCAGCAAGGAAAAATGAATGAACACCCCAAGATCCCCTAGAAGCTCTTCTGTGCCAATAAGGCCCCTGGAGAGAGCTTTCTATTGCTTTGGTGTAACCACGGCTCCCCCCACCTTTGGGCTTGTCTCTTTTGTCCTCAAAGTAGGGACTCCCTAGCTATGTTCACATTCATGAGCCAAAGACTTCTGTAGCCCACCAGTGGGGCCCCTGGGGCAGCCGGCATCCGAATGGCAGCCTCCCCGCTGTCCTGTCTTGTTCTCACTGGGGAGGAACTGTCCTCCCATCCACCCCTGCCACTCTTGTTTCCCGGCCCCTTCTAGACCTTACTCATGCTCTGTGGATAGCACACACCTTGGGGACCCGCTTTGTTTGAGGTTTCTTCCCCTGCTTTTCCTGCTGGGCGACCCCTGTCCCTACTTTTCCCTCCTTTGATCCAGTGCGGGGAAGGGGACGGGGAGGAGAGTTCATTCCAGGAGGCAGCTAGCTGCCCCTTGTAGGACTCCCTCGTGTCTTATTCCGAGTTTACTGTTGTGCCACCCACGTTTTCATTCTCCAGCCTTCTTAGATGTCAGATTTTTTGAAGCCAGCTTTCATTTTTTTCAGCAGTGCGGAGGGCAGGGGTGATGGCTAGGTTGCAATGTATTAAGTGTCTGAAAAAGAAAAGGCTTGTGCCCAGAGGCAGCCATGCGTGAGCGGTCAGTCCTGAGTGGTTTGGATTGAAATAGGCCAGGGAAAGTAAAGCTCTGGGGCCTTTGTCCAATCTCCCCTTCCGTCGCCAGGCTCCACGCCAGGCTGTGTGCCCAGCCCCCGATGGCACGTGTTGCCTTCACCCCAGGGGCCCTGAGGGTCTCAGAATGGTGCCCCCCTAGAACACGCTGGAGATTATAAGCCTCTCACATTGAGGTTTTCTGTAAAGAGGAAAATGCTGTAATCAAAAGCTCCTTGATTATAAAGAAGGAATAGAGAGGCTTGGCACAGAAGAGCCTTCGTTCCTCGGCCTACTCAGCCAGGGTCGGGCACATGCGGTCCCCCGTGCCAGTGGGACCTTAGGCCCTTGGGGACCTTGGAGTCTGCCAGTCTAGACCTTGAAAGGTCACAGCAGCCACCGCTTGCCTCATCCGTTTTCACACCCCTGCTGCCCCTGTCTCTGTCTCCCGCCCTCGCGCTGGCTCAGGGGGGGCACCTGGTCACCCACAGTCTGGAGTGGAACCATAAGCCATTAGCTAATCACCGTTAGCCAGTGTTGGGAGCCCGTGGCCCCTTCCGCCTCACAACAGGGAGGGGGAGAGGGCCCTGGGGGGAGGAGTCAAAGCAGGACAAGATACTGGGACTGTGATCTGAACTGAATTCAAGGATCCATCTGGGCCCGGGTACGAAAAGCTAAAAGCGATAGGATGGGAGGCGACGTGGTGCTTCCGTGAACTCGGGGAATTTGCGTGTCCTTCCTGAACTGTGGGAGCCCCGCCCTGCTGGAGGCCAGCCGGCCCAGCGCAGGCTGCCCTGGGCGGCCGTTAGGTGTTCAGCCAGCCTGTCTCAAATGGGATTTTATTCCACGAGGCATCTCCCGGGACCAGTGCCCTAATGAACATACCTGTCTGGGGCCGTCGGTAGGCCACAAAATCCCTTCTCCACCACCCTTCCCGGATGTGCCTCGACCAGCCTCATTTAACTTCCGTCTCCTTACAGCTTTGAGCCACCCTATAACCTGGTGCTCCCCGAGGAGGAGCCAGGCCTGGGCCCAGTGCCTCGCAGGAAATCAAAGGGTCCCCAGGGTGGGGGTGAGGGAAGGGCGCAGAGTAAGCAGGCCATGTTCCAGGCCTCTGTCCTCCGTCTGGGTCCCAGCAGTCGTCTTCCTCCTGCCCCGACCATCTCATTCCACCAGCGCTGCTAGAAGAGTGGGGTCAGGGCCCTGCAGCCCCGCAGCAGGGCCTCAGCAGAAATGTGGGAGCGCGGGCCCCAGGCACACTGCTGTGCTGTTCAGTGTGTGAGAAACCCTGGGCTGGGGCTTTGGGAGGGAGAACTTGAGGCCAGGACTGGGAAGAACCGGTGCCTGACCCACACCTCCTCTCTGCCTTTTCGCATCAGCAGCGGGGCTTAGAGGTGGAATGAGGATGAGACACGTCTTCATTACTAATTCGAATCTCTTCTCAGTTGGGTGAGAGTCTTGGTGGAGAAATACGGCCCTTGTCGCAGCGCCCATGGGACTGAAAACTCAGGGGGCCTGTGTGTCTCAGTGCAGAGCTGATGTAAGGGCCGCTGTGGTCCCAGATCTTTTCCTTAATGAAATGCAGTCCCCTGTGGCTGGAAAGGTGGGGAGGGGTGGGGAGGGGGAGGTGACGGGGGGGGGGGGGGGGGGGGGGGGGGGGGGGG
>CM052798.1:13855111-13903050 GCA_028533885.1 Nasua narica | reverse complement strand
ACCCTGAAGACACACTGCCTGTTCCCTCCATTCATCCAGCGCTGCTCTAAGTAAGAGCCTGGCGGAGAAGAAAGGGAGAGGTGTGACACAAATGGTGTTCCTTTCAGTGAGGCCCAGGAGCTGCTGCCGCTGACTTGCATGTGACCTTGGGCAAATCTCTGCCCCTCTCTGGGCCTCAGCAGGTAGATTAAAGTGATCCCTGTGGCCCCTTTCTGCCTGGGTTTTCAACTCTCCTGACCCCACCAGCCTCCTACCTCTGGCCTCCATTTCTTAGAGGCCGGGGCTCATCTCCCTCCTTCGGAGTTAGGCTGGAGCGGGGAGCGAGCTGCCCAGTCCAGGGAGGATATCCAAGAGCTGCTAGCCGGCTGGGGGTGGAGTGGTCACGACGCGGCTGCTGCCGCCGCGAGGACTCACGCCAGGCTTCCCCGTGCCAGGACGCGATGTTGGGGCACAGGCTCCCGGCCCCCCTAAGCCAGCGCTTTTTCCTTCCTCCCGGCCCCTGCAGACATGCAGAGCCCATGGGGGCCTAGGGCGTGTCCCCCACCTTTCTGGTCGCCCCCACTTGCCCCAGAAGCTGTCCCCCTCCCCTTGGAACACCGGCTATTGGCCGAATCGCTGGGTCCTCGCCCGGGCCCTGCCACCGTCTAGCCACGCAACCTTGACTCAGTCTTTGCGCTCTCTGGTCCTCAGTTTCCCCACCTGTGAAATGGGGGCACAGAGCGCCCGCCGCCGGAACCGCGGTGAGGGGCGACCGGCGCGCGGGGGCCGGTAGGGCAGGGGGCCTCCGCCGCTCCCGCTCCCTCGCCGGCGGCTCGGGCTCCGCAGTGACGGGGGGAGCGGCGCCGGGAAAGGAGCGCTCCGCGGTCACGTGACGCCCCCCCTCCCCGAACTGCGGCGGCGGCGGCGGCGGCGAACGCGAAGCCGCGTCCGAGCAGAGCTGCAGCGGCTGCCGCGGGCACCGGAGTGCCGAGCCCAGGACGCCCGGCCCAGGCCCGCGGGTGAGTCCGCCCCGCCCGGGTGCGGCCCGGGGACGGGGAAGGGACAGCAGTGCCGCGGGCTCCCCTCGGCCGGCCGCCAGGACCCCGCGCAGGCGGGGACCCGGGGCCCGAGGGTCGGCGGGAGGGGGCGCTGGCCGGGTTGGCCGCGGCCGGAGGCGGGCGTGGGGGGCAGGCCTGGGCTGAGCCGGCTGGACCCCCCCCCCCCGCCTGCGGGGCTTGGTCCAGGCGGCCGCGGAGGGGGCGCGGGTCCCACCCCCCTGCGTGGGTGGGAGTCCCGCTTGCCCTCGGCCTGGGGAGGGGACGCCTCGGGTGCAGAGGAGGGAACGCGGAGAAGTGGGCGCGTTCGCTCCATCCCTGGGCAGGGGCCCCGGGCCTTAACGCCCCCCAGCAGGAGGTGCTCCGCTCCTCAGAGGACGGAAGTGGGGGTCCTCAGGGGCAACGACCCAGAGCCGAGAGGGCAGTGATGTCCTTGCTTCTCCGGGGACGGAGCTTACTCCCCCCGTCCCTGTCTCCGACCCGCCGCGGAGCAGGGCACCCGCGTCACGCAGTCCGGCACCCCCTCGCCGCCTCCCTCCCCGGCTCCGCAGGATCTGAGGACTCGATGGGAATCCACAGGGCGGTCCCCGCGCCCCGCAGACGCTTTGGTGCCAGCCTTGGGGTGCCTGGGCTTGGGCGCGCGCGGGCGGGCTCGCGCACACGCGCGCGCGCACACACACACAGATACACACGCCCCAGCTCAGGAGGCGAGAGCCCTCCCTTCGTGGTGGTTAGACCTCAACCTGCGCGTGACCCCCAAGTCCTTGTTCGGGCCATAGCACAGGCCTGGGGGTGGACTCAAGAAGGACACCCCAGCCCTCACACATGGTACATTGGCATCTGTCCCCGTGCTTCAGTCCCTCCCTGGCGGTAGTCAGAGGCCAGCAGGAAGGGCCACTGAGAGAAGCTGGGTCAGGACAGAGCCGGAGAGAAAGGCTGAGGGGAAATGAAGTAGGAGGTGTCATTTCCTTCCAAAAGGGAGCTGGGTCCCAGGCTCTTAGCCCACCCTGCCAGGGGAGCCCTGGTCCCTCCTTCCTGACGGCGTCTGGAAGAAGCAGTGGGGAGGGGGTCTGTTTTCTAGTAATGGGAGGAAACATCAGCCAAGCTGCTCCTGAATGGGGAGAGGGCGGCAGCTGCGCGGGGGTGGGTGTGTTCCTGCCCCCATGGCCTCAGAAATACCCTGTTTTTTTCATCCAGGCTTCAGCCGCCCTTTGAGCTCCCCTCTTGCAGTTGGAGGGTTTGGAGAAGTGGAGGACTGCCTTAATGGCCTCAGAAAGGATTCTACCTAAGGCTTAGTCCCCAGGTGGCATGAGCACCTTCTCCGGGCACAGCCATGTCAGGTGGGGCGTGTGCGCGTGCGTGCATACACACTGACGTCTCTATTGCACAGATGAGGAAACTGAGGCTTAGGCTAAATAAACTGCCCAAGGTCACGGAGTCGCCTCTGCCAGGGCTAGCATCAGTTCTCTGTCTCCTGATCTAGGTGGATCTTGGGGGGGCGCGGTCTGTGACGAGTGGAGTGGTCCTCCTGTGCCTCTTGGGGAGGCCAGGGTGCATCTGGAGGGAGTTGGGAAGCTGGCTCAGGTTAAGGAGAACCCCTCCGCCTTTCTTCAGGGGCCAGAACTCAGAACTTCTTCGTCTCCCCGAGCCCAGTACTTGCTCTGCTGGCCCTTCCGTTCCCAGGGTGGGACTCACAGCTTTCCTTGGGGAAAGCCAGCTCCTCTTTTCTGTGTTGTCTACCCGGCAGGGGTCTCAGGAGACCCCTGTCCTGCCTCTATTCACCCTCCACCCCTGTGAGACAAGAAAGAGTCCTTCTTTGGCCTCTTGAAATGCCGAGGGTCTCCTTGGCCCCGTGGAGGGGGGGCGCGGGGAGGGTCTCTAACTGCTCAGGCCACAGGACCCCGCAGCGGCGGCAGAGGCCCGGAGTAGGGGAACCCTGAGCCCATGCTTTAGCTCCCTCTCAGCCGGCCCCACCCCTGTCCAGCCGCCACGTTCCAGAGCCGAGAGACCCTCTGAGGGCTCCTGGGGCAGGTCTGTCTTCCACACCACCTGTCTGTCTATGGAGGCCTTTGTCCTGGCCATCAGAGGCCACCGAGCAGCCACACATGTGGCAGAAGCAGCCGAGGCCTGCACACAGCCAGACACAGATGGAAACAAATACCCGAGACCCAGACACAGGGACACACGGGCACGCGCAGGTAGAGACCCCCACCTGCAGCGCTGGCCGCCGCTACAGACCCCGAGAGACACCCCATCCAGCACGCGGACACGCGGAGGTGGAGGTGGTGGTCGCACGAAGAGCCTCATCTGAAGCCCTCATCAGAATGGCGGCAGCTTCCGTGCGCCCCTCCTGGGCACATGCGTGAGCCCTATACACAGACACGCACACACACACATACGCAGGAAAGAGTGCAAGAGAGCCCCACGCCCTGACAAATGAACCTGGCAGATATGCACCCACCCACACCCAGGCCCCCACGGGGGGCACACACGTGTGTGTTACATCAGCTTCCTGCGTGTGGGACGTGAACTACTTGTCACCCCAGGAGGGGGTGGCAGAGGCTCCTCTGACCCGCACCCCCCGGCCCCACCCCAGAAAGCTTCATCTTCCTTCTTTTCCGCTTCACCTGCTGGGCTGACCCTAAGAACACTGAGAAGGTGCCCCGTGTTTCCCCCTCCGTGTACCCACCTCTCCTGCCCCTCCCCCCACACCTGCCGGGTTGCCACAGGAGCCCTCTCCACCGTGCTGCCCTTCTGCGGTCCCTGAAGGTGCTGCTCCATGGGCCCCTCCTGGGACAGGACAACCTCCGGCCCAAATGGCCCCGGGGTTCCCTTTCCTTTGCCACTTTGCCAGGAGGCCTCGCCAAGCCCTGGCTTCTGTTTTGCCCTCCCAGCAAGGCTGGAGGCCAGCTGGTGTGAAGGGAGGGGAATCCTGAGATCCTCTGCCAGGCCACGCCCTGGCACCCTGGCTGTACCCCCGGAGAGGCTAGTATTCTGGGGAGCAGCTTCTGAGAGATTTTTCTCTGGGCTGTGATAAGGTCTCCAGGGCACACGGATGCTACGTGGGGGCAGGGAAGGGCTCTGGGTTTTGCCCTTCTCACTTGGGCACTCATCCTCGGCTTGCCAGAATGCTGGTTCTGAGTCCAGGCCTGGCCCTGCCTCTTGCTATGCAGCCCAGGCAAATCATCTCCCGTCTCTGGGCCCAACTCCAGCTCTGGGAGGCAGCTCGGCCCGGCCAGCGCGCGTGAGGTGTGAGGCGGCAGCCCTTCTGCCAACGAGGGAAGGAAGTGGGCTCTGCTGGGCAGCATGGGATGAGACGAGGCCCCCAGCAAAGGCCTTCCAGCGGACTGAGACCTCCAGGTCCGCACTAGGTGGAGCACGGGCCATCGGCCCTGGGGATGTCCTGCGACGGCCACCCCAGGGCCAGCAGAGGGGGACTGGAGGGCAGGGGGCTGCCGTTGTGGTTCAACATCCGGAGGAATTTTTATGCCCCCACCCAAACGTGCTCTATTTTTAGAGCTGAAGACTAGCACTTATAGGCAGTGACTCAGAGGGGAGGAAGAGAGAAGAGGCAGAGGGGTGCCAGTGGGGAGACACCCCAAAACAGGGGAGTCTCACTAGAAAGGAGCCAAACCTATGATGCTCGTGCTGTGTGCAGGTACAATGGCAGGGACCTCACTGGCACACTTGGTGAGCATTTACTGAGCATGTGGTGTGTCCCAGGGACTGTGACAGGCACTGGGGACAGCAGAGATGAGCTGGGTGTGGCATCATTTGGCCCCTTCCACAGCCCAGCGTGATGTTACTGTGACCACATCTCAGAGGAGGAAGTAAGGCTCAACGAGATAGAATGACGTGCCCACCCCACTAGTAAATACCTCTGCCGACAAGAGCCCCCGTCCCTGGGCAACCTTTTGGAAGCAGAAGACTTGAGTTCAAATTCTGACTTTGCCACTTTGCTATATGACTTAAGGCAAGTTATTCCATCTCTCTGAGCCTCTGTTTGTTCGTTTCTTTCTTTCTTTCTTTCAGATTTTATTTATTTGATAGAGAGAGTGAGAGAGAGAGAGCATGAGCAGGGGCAGAGGGAGAGGGAGAAGCAGACTCCCGCTGAGCAGGGAGCCAGACGTGGGACTCGATCCCAGGACCCTGGGATCATGACCTGAGCCGAAGGCAGATGCTTAACCAACTGAGCTACCCAGGCGCCCCGGGCCTCTGTTTCTTTACCTATAAAGGGTGGATCACCCACTTTATTTTCTGATGGGGCTGTTTCGAAGGTTAAGGAGCCTAGTGGGGCATTGGTAGGATTCTCGCCTGTCGAAGGTTGAGGCTAACGGAGGCCAGTACCCAAGACAGCGCCCCACTGCTCATGGTGGGGACTTGCTGCGGACTTAAAAGGAGACGGGCTGGGAGTCATCAGGGATCCAAGTCTGGCCCCTGCTGTGTGACTTCGGACCAGCCACTGATGCTCTGGGCCTCCCTTCCCCATAGACCAGGGGTGATGAGCCCTGGTTCGCCGGTCTTCCTGGGAGTGTCCTTTGTGCAGATCAGACATGCTGGCCGGGAGCTGCTTTGAGAAACACAGAGCCGCGCTCGAGACAATGCACAGAAGGAAAAACAATCACCAAAAAACGTGAAGAATGATCTATTTTAAAAACTTCAAAGATTTTATTACGGCGAGAAAAAAAAATAAGCCTTTCCTTCAAGGTTTTGGGGTAGTGGGGATTTTCTCCCATGACGTCACACCTCCAAGGCAGCTGGCGTTTCAATCACAGGAGACTATGGTTCCGCCGTGAGGAGTCAGTGCCTGGCACACGGGGGGGGGGGGCAGTCATAAGTCATAATGGGGGCTCTTCGTGGAATTACGAGCTGCACAGGGACAGGGGAGTGATGGTGTTTCCGGCGGCGGGCCTGGCTCCAGCGTGAGAGGTGGACGTCGGGATGCTGGCTTGGCTCCGGCGGAAGGTGTGTGTAGGGACGAGCTTGAGTCAGCTCCTGGAGGGCCTTGAATGCCAGACTGAGGAGTTTGCATTTCTCTGAAAGCCAGTGGGGAGACCCTCGGAGGGACCGGCTCAACCTTCTGTGGGCAGGCTTTGGGTTCAGAAGGAGGGGCTCGCCTGGCACAGTTCTCTGCCCCGCCCTGCTGTGTAAGAGTGGCCCCCATGGCCTGTTGCCCCGAGTCTTGTTTTCCTCGTGTGTGCAAAGGAGCATCTTTCCATCCCTGGGACAGACCAGAGGGCCGAGGCCCTAAATGCTCAGGGAACCAGGGGACTGCCCTCTGTGCTGGAAACCAGGAGACCCATGTTCCCCCTCTCGCCCGCCCCACTAGTTGGGTGATCGCAGGCAGGTCCAGCCCGCCTTTCTGTCTGTGGAATGGGCAGGTGTGGCTTCTGCCTCTGCCGAGTGGCTCCGGTGAGACTTAGCCGATGAGACGGAGCTATCTGGCTCGGCTGCGTTGTGTCTCTGGGGGGATCACACTGTTTCTTGTAACTCCCTGTTCCCCAGGCTCCCCTGAGGATTTGGGGCTGCTGAGATTTGGCATGGACAGCGGGTGAGGACAGACTCCTGAGCCGCCAGGGAGGCCGTGACCTGCCCGAGGACACGGGAGCCACCCACCCACCATAGCCAGGCCGTCGTGGGAGGTGGAAGGGGAGGCCGTGTGGGTCCAGCCTTCTGCTCTGCTCCTCAGTTCTCGGCCCCAAGTCTGTGAGGGAAAGATACCCCGACCCCCAGCTCCTAGGACAGCCTTCTCCAAGGTCCCACTCCTCTAAGCGAGGGCTTTCGGGGCAGGGTGGAGGCCTTGGATGGAAGGTGACCTTGGGAACTTTTCTCTTCTGCTGCTTGCGTGATCCATGCCGGACCTGCTGGGGCAGCCCCGAGTCCTCCATTCTCAAGAGTAGGGTGTGTCACCTACCTGCAAGGGACTGCCAGGACAAGGCCTCCTGGTGGTGGGCGAGCCTCGCCCAGCCTCGCCTCTCCTTGATCTTGGAGGTCCAGGGAGAGGCCATCAGCCCTGGCAGACTGCTCGTGCCAGCCCTGGCAGCAGGCCGTGGATGCCAGGGGCTGAAAGCTCTGCGTCTGCGGGCTCCAGCCTTGTCCCCTTCACCACCTGCTTCCCCCCTGAGATACTGGAGCTCTTCCTGGTGCATCTGGGTGCCCTTTCAGTCCTTCCCCCAGGACCTCAAGCCCCCAGGCGCAGGACTAGACAGAGCCCTGTCTCCTGTCCCAGTCACCAGGCAGGCCCCTGGACTTCCCTGGCTCAGGAGGTATGGCCCTTTCGGTCCTCTGATGGGCAGGAGAAACCTGGGACCTGTCCCCTGCCCCTGCCCCCGTGCCAAATCATGTGGGCCCGCCCTTGGGCAGCCAGGGTGGGAACTAGCTGGTTAGCTCAGGGATAGCATCACAACCGTCGGGAAGGTTCTGGCAAGGGAGAAGCAGAAGAGAGGCTGAGTGATAGAACACAGGTGGGGGGCATGAATTGCGTACTTCCAGTGTGTGGGCCTCTGTGCTAAGCTCTTTTCATGGATCTCATTTAATCCTCAGAGCAACTGTTATTAGACGCACTGAGGCTCAGAGAGTTTAAATGGCCTGCCCAAGGTCATCCGGCTGGTGTGTGGCTGGAGCTGAGATTTGAATTACGGGCTGTCTGCCTCACTTTTAACCACTTTGGCCTACTGCATGCAGAATTAGATGGGGTTAGGGGAAGGGTGCAGTAGAGAGGAAGAGGCTGAGCCCTTAGGGAGTGGTGGCCGTTCTAGGCAGGGGTGGGGAGGAGGTTCACACTCTGGGGCTGTCCCCACACTTTGAGGACACAGCCCTGGACCTCCCAGGTCCTCCTCCCTCCTTCTCCCCTTCCCTATGGCCTGTCCCTAGGGCTCAGCGCCCAGGCTGGGTTGGGAGCAGAGGATGAATGGGGAGATTTTTTTGCGGAGGTTCCCGGGGAGGTACAATCCCACAGACTCTGGCTTCTCCTGGCCTGTGTCTGCAAAAATTCCCAGCTTGGAAACCGAGAAATCCTCAGCATCAGAGCTGGAGAGGAGCCCATGGGATCAGCTGGTCCAACCCCCTTGTTTTACAGATAATAATTATCATGATTACGCCCGATGGTAGCAATTCACAAAGGGCTTTCACATCTGGGTTGCCTCTTATGCACGCCAGAGCCCTTGGGGCTGGCAGAACCTGGGTGGTGGTTGTTCTTCACCTCCCCACTTGGCAGCCAAGAAAAACTGAGGCTTACAGAGGCCAAGACATGAGCCCCAGGGCACACAGCTAGCTCTGGTCCTGGGCTCCACACCCAGATCTCTCCACCCCCGGGCCTATTGCACCATCCTGGGACCCCCGAGGCTCAGAACCCATGGGGTGCCGCTCCAGGACTATCTCTGCATTAGGGAAAGACCGGAGGGCAGTGTCCAGGGGGGCCGGGTTCTGTTCTGAGATGCCTGGAAGCGGGAACAGGCAGGTAGGAGTGATGCTCGCCTTCCTCCCTGTCATGGGAACACACTTCCCTTCTCTGAGCCGAGGGGCAGAGCTGTTCCTTAGAGGCCTCCTGCCCAACGTGCCCAGCTGCCCCAGAAAATCAGACCTAGAAGGTACCTTGGAGAACCCTCATTATACAAGGAAGGAAACTGGGCCCAGAGGGTTAGGGCTCTGCCCATAGTCACAGCGAGCCCGTGGCAGAGCTGGGCCTGGGACCCAAGTCTCATGACTCAGTGTATGGCATGTCCAGTAACAGCACCAAAGATAATCCCTACTTACCACCTACTGTATGCCAGGGTGAGCTCTTGACACTGAATACCCCAAGAAACCCTGTGAGCTGAGTACTTTTATTATCATTACCATCCCTTTTACAGATGAAGAAACTGAGGCTTCAAGAGGTTTTGAAAGTAGCCCAGAGTCACAAACCAGAAAGTGACAGGAGCGAGGATTCAAACATGGGTCCATCTGACTCCAACCCATGCCGATGTCAACCCCCAGATGTAATGTGATAGGAATGAAATCGATTTTAGCTTTCTTTTTGTTCAATAGCCAACCTAGGACATCGTTCATTCATTCACTGAATATTTATGCAGTACCTGCTATGCTGAGGGGGCCAGGGGGCTGATCTGGAGTCCGAGGCCGGGAGCTGAGGGTCAGGGATGACACAGTGAGGTTGTGGTTCTCCAGGCATTCCTAAACCATGCGTGATGGCTGCCTCTCCCCCCTCCTCCTGCCCCCAACCCAGCCACAGACCGTGCATTGTTCAACCTCTTCCTTTCCTCTCCAGCTTGCCCATGGGGTACGTTGCAGCTGATTTACCCTGTGGAAATGGGGGCATACTCAGCAGGGACTTCTGGGCTTTTTACCACCATGCAAGCCCTCTGTGGGCACAAGGCACTGGGCTAAGTCCACTCTGTGTGGCTCATCTCTTCTACCGAGCATCGTCGCTCTTGTGACCTGCTAGCTAGTGTATCTCCATTCTCTGGTTGTGGAAACTGAGGTTTAGAGTCACACAGTTCAGAACTGGGCTGGAGCCCCACTGTTTGGCTCTCAGGTCCGTGCCTTCCCCCATGCTCACGCTGCCCTGCTCCGTGCCCAGGCTCTGTGCCCAGGCTGTGTGGCTTTGCATTTAGAAACCTGGTTCCTGGAGGGCAGGGCTTCAGCCAAGCCAGAAGTATTTATTAAGCATCTACTGTGTGCCTTTGAGAAGTGCTTTGTGAGGCTTCGTTTTGTGAGGATGGGGAGATGGGAGTTCCTCTGTGAGGGATGGGGGGGGGTCCTGAGCAGCCACCCCACCCAAGCTCTGAGTACAGGAGGCTTTCGGGCCTCCAAGGGGGTCACAGCAGAGCAGCAAGTCCTGTTTGAAGGGCTTTCTTCTTAGCAGGAGTCCCTGACCAGGACTCAGAGTAGAGTTAAGACCTCAGAGGGTCTTTAGTCACTTCTACTTCTACTAATCCTGGGGCAAGCCCATCAGGGCCTTAGTTTCTTGGTCTATGAACAGGGGATGATAATTGCTCCTAATCTACGGGGTGGTCAGGAGGACTGAACTGACAGGAGTGCTTGGTACAGGGCCTCAAGAACTAGTCGCGGCTCCTACTGAATTGGGGTGCCTGCCTATGTGATGGGGGCTGAGGGCTTGAGAGGGCGTCAGAAGCTGACTCTGTTCTGTTTACAAGCCTCAGTTTCCCCATCAGTCATGGCTGACATATAACTCTTGCATGATCTGGGGCTTTTTTGGGGATCATAGAGGTTTCAGGGCGCGTAGGTGTGGCCCTGTGATCTGCACACCGAGAGAACGGGTCCGGAGGGGGCGGCGGAACACGGCGGGCGGGGGCACAGGTGCCACCATTGTGGCGCGCAGGTGTGTCATTGTGGGCCGGGAGAGGCGCGGCAGTTCTCGCCAGGGAGAAGGGAGAGGGCAGTCTTTGGGGCCCACCTCCGCACAGGGTGAGGAGTGAGGAATGCGGGGGTTGGCGAATGCGCAGCCCAGAGCACAAGACGCTTCCTCTGGGCGCCCTCACGGCCCCCACTAGCCCAGGAGAGACGCCCCGAGGCGCTGTCCCGGGGCGCTGTCCCTGGTGCTGGAGCCCGCCTAGCCCTCGCTGTGCAGTTCCTATGATGGCCAGCTGAGGGCGCCCGGGACCGCGGCGGACTCCTCAGGCCCGGCTCAGAACAGGATTTTAAAAATGCGTTCCTTATTTTCCTGTAACAGTATTCCTAGATAATAAGCCTACCTACACAGCTTACCTCAAAGGCCAAACAATATACCGCCTTAAGAGAAGTAAAAGCCTTCTACTTCCATAGATAAATATTCTGGCATGATCACACCACAGGATCTAATGAAGTAACCAAATGCTTACACATGTTTATTTTTTTAAATTTTTTTTAAAGATTTTATTTACTTATTTGACAGAGAGAGACAAGACAGTGAGAAAGGGAACACAAGCAGGGGAAGTGGGAGAGGGAGAAGCAAGCTTCCCGCAGAGCAGGGAGACTGATGTGGGGCTCGATCCCAGGACCCTGGAAATCATGACCTGAGCCTAAGGCAGACGCCCAATGACTGAGCCACCCAGGCACTCCTACACATGTTTATTTTAACCAAATGGTTGCAGTTGTTTATATATATATATATATATACACACATGTACATACACAGCCTTTACATTTAAGGGCAGAAATATTATTGTTATACCTGATTTCTAGTTCAGAATGGCTTTAGTAATTGCACTGTTGGAAGACTCAGTATGTATTAAACCCGCACTAAAAAATATTTATTTATGTGACAGAGAGAGAGACAGTGAGAGAGGGAACACAAGCATGGGGAGAGGGAGAAGCAGGCTCCCTGCCTAGCAGAGAGCCCGATGTGGGGCTCAATCCTAAGACCCTGAGATCAGGACCTGAGCCGAAGGCAGACGCTCAATGACTGAGCCACCCAGGAGCCCCTTGACTAGGGTCTTGATCTCGGCTAAGGTCTTGATCTCAGGGCCATGAGTTCAAGCCCTGTATTGGGCTCTACGCTGGGCATGGAGCCTACTTAAAAAAGAAAAATCCCTCATATGTAAACCAGACTTAGGTTCTAGGATGAGATAAACAGGTTTTCACCCACATGACTGTCTGGAAGGATATTTGATGCACGACCGGCCTTTAGGTGGCACTCTCCTGACAAAGCCCTCCTGGTTCCTACGCCCTGAATGACAGTGCTGATCCCCAGGAATTGCTAAAGATCAAAACCAACCTCAGGTATTTCTGCCCCTTTAGGGGGCAGAGCCACCTCGGTTGAAAACTGGGGACCTTAGCCAGGTGAGGAGGGGTTCACAGAATCCCAGACTGGCTGGGTAGGAGGTGCTGGCACTTTAGGGAGTTGTCAGGGCATCCTATCCCCCGTTTTAAAGATGGACCAGCGGAGGTCCCAATTGGGAAGGGGTTGAACTAGGCAGAGCTGGTGGGCCACAACCCGTCTCCTCCTGGTACAGGGTTCAGTCAGCCTAGCTATCCTGGGGGGAGCTCTGGGCATCAAGCAGTCTCACTTCCAGTTCAGCCTCCCTGCCCCTGAAAATGCCCTTAGCAGGGAGGTAGGAGAAGGAGGCTGGCTGGATTCCAGCCCATAGTGTGTGACCGGGGCCTGGGCCTCTCCTCTCCTTGGGGGTGCAGCAACTGGGCACCTCTGGAACCCCCCTGCTCCAAAAAGCCATCCTCTCTCCAACCTCTATTTTTTCCTAGTAGTCAGCGGGGCATGCTGTGTTTGTGTGTGTGATGTATGTGTGCATGTGTGTCTGTGTGTGTGTACTGTGTGAGCATAATGTGATCTAAGGGTGTGTGGGCCTGTGATGTCTGTGCATGAATCCGTTGTTACTGGTGTGTGTTCATAAGCACACGCATGTGTATGCAAATGCAGCCATCGTCAATAGGTGAGTGCACACTGATTTGGGGCCTGTGTGTGAGCGTGATTTGAATTCTGTGTGTGTGTGTGTGTGTGTGTGTGTATGGGGGGCTCTGCAGTGTAGAGCCTGATGTTTTGAGGGGTTTTTGTTTATTTATTTTTTTAAAAAAGATTTTACTTATTTATTTGACAGCGAGAGAGAGATCACAAGGAGGCAGAGAGGCAGGCAGAGAGAGGGGGAAGCAGGCTCCCCGCTGAGCAGAGAGCCCGATGCGGGGCTCAATCCCAGGACCCTGAGATCATGACCTGAGCCGAAGGCAGGGGCTTTAACCCACTGAGCCACCCAGGCGCCCCAAGCCTGATGTTTATGTAAGCATGATTGCATGCTTCCTCTAGGTTGGAACTAGATGTTTCTGTGCACAGTACAAGGGCAAGTGCATGTATGACCTGGAGAGAGTTCTGCATGTGTGTTTGCCCCAGACCTTATCTGTCTTGTTTACCATCTATCACTGGTGCCTGCGCAGTGTCAGGGGCACAGTAGGCACTCAATAAGTATTTGCGGAACTACTGAAGGAAGGAAGAAGCACCTTCCTGTGTGTCCGTGTTTCTAGAAGGACTTTGTTCTCAGGGCCCCCTGAGGCACATGGTCCATAGGTGAACAGAGATGCATCCTCAGTGGTGGGGGTCTGAGTGGAGGTGGTCATTCTGGTCATTCTGGCCAGACCAGATGGTCCTGGTCTCAGATGGAGACACTTTGAGTAGGCAGAGGTCTCAGGACAACACTGAATGAGACTGGGGCCTCAGAGCCAGGACGAGGGATGGCTGCGTCAGTAACCTCACTGGGAAACTGCTTGGAGAAAGGGTGTGAGCCAAGCCACACACCCTCTTCCCTCTCTTCCCAGTTCAGGGTTTATAGCATCTTGGGATTGGGTGGGTGTGGTGTGGCTTGGCCAGAAAAGCCACAGGCTAAGGATGATGATGCCGTGAGTCCACGGAATTCTCTGAAGGCAAATGCATTTTTCCATTATTATGTCTTTAACCCATCAAAGTGAGAGTGGGTGTTTTAACAGATGAGCAAACTGAGGCCCAGGGAGGAAAACTTAATGCAGACCCACACAGGAGGCTGCCTGGCTGGGCAGGATGCCCAGGACCTCCCTGTCTCTTGCCCAGGAGGTTCCAGGCAGAGATCCTGAATGGGAAACCAGAATGGACCCCACCAGCTCCATCTGGAGCCCGGGCTAGAGATCTTCCTGGGAGTCTGCCCTTCCCTGTTCCCTCCGCTGCTGAGGGCTGAGGAGGGGGAGTTGGAGGCAGGTGGGTGGAACTCCCAGAGTTCAGCCCAGGGTGAACTTCGAAGAGAAGCCCTGCAACCCTCCACTGCTGCAGCCTTCCCTCCTCCTTCGCACCGTCTGGCACCTGTTGGAACAACTTGGGTACAAATCTAGGAGGCCCAGAAGAGGAAGCTTCCTCCTCGAGGGGGGGCCTGAACTGTGGAAGGGGGAAGTCTGGCTCTGGTTTCTAGGCAGAGGGAGGGAAAGGAGGAAGGGAGCTCTGCCCCACCGCCCAGGTGGCAAGGACTTCCCGGTACCAGATGGGGAGCACCGGCTCTGCACTGACCTGAGACTACTGAGTTCCCAGTGGAGGCCGGATGTCGTTGAATAATGTGTTCGAGGGTTCGCAGCTAGGAAGTGTCAGAGCCTGCTCCAGCACCCACACCCTCACTGCACTCTGTGTGTGTGTGTGTGTGTGTGTGTATCTGTCCGTCTTGGAAGTTGTGCCTCTTGCCCACGCATAGATCGGCCCCGTTCTTTCCAACAGGTGCAGGGTACTGCATGGTATAAACGGACATTAATGGACTTCTCCGGTTCCCTCTGGGTGGCCGTTAGTTTGTTTCGGATCCCCTACTAATAAATCTCCGCTACCTCCACAAAAATGGTGACTTCGTGCCCATCAGACTGATGAAAAATGATGCCGCCTCAAGTATTATACCTAACAGACACGAGCTCTTCAAAGACTATTCTCAGTGCACTGTAACTACTAACTTGGTTAATCCTTGGCAAAACCCTCAGAGGTGGGGATGTTATTTTCGTCATCAACCCCATTCTGCAGGTGAAGGAACGGAGGCACAGAAAGGGGAAGTGACGTGCCCGAGGTCACGCAGCAGACAAGTGGGCGAGCTGGGATCTGAACCCCGGGGGAGCTGAAGGATGAAGCTATCAGCTCCTGCCTCCCTGTCCCTTTGTCGCTGGCCATCCGTCTTCAGGCCTACGTGCTGTGATGTGGCAGAGGGTACGTTCTTGGAAGTGGTCTTGCAGGCTAAGAAAGTACATTTATTTATTTATTTATTTTTAAAGATTTTATTAATTTATGACCGAGAGAGATAGCGAGAGAGGGAACACAACCATGGAGGAGCTAGAGAGGGAGAAGCAGGGTCCCCACCAAGCAGGGAGCCCGATGCGGGGCTCGATCCCAGGACCCCGGGATCATGACCTGAGCCAAAGACAGACGCTTAACGACTGAGGTGCCCTGAGAAAGTACATTTAAATTCTGCTGTTGTTTGTGGGCCCAGAAGCTGGCCGGGGAGTGTCCTGCGCGTCCCTGGCTGAGGGAACGTGACCCCCACCCCCAGCTCTCGCCAGTGAAGCGGCTGCAGCTGCTCAGAACCCAGGGGCCGGAGCCCACACTGGGCTCTTTGTCTTCGGTGGGAATCCTGCAGCCCCCACAGCCCCTCTTAAGGACCCACTGTCCCAGCGCCAGCAGGGCCCCCCGGGGGCCAGGCCCGGCTGGGAAACTTGGCACATCAGACACTACTTGGCCACCGTGCCAAGTGGACATGTAGAGTCCACTCAGGAATCATTCCTGCTGAAAAGACAGACTGATGAGGCTGAGGGTCATGTCCAAGGGGGCGCAGCAGCTTGGAGAGGGCTGGGTCTTGGGTCCCAGTCCTGGCACTGTGTAGGCCCCACTGTGGCCCAGGCCCAGCTCCTGGTACCCCATTCCTCCCCCACTCTCTGGGCACCCATGTGCTGCTATCCCTTAGGAAGAGAACACATCCCCCTCCTCAGGCCAGCCTGCGTGCTCCTCGGCCTTGCCCCCCGGGGGGCCTCCTGGATTGCCCCTCGAGGAGTAGGCTTCCTACACTGGCCTGGCCGGTCCCTCCACCCAGGAATCTGAGGCCCTGCCCAGAACAGAAAGGGTCCGGCCGGGCTCCGGAGCACCCTGCCAAGAGGGAGACAGACGCTCCGTGAAACACCAAACCCTGGGGATAGTTCTAGGCCCCAGGAAATCTCCCTTGCTCTGCCTGGCCTTTGAACAAGGGGCTCTTGAGGGCTCCTTTGCCCCTCAGAGTGTGTGGAGAGAAGGGGTCCCGGGTGGGGGCAGGGAGGGGGGCTGGAGGCCCACCCTCCCTGAGAAGCAATGGCTGTGAACCAAGGTCTCAGTTTCTTGGGTCTGAATTGGGAAGACTAGCTCACCACCTCCTCCTGCCTCCAGTGAGGCAAACTTTGAAGGTCGGGACCCAGACCAGTCATTTCCCAAGGGGAAGCTGGGGCTAACAGCCCTGGCCCGGGGCCCAGGTGGAACAGTTCCTGAAAGGCTTCTGAAGAATTCCTGCCAGCCTATGGCCCTGCCCTCCTGTCGTACCCTTGCTCGTCCTCCCCTCCCCCACCTCTGTTCTCCCTGCATTCCCTAGGTCAGAAAACCCCATAGAAAACCTCAAGGCTCTGAGGCCCCCCCTGGGGGTAATCCCTTCCTCTTTGGGGGCCAGAGTGAGCTTTCTGGAAGGAATGGGCGAGTCCTGGGGGCAAGACCAGTGTCCTGTGTCCTGAGACACATCTTCAGTTGGGGGCGGGAGAGACAGCTTCCGGCAGGGTGGAAGCCTGGACAGAGAGCTCTGGGTGAGCCCCGTGCAGAGGAGGCGCTCGCCGTGTTTGTTGAGTGAGTGAGCGACCTGCTCTGGGACTCAGCCCAGTCCCCCCACAGAAGGTTGCCGAGTGAGGGGACCTGGTGCGGCTTCTCCATTCCTGCCCCTTTGTGCCTCCTGGCCGGGCAGTGGGGGAGGGGCACTGAGGAGAAGGGGACGAGACTGGGCAATAGAAGGGCATTCCGGACACTGTGATCCTTCCTTCACTCATCCATTTGCCGGAAAAGCAGAGCTTTTGACTGACAGCGTGAGACTCAAACAGCCATTTATTGAGCGCTTACTGTGTGCCGGGCGTGGGTTGAGCACTCTGCATGATTTAACTCCTTCCACACAACAGGGGCGTGGGGGGGGGGCGGGGGATAGTTCCATTTCACAGATGAGAATATTGAGGCACAGGGAGGGCAAGGACTTGCCCATAGTGCAGACCATTTTGACCCTAGATTCCAAGTTCTTGACCCCGCCCGCTGCGAGCTCCCCCTTCTCCACGGCGCGGGGAGGGGAGGGGGAGACAGATCCGCCGGCACCGCCCAACCGCTCCGGGGAAGGGGGGCTGGAACAGGGTGTCGAGGGTCTGTAGCCCCGTGCGCTCCGGGTCTGGCGTGGAGGGTTGCTATCGGCCAGCGCCCCCTTTTCCCACGGAGGCCCGGTCCGCCCCACATCCCCCCAGCCCCCCTCCGAGGTCCCCGCTCGGAAAGTCCCGCGAAGCCCCCGCCCCCGGCCCGCGGGCGGCGGGAACAAGCGGCCCTTTCTGCGCGCGGCGGCCCCCGGCAGCTGGCCCGCGGCCCGCGGGGGCGCGGACAATCCCGGGGCTTGTGGCCGGGGCGGGGCGGCCCGAGTTGCCAAGGTGACCCGGGCGAGGGGAAGGCGGCCCCGGCGCGGCGCGGGCGGCCCGGCGGCCGGGCGGCGGCGGCACCATGAGCGGCCGGAAGCGCAGCTTCACCTTCGGGGCCTACGGCGGGTAGGTGCGCCGGGCGGGGGCGCCCGTGTGCGCGCGGGGCAGCCGGGTCGGCGGGCCGGGCGGGTTGGTTGGGTGGGCCCGGTACTTGCGAGTTGGGTTTGCGTGTGAGGGGAGCGCTTCGGTGGTGAGTCCGCGTGAGCGCGGGCGTGCCCGTGGGTCCTGCCTCCCTGCCCGTGGACACCCGTGGGCACGCGAGTGCACGGTGGGCTGCTCCGTGCGTGACAGCGCCCCTGCACAGGGCTGGGGTGCGGAGCCGGTGTGTGTGCGCTCCAGGGTCAGGGGGAGGCCCTGCAGGAACCTCTACTTGGCCTCTGAAGTGGCTGGGCCCCTTCAGTGAGGGTTTGGAAGGAGAGAGCCTAGAAGCCATCAGCGGACCCATGCCCACGTTCCCTTGCCCCCCACCCGTCCGCCGCCCCCACTCCGGAGCACCTGAGCTGCCCCTGTCTCATGCCACCTGGCTCTCGGAAACCTCCTCCTCCCGGGGCTGCTGGCTGCCCGGGCTTGGAGACCTAGCGCCCGGGAGGCAGAGTGGTGGCTGGTCCCTTGGGTCACAGTCCCTCCTGACCCCAAGTGTCCACCTCAAAGGAGTGCAGAGGAGGGCTGGAATTCTTGCCTTAGGCAGAGATGTGGTCAGTTGGAAGGAAGACTGTGCAGAGACTGCGGTGAGAGGAGGCTGGAGAAGTCCAGGGACTCCTGGTCACTGACACAGAGACGCAGCCTTGGAGTGAGGCTGGGGTCTGGTGGGAGATGGGACAAGCCCTGGCCTCTCGGGCCTCCCTTTCCTTGTCCGCAGAGTCCACATGAGCTGATTCCTGGAAAGACCCCGGCCCTGCCTCCCCCTCTAGCAGAGTCTGGTCTGGGACCCCTTCCCCATTCTCCTCTGGCCTCTGGGCAGGAGGCAAATTTGTTTGTTGTCCCAACAGCTGTGCAGCCTGTAGGCCCCCAGCTGGGCGGGAGGGTGGAGCTCTTTCCAGCCCTCCCCAACCTCAAGGTGCCCTCAGAGGACAATGTTCACACCCTCTCTGTGACGTTGGCCTTGGAGGGATGTGGGGAAAACAGCGTCTGGGGGTAGCCCCTGAAGGCCGGGGCTTACGTTCTTCTCTGGCTGTGCTATGAGGGGCAGGCACGAGGTGTGTGTGTGTGTGTCGGGGTGAGGTGGGAGGCGAAGCCCCTCGTGGTCTCCTGCTCCCGGGTCCCCAGGCATGTGGCCCCTGCGTGGATATGAGTGAGCCCTAGCTCACTCACAGGAAAGGGGGGCAGTTCTTCCTGCCCCTCATAAACCATAAACACCCATATCCTTCAATCTTGCCTGCAAACACTCTAAGCTGGCCTCCGCCGCGCCCCTACCTCCCTGCTCTGACCCCAACTGCTGTAGTCACTGTCCCACTCCACCTGTTCCCAAACCCCCAACTTGGCTGCCAGCCCCTAGTCTGGTCTTGGGCCCCTGCTGCCCTACCCCTGTGCTCCAATCCCTTACTCTTTCGCCCCACACCTTCCCATGTCCCTAACCCGACATTGGGGCCCCTGCAGCGTTTGGGGGATGGTGACAGTGTATTGGGCACCCAAGAAACAATATCTCCTCCAGGCCCCGCAGGCAGGGTGGTGGGTGAGATGGGGTTGGCCCGATGTGCTAGGCAGGGCTGGGTGAGAAGGGGCTGCCCCCTCATTTGCTGCCCCCTTGCTGTGTTTCAGAGTGGACAAGTCCTTCGCCCCTCGCCGAAGCGCGTGGTGAGTACTGGGAGCTCTCAGGACGGGCTGGGCTGCTTGGCTGAACCTCGGGGACACTCCCAAACCATTCCCACCCCCAACCACGACACACCAGACCCCAGCAGCCCTGCAGCCACTGTCTCCAGGTAATGGCGCGGGCGGACCGTCTTACCAGTTCTTCCCCCGTCTGTTTTGCCCTACAATTTCTCTAGAGCTCCAATTCGGAGTCAGGCAAATCAGCTTAAATCTTAGTTCTGCCTAGGACCTGTGTAACCTTAGTGATTCACTAACCTCTCTGACCCTCAGTGTTCTCATCTGTGAAATGCGGATGAACATGCCCACTAAACAGAGTGTAAAATTGAAGAAGAAAAAAAAACCCAACCAACGAAACAAAACACCTAAAAAACAAAAATAAGGCCTGACATACTGTAGGCCCCCAATGAAAGTGCTTTCTTCCTTCTCTTCCCTCCTCATGGCTCCTGAGGGGCTGCGGGTGCCCTTAGCCCCAAATCCTCTAGTCCCTCCCCAACTGTAGCCTTCACAACCCCCTCCTGTGGCCCGTTGCCCAAGTCTGAGGTTGCCCTCTCTTTGGAGGAGGAGGGGGCAGCCGTGTCTGCAGCTTCCCCAACAGGGAGAGCGTGGGTGGAGGTGCGGCCTCACCTCGGGATCCACAGCACCCCCGAAGCCCAGCAGGCGGGTGCCTCCCAGCTTCCCCGGCCCCAGCATCACATGGGCCCAGCTGGCTGCTCCTGTTACCACTTCAACTCCAGCAGGAGAGCTCACGCTTCCTGCCCCTGCTGGGGGCTTCCCAGGGTCCCCAGGCCCTGCAGTGTGCCCCCCTCCCAGCTACTAGACAGCTCCTGTCTGGCGCCAGTGCCCCACCTGCTGCTGAGCCCCCCAGGAAGCCACACCTGGGGTGCGGTGGGCACCCAGGTGCTCAGGCTGAGGTCTGGGGCCTGCCCTTTTATCTTCCTTTGATGCTGTCTGTGCAACCTAGGACCAGTCACTCCCCTCTCTGGGCTTTATCTCCCACTGCTATGCCCAGTCAATTTGAGCCTCCACTAGTGCAAGACCATTGGCTAAGCCCAGAGCAGGGACAGGGTGAGGGGAGATACAGATAAAGTGAGGAAGATGCCTTTTCTTCAAGGACTTCATTGATAATATTCTGGCAACGGTCACTTGTCATGCACCTGCAGTGTACCGGGTGCTGTTGGGGGCGTGAACTGTATCGTCTCACATAGTCTTTACCACGTCCCTGAGTTAGGGGCTGTTATCTCCAGTTACAGAGGAGAACAGTGATGCATAGAGTGGAGGAAGTGACTTGCCCAAGGTCACACAGCTATTCAGAGGTAGAGCTGGGATTTGAATCTTAATCTTCCAGACCCTGCAGAGCCCAGAGTCTCATGCACTCTGCCCCAGGGCCTCCGGACCACGCGGTGGTCTGAGGTGGTAGTCTGTGGGTCTGAGCCCTTGAGGGAGGACTTGAAGATGGAGAGGTGACCCAGAACTCCTCTAGGGAGCCCTGAATGAAGCATCAGAGATGAGGGCCCAGGACTGATGGTAACTGATTAGCTGTGTGACTTTGGGGAAACCTCTTCCCCTCTCTGGGCCACAGTTGCCAAACTTCTGAAATAGGATTTTGGAATCACCAGGATTTGGCCATTACGCGAAGTGCCTTGCCCCACACCCTCCTCCCTGGAGATGCTGTCCAAGGTGCTAACCTCTAAGGGCCCCCCCACCTTCTAAGCGGATCGCTTAGCTCCCAGCCCATGCCTGGCATATAGTTACTGCTCTGTAAATGGGGGTCATTTTGATGATGAATTATGACTTCCTGGTCTGTGATTCAAGGTCTATATCCACCTCCTCTTTCCAATCTGGGACTCACTTCTCTTGTAACTTGCATTTCTGATCAGCGGGAACATGGCCCCTGAGAGCACCACCTCCATTCTTTTGCTCACGTTTTCCCATCCCCTTGGCATGTCCTCTCCTCCCATTTCCACACCTCCAGCCCTCCAGCCTACTTTTCTCCCTGTGCATTGAGTCTTTTCTTTCTCGATCCCCACGCTCTTTCTCTCCTTAGAGTAACTCTCCCTCTGTTTCTCATGCCTGTAGAGCCCACATTCGTGCTCGTTTCTGGGCTGGTGGAAAGAGCATGGCCTTCAGAGTCTGCCAGATGTGGAGTTGAATCTGCCTCTACCACATGTTAGTGGTGTGACTTTGGGCAGGTCACTTCCCCTCTCTGAGCGCCACTTGCTGCTCAGTGAGTGTGGAATTGGGTCTCTCAGTGAGTTGAATGTGTCCGTATAATGCTGCGGTACAAGGCAGGCTCTGAAGTCCTTGAAAGCAGGAGTTCCCTGAGTTATTTTTGACTTAGGCCCATTTTCTAGCATGAGTCACCAAAAAGCTGGGCTCTCTTCTCATCTGTCCTCTACACAGTCTTACACAGCTGCCCGAACCCAGGAAATGCTTAATAAATGTCAGTGGAGTTGAATTAAATGTGTCCAGAGTGGAACACTTGAAACTTTGTCAAGTAGGCTAGGAGAGCTTCCTGGAGGAGATGTGGTTTCCTCCATCCCTTTAAGGAAAGGAGGAAGAAGTTGGGGCTTAGATCGGGGAGCAGCGCAGCCTGGTATAGGCCAGATATGATCATGGCTGGAACCCCCCCACCCCTCCCCACCCGCCCCTCAGTAGCAGGTGATCTGCAGGGGAGAAGCTCAGAATAGGTGTGAAGAAAGGAGGCCCAGTGGCAGGATCAGGCGCCAGTGAGACGGGGTGACTGTGGTTCTGCAGACGTAACGGGGATCGGACATTGAAGATGGATTCAGATGGTGGGGCGAGGAACGACGTGGAGCGGTGTTAGGATGGGGGGATGGCTAGGTAGAGTTGTGCAAGGGAGGGGTTCTGGAAGAGAACCCGAAGGCTGGGAGCCTGCAGGGGGCGGGCAGGACCCAGCAAGGAGTAAGTGCCAGCAGCATGTCAGGCACTGTCTCAGGTGGTCTCAGTTGTGATGACGGTCTTGCAGATTGGCCTTAGTTTCCCCATTTTGGAGAACAAAACCAAGACTGAGAACTGGCACGGCTGGCTTTGAATCCAGGAGGGGGTCTTGGCCAGACGAGAAAGCAGCAGAATGAGGGAAGTTCTGATTACGGGGGGCGGGAGGAGAGGAGAATGAGATGACCCTGAGCACCCCCAAAACAGGGATCACTGCCCAGCCCCATGTGTCCCCCCGGGAAAGGCCATCTGGTCGCCCAGATATCTCCCATTGACAGTAATGGAACCGGTTGTTCCCACCTATGACGCTTTTCCTGGGCCAAGCACTTCAGCTGAATTATTTCATCCCATCCTTGTACCAGCTTCACGCAGCAGAGACTGTGAGAGACTTTTACCATCATTTCCCCATTTTACAGATGAGGAACCTGAGGCTCAGCAGGGGGACGGGGCCGGCCCAGGGGCGCACAACGAGCAATGCACCCGGACTGGCGGCGTGGGCAGCCTGGGCCCGTACCTGCAGCCCTTGCTCTCTTGGACCCTGTGTGTGCTGAGTGCGGGGCCGGCGTGGGCGGTCCCTGTCCTCAGGTGGCTCCTCTCTGTAAGCACTGAGCTGGAAGCCTGGGGGGGCCTGTGTGCTGCTGCAGGAAGCATGAGGCCGGCCTCATTAGTGGCTCTGAAATGCCAGGCAGGCACGGCCCGCTGGGCCTCCTCATCTATTATGCATCTGGTGGGCAGGCCCCCAGCGGGCAGCTGGCAGAGCACAGCAGCGGGGAGCCCGCAGCTGCTTCCTGAGTCCACACCTGCTACCATACCTCCGGGCAGGGATTCCCCCCAGGCAGGCCAAGGCAGCTCCTGCCTCCTCCCCCCGGCCCAGCTTGAGTAAGGGAGTTCCACTGGGGACGGAGACATGGATGTTGATGACCCGCTCGTTAGCCTGCCCAGCCTGGCAGCCACTTCTGAGCGAGGCTGGGACCGAGACTGCGCTGGGGGTCACTTGGGGCTAGGGTGGGCAAGGGCAGGCTGCAACAGGATCTTCAGGGCACAGGCTCCTGGCTGCATGGAACATCAGAGCGAGGAAGTTGTGGTCATTTATTCACTCAGCCACGAGTAACTAGCGAGCGACTACTGTATGCCAGGCACATTTCTAGGGACGGCAGAAAATGAGACAGGCCCAGTCCCGATCTTTGGAGAGCTTGGTGCGGCCAGAACCTCAGCTCTTGGAGCCTCCATTTCCTTGTTGATAAAATGGGGACTAGAGGAGACAGTCTATAAATAGATAAGAAATGAACTGTGATGGTTGTGCTGAATTTTAAAGATTTTATATATGTATATATTTATTTTTTAAAGATTGTATTTATTTACTTGACAGAGAGAGGGATCACAAGTAGGCAGAGAGGCAGGCAGACAGAGAGAGGGGGGGAAGCAGGCTCCCTGCTGAGCAGAGAGCCCGATGCGGGGCTCGATCCCAGGACCCTGAGATTATGACCCGAGCTGAAGGCAGAGGCTTAACCCCCTGAGCCACCCAGGCGCCCCTATATGTATATATATTTTTTAAGATTTTGTTTTATTTATTTGACAGAGAGACAGTGAGAAAGGGAACTCAAGCAGAGGGAGTGGGGGAGGGAGAAGCAGGTTTCCCCTCTGAGCAAGGAGCCCGATGTGGGGTTCGATCCCAGGACCCTGGGATCATGACCTGAGTTGAAGGCAGATGTTTAATGACTGAGCCACCCAGGCGCCCCTAAGGATTTTATATTTAAGCAACCTCTACAACCAACATGGGGTTCGAGCCCACAACCCTGAGATCGGGAGTCGCAGGCCGACCCACTGAGCCAGCCAGGCATCCCCGGCTGTGCTGCATTTTAAAGCAAGGGTTCATGCTACCAAGAGCTGATCCTTACCTAAATCCTACTGCATGCGGGGCTTTGTTCCAAAACACTTTCCATGAACTGATGGATTTAATCCTCACAACCGCCGCGTGAGCCAGCTACTGTTATTACCCCCAGTTTAGGGCCGAGGAAACTGAAGCAATTGGTGGGTCACGTAGCATGTTCAAGGTCTCTAGCAAGACTGAGATCTGAACCTAAGCAGCCGGGCTCCGGTTTGCATATCACCCGGGACTGTAAGGCTGATCCAGGGAGTCGTGGAAGGCCTTCCTGTGGGGGTAGCATTTGAACCCAAACCAGAAGAATAAGAGGAGCTGGATGTGGGAAGAGTTAGCCGGGGGAAGGAGGCATTCTTGACAGAGAGAACAGCAGGTGCAAAGGCCCTGAGGCAGGAACAAGCTTAGAGTGTTTTGGAAACAGGGAGGAAGCCAGTATGGCTGGAGAGATGAGGGAAAATGAGGTGAGGGATGGGTTTGGAGTGAGAAGAGGAGGGGGATCAACCAGGGCCTGCTGGGAGTTTGGATGTAATGTCAGTGACCGACATGCTGAATGACTGAGTCTCAGACTCCTGGCTTTGTAAAATCTTAGAATCAGAGAATTGGGGCCTTCTGTTATCATTGGAGATGAAAGAGACCTTTGAGATACTCTCCTATGATCTCTCACTTAGCAAGAAGGCCTTGCTTTGGTTCATGACCTCTTTGAGTATTGGAATGAGGCTTTGGTGGTCTCCTAAGAAAAATGCACTTTTATTTTCAAGACCTCCTAAAGCCCACCATCCCTCCTTGAGACTATCATGACCTTCAAGCAGCTCCTTGACTAGCTCTCCCTTGCTTACTCCTAGTGACAGGAGACTCACTATCCTTGAAGTAGCTCATTCTATATTGCTGGATATCAAAAATTCTTCCATACTTACAACCAGTTGCCTGAGCCTAGATGCAGCCTCTGGGGCCTCCGATTGCCCACAGTGGCCCTTTAATGAGATAAGGACAGGGATCCTATCTCCCCAAGTCTGTTGTTTCTGGACTCAATAGCTACTTGTCTCAGCGCTTTCTCATTTTCTTTCTTTCTTTCTTCCTTTCTTTCTTTCTTTCTTTCTTTCTTTCTTTCTTTCTTTCTTTCTTTGACAGAGAGAGAGAGAGAGAGAGAGATCACAAGTAGGCAGAGAGGCAGGCAGAGAGAGAGGAGGAAGCAGGATCCCTGTTGAGCAGAGAGCCTGATGCAGGGCTCGATCCCAGGACCCTGACATCATGACCTGAGCCAAAGGCAGAGGCTTTACCCCACTGAGACACCCAGGCGCCCCTGCCCCCCATCTCATTGTCATCCTATGTTCAGCTTAGCTCTTGCAGGCCTTGAAGCCCTTTATCTTCCTCTGGGGCTAGGCAATGTCCCCTTTTAAGGAAGGCTATTTCCTTCTGGGGAGGGGGGCAACTCCTGAGAGAGAGCCCAGACTGGAGAGACCTCCACTTCCAAAAAAGAGCTCCTCCAGCTTAGGAGACAAGAGAAGATCCCTTCCAGATAGGTTTTGGTCCAGGGATGCTGCTGTTTTCCTATGTGATCTTGGGCAGTGAGTCCCCGTCTCTGGCTAGTTTCCCCATGCCTACTTTGGGCACAATGAGAGACAGAAGAAGTTTATAAGGGCACTTGCAGCTCTAAGGTTCTCCATCTAGTGTGCCCTGCTTGCCTCTACATCCCAACAATGCTCAGACTCAAGTCCCTGTGTAGGTGGTGCATGGGAAGATTTGGGTTCTGGGTTTTGGCAGCCCTGACTTCAGATTCCAACTTCAGTTTTTCTTACTTGCTGTGTGACCTTGCAGACACCATTCGGCCTCTCTGAATCTCAGATTGTCCATAACAGTGAGAACTGAATTGCTTACCCCACAGGAGTCTTAGAATGAAATAAGTCCAGTGTGTGTCCTCAGTGGATGTTTTCCCTCTTGCCAAGCATTTGCATTTTGAGAGAAAAGCCTTATTACACCAAAGAGAGACTCATTAAGATTCCAGTACTAAATCTGAGGCACTATTGAGGTGGTTTGGTTGAGAAGCAGTGGTTGTAAAGGGGACTTTTCTAATATTCCCAAGTCCCCTAAAGGTTTTCCTCAGTTCATGGTCTCCCCCAAGGCAGTCATTCATTCATTCATTCAGCAAATTAATTCGGCAAATATTTAGTGTGGGGATGCCCTCTGAGGGCCAACCAGACACTGGGGATGTGACATTGGAGATCAAACAGGAAATGAGGAAAGAGGTGGTTCTACTGCGAGTGATAAGCATTGACTGGGAAGATACAGGGAGTCTGAAAAGGTCCCCTCCACCACACCTAGGAATCAGGGAGGCTTCCTGGAGGAAGTGGCTCAGCAGCACCGTGGAGGGAGAAAAGCATGTGATGGCCTATGCTGGACACAGGACAGAATTGGACCTAACAGCTGAAGGTGGGAGGGGTAGCCATCAGGTCATATCCCTGCAAGCCCCACTGTGACTTCCTGCGGGTGCTCCCAAGGGTCTGAACCCCCAGGCCACCACAGGGCAGAGGCCTGCCAGGTCCCCTGTTACCCACTTTGCTCTACATTGTGCAGCACACAGTGTAAAGTCGCTTCTCTGGGGTTCATTTTTTTCACCTGTAAAATGAAAACAAAAGCACCTCCTTCGAATATTATCATGGGGATGAAATGAGATCATGTGTGCCAAGGTGGAAAGCCTCTGCTGGCCTGGAGCAATGTCAGTGATTGTGGTTATTGCCATGTCGTAGTTATGTGCTGGGCCCTGCAGAGGGGGCAAATGGTGTGAACTCTGCCGTCTGGAAGCTCACCAGCTGTCAGGAGAGGAGAGCTGCATACACATGAGCATGCTCTCCGGCCGTGGGCACCAGCCTGAACTAGTCCTAAGAATGCTGGCCAATGCAGCCAGACAGGCCTGCACAGTCCTGGCTGGGTGACCTTGTGCAGTGCCTGCCCCCGCTGATCTATGGTTTCTTCCTTTGTTCAGTGGGAGTGTTCATGGTCCCCATCTCAGTGACAGGGAGAGCAATGACAAGGTACTTTGGAAGGGCTAGCCAGTGCACCTGCTTCAAGCCGCACACTTCTGGGCCCAGATGACCTGGAGAAACATAACCCTCACTCTCTGAGGCTTGTTTTCCTGCCTGTAAAATGGGAAGATTGGCTACAAAAACACTGTGAGGTGCTGGGTTTCTAGCAGAGTCAGATAGTCCCTAATCTTGACTGGGTCTGTTTCACTGTGTGATCTTGGGCTAGAGACTTAACCTCTCTGAACCTCAGTTCCCACACCTATAAACAGGAACAGCCTTCACCTCACAGGATTCTTTCATGGCTTCCGTTAGCCATTTGTGCATTCAACAAATACTGAGTCCCTACGGTGTGCCAGGTGGTGTCTAAGAATTGGGGATACTGTAAGTAGCAAGTCTGATGGCCACGGTGTCTGGCCTCATGTAGGTTACCTTCCAGGGCAGAAGACAGACACAAAATGAGCTAACAGACAAATTGGGTCATTTCAGATGGGTAATGGGTAATGAGTGATGTGGTGAGTGGGAAGGGGTCCCCCTTGGCTAAGAGTATGAGGAAGGGCCTCTCGAGGTCTGAGTGGGAAGGAGCTGGCCATGGGAAGGGGAGTCCAAAAAGAGGGCAGAGTGAGTGAGTATAAAGGCTTTGAGGCAGGAGCAAGATTCCTTGCCCCGCCCCCAAATCTAGAACATTCCAGATCCTCTCCTGGCAGCAGGTGGAAGGCAGCTGAGCAGCCAGGGGCATTGGAGGCCTACCTTTGCTCAGATCAAGAACTGCTGCTCACGAGGCAGGTCTGGGGCAGGGGGTGGGCATTGTGGGCAGGCAGGCAGACCAGGCCCGGGTTGGGCCCCGAGTGAGCAGAATGTCCTGAGCTGGCAGGGGTGGAGCCTGGGGCCCCCGTGGGGCCCTCCTGCCCACAAGTATTCTGGGGTCTGGTACAGAGACCCTGAGCCTGGCTATTCAGGGAGGGGTTTGGAGCAGAGGGCGGCGAGGGAACTTACACTTACTTCCTCATCCCTGCCAGCCTGGGTCTGGGCACTGGCCACGAGGGTCTTGGCCAGATCTGGTTCACCCCTGGGGCCAGAGGTTCTTTGAGATGACTCCCTCATATGCACACGTGCGTGCACGCACACACACACTCACACACACACCCAGTTTCCGTACTTATGCTCATGGACTTGACTCCTGTCCAGACAGCTTTGTCACGAGCATAGAGTTATATCCATACACAGCCCCTCCCAGCATTGAACATCGACTGTGTGTGCCAGGCCCCCAGACAGATCCGGGCCTCACCTGGGGAAGCTCCATTTCTAGAAGGAGAGATCGGCCGTGATCGAGGTCACAGCGGGCCGTGTGCAAGGCAAACTGGTCAGTCCGAGAGGGCCCAGGACAGGCTTCTGGAGAAGCCGGTCAGGGGAGGGGCGGCCTGAGCCAGTGTGAGGCGGGGGCTCCGGAAGGCCTGGAGAAGAGGGGAGCGTCTGCGGGGAGATGCGGGAAGACAGGGCACAGGTAACAGACAGGGGGTGTAGTGTGTGCAGAGGCCTCGTGGGCCGCGTGAGACCTGTGGGCCGTGAGGAGCCACGGGGGGCTTTGATGACGCGAGAGCTGCGAACCCCCACACAGCCCAGACACGAACGCTTTCTCTGCCGCCCACATTTCGCGTTCCTGCCAGGCTTGCGTCGACATCCTCCCCCACGGAGACACACCCCCTCTCGCACCACCAGGCAGAGCCGCTGAAAACCCTGGGCTGGCTTCTAGCAAAAGCGTCAGACGTTCGCCCCGCTGGCTCGCCGAGTGTGCGCGGCAGGGCTCTCTGACTCAGCGGGGACCCACCTTTGTCGGGTCCACATCTGCTCGGCCGTGCGCCTGCCCCCTGCACGCTCGGCGGGAGCATCACCGTCCCCTGCACGTGGCAGGTGTCTGGCTTCCAGCTTGGGGAGTATGTGGGCTGGCATCCTCTCATTGAATTCTCCCAGCAGCCCTGCAGGAAGTAATCATCAACACCATTTTGCAGCCGGGGAAACAGGCTCCAGAGAGGTCAAGCGACGGGCCCCAGGCCACACAGCTAGAGCTTGACATTGTCAGAATTTGGACGCAGGTCCATCTGACCTCTAGATGTGTTCAGTGGCCCGTCCAGACTCAGGCAGCTGTGGATGTGTGTGTCGCCTTTCCGGGCTCTTGTGGAAACTGTGGCAGGCAACCTTCAGTGACAGATTCTTCCAGAAATAGGTTGATCAACATGGGAAGCTATTTAGGGCCCCAGTGCGTGCCCACCTGCCCAGTGACCCTGCAGCCTCAGAGGGGAGGGGTAAGGTCAGTGGTGGGGCTGAGCACCTGCCAGGCCGGGGCAGCTTGGGGGCAGAGAGCTGAAGCCGGGAGCTTGGACTCTGCATTTGCATTTGCAAATGAGGCAGACAGCCCTGCCTACCCCCAGTAGGCTAACCCCAGCTGGCCTGGCTCCCAGGGCAAGACAGATGAGGTCCCGGGGCACAGCCCTGCGCCCAGCTGCCTGGGCTGCTTTTCTCCGGTCTTCTCCCTCCGTGACCTGCAGAGAAGGCTGCCTAATGCTTAACGTAGGGGAAGGAGTGTGGGCTTCAGAGTCAGTCAGAACTGGGGATACAGCCCAGCTCTGTGACTCCTGGGTAGGGGACTTTGGACATGGTCCTTAACCTTCCTCCGCGTCAGCTTCTCCTCCTTGGAAGAGGGAATAAAGAGTATCTTCTTTTCAAGATGACTGAGTCAGGTAAGAGCTACTCAGAGAGCCGACTCATAGTCAGTGCTCAGATTTTCTTAAAGAGATCTTTTCTCCCCCCGGTTGCAAAAATAGTAAGTGCTCATTGTAAAAATCCAAAAAATGCAGAAAAATATATCCCATAGAAGGCAGGAGTGCCTAGTGGTTGTGCTCCCCAGAGATAACCCTTGTGGACTTCTACATTTCCTCTTTAATTTTTACAAGTGAAGTTTTTGTTGGGCAACTTGCTTTTTTTTTTTAACTTAACGATATGCCTCAAACTCCTTTTCCCATCTGGACAAGAGGCCTCCTTTGTGATCGCTGCGTGGCTGTCCACACTTTGCACGGGCCTTGATGCTTTTATCCAGACTCCTTCGAATGGACGTTGGGGGCGGCTTCCAGAGGCTGGCCAGCGCAGATGCTGCTGCAGGGATGTCATCTGTTCCAATGTTTTTATACATTTGTGTATAAATGTCTAGAAATGGGGTGGCTGGGCCAAAGAGTATACACACTTTTGTCTCTACCAGGAGGCACCCAAACCCCCACAGAGAAGTGGCAGCAACCGAAGTGCCCCCACAGACCTGAAAAAGTCCATTTCAGATTCATGTCCAAGTCCCATTCAAAATCATGCGAATTTACCCACTGCCTCTGCCGCCCACCACAGGGATCCTGGAGCCATCAAGGGGCATAGATTCCAAATGCGGGAGGTGCCGGGGAGGTCATCTCGTCCAGCTGCGTGTCCCCTAACTCCTCCTGTCCCCGCACCTTAGAAATCTCCCCACTACACCCCTGTGCGGCCGTGCGTGGCTTTGCTCATACCTCCCACGCTGATTGTTTCGCTCTTGGGGAGCTCCAGTCTGCCTTCTCCCAGCTTCCACCCGGGACCCCTGCCTCGGTCCTCGGCAACACACAGAGGAAGGGAAGAAGAAAGAAAGGAGGAGAGAAGGGAAGGCCAGGAAATATTCAGGGTTAATGCCGATCATCTTTGCACGGATGAACTTATTCAGTCCTCCTGCCGAACCTTTGGATGCTGGCACTGTCGTTACTCCCATTGCACAGACAAGGAAATTGAGGCTCAGACAAGGAAATTGAGGCTCAGAGACATTAAGGAACTTGCCCAAGGTCACACAGACACTAAGTGAAGGAACTAGGGTACAAACTCAGGCAGTCTGGCTCCAGAGCCCACACCTGTGATGCTACACTGCCTCTTCAGGCAGGAGCCTGTGATTTATTGAGCACTTACTGTATACTCAGCTCTAGGCTAGTCAGATTGTACATGTAACCTCTGATTTATCCTACACAACCACCCGGCAAAGTAGATCTTAATATTTCCTGTTGCAGATGAGGAAGCAGGCTTAGAGAAGAGAAGCAGCTTGGAGGAGTCGGGCCCCTCCCCAGCCCCCGCCGGGCGGAGTGAGGCCACCAGGGTTCTGGTGCCCCTGTTTGTCTCATCCTCCCATCCATCCTGCTGGAGGATGTCAGAGCTGGGCCTTAGCACCGTCCAATCGGAGTCCCAGTTCCTGGTGGAATCGGTTTGAAGAGATCTTGGCCACTTACTCCCGTCCACTTGCTGATTTATAGGCAAAGCAAGGGTTCCTCCTTGTCACCTGTGCTTAGGAGATGGCAGAGATGGCAGAGATGGCAGAGATGTCCCTCTCTGAGTGGGTTTCACCTTGTCCTGGCAGGGACTTCTGCCCACCAGCCGGGCCTGGGGCCCACGAGATGGCTAGCCCACCAGCTAGGGAGGGAGAGGGATGGATTAGACAAGGTCCCTGCAGGGGAAGCCTCGGTATCTAGGGGTTGGGGCCCAAGGAGTGCCGAGAACAGCAGGAGAACAGTGGCGCGGGTGTCCCTGGGGCTTTGCTTGGAGGTGGGGGAGGCCCAGCTCACCCTGCTCAGATGCAGGCAGGGGGCAGGACACGAATCCTGAATGAGTGACTGAGCGTAGGGGTGAAGGTCAAGTGGGGGCGGGGGCAGATGCGTGTGAGTGAAGGAATGCATGGAGTGCAGAAAAGGGAGACCGACCCCCTGGGCGGCAGAGGCGGGGAAGGACAATGAGGTTAACGAGGGGGGGGTGTAGGTGGCATTGGGCCCCAGTCCACGGGTGCCGGGAAGGGCCCTGCTCACAGCCTCCCTGGGCGCTGAGGGTGGCAGCCTGTGGCAGGTCCACCGGGGAGGCCCGTAAGGTGGAGCCGCGGGTAGGAGCAGCACCTCTGGCAAGCTGCCACCACCATCGTGGCTTCTGATGTCTTCCGCGTGGACCGGAGGAGATAACATTATCTGCCTTAGGTGCCTTGGGAGGCTGTTGGCAAGGTCTAGCGCGAAGGAGGCGGTTTATAGACTGAAGTGCCAGGCTGGGTCAGCAGCTGTTGCCATTAGCCCGCAGGAAGAGGCCCCGTGCCTAGGTCATCTCGGTGTCACTCCTCGCCCCTGCCCTGAGTGCAGGGAGGAGTCCGTCCCAGGGAGGCGCGGGGGGTCACGCCTCGGCCACAGCAGAGCTCTGGCCACCGGGGCCGGGGAGGCGCTGGGACGCGGCAGGTGGATGGGAGGCCCGGGCCCGAGGTGCTGTGCCCCCGGGTGGGGGCACCGGTCCCATGACCTCCTCTTGGGGCTGCCAACCTGTTGTTTGCTCAGGAGGCCACCTCCTGGCCCGGCTCCGGCATCCGGGTGTCTTGGCGCTCAGCCAGCGCGGAGTGAGGGTGGGGGCCCCGAGTGCCGCCTTCCTGCTCACCCCCTCTGCCCAGCCTGGAGACTGAGTCCTGCTCCTCCCACTCCCCGGGGGTGGGGGCCGCCAACGCTACTGCTTGTGGTTGTGGGACCCCGGCCCATCTTGCAACCTCGCCGAGCCCCTGCTTCCTTACTTCTGAAAGGCTGTGACGGGAACAGCAACCCTCCATCAGGGCTGTTGCCGAAAGGGCTACACGACCTCATAGCGCTTGGCGCCCCCACCCCTACGCTCCCTCTTGAGTCCTGGTAGAGCTCCAAGGTGCCTGGGGAAAGGAGGGCCAAGAGCGGCCAGGTCTGTGTCCCTCCCTGGGCCTGGCCTCAGAAACTTGCTCCCTGGGCTGCCCCTGGCCACCTTCCCTGGCACCTTGGCAAGGCCAGGGGCAAGCGGAGGGGGGTGGGCCGTGCCGGATGGTTGAGCACTGGAGACAATGGGCCTCTGTGGCCCACAGGGGAGGGGACAGTCCCAGGGAGTCTCTAGTCTCCGGTTTCAGGAGATTAGAGTCCCCTCAGACCTGATACCGTGGCTGAGAAGGGCAGCCCCCCACCCCATCCAGAGGGCCTCTCTCAGGGGCGTGAGGGCCCACAGGAGTCACCCTCCACACCTGCTGTTCTTCTTGAGGTCTGTGCCCTCTGCGGTGCCCACGCCAGTTACCAGCTTGGTAGAACCAGTTGATTTCATGGAGCCCAGGGAGACTCAAGGGACCCTGGCCTCTGGTGACCCACGCTGGGCTGGGCTGGACCCCTCAGGGGTCCTTCTCAGCCCTGTGTTCTCCGGCTAGCTGAGGACCCACTCTGCCGCTGGTTTCCCAACTGGTGCGTGCGTGTATGCGGGCTGTCCAGCAGCTGTCCGGTTCCCCTGCTCCCTGTCACAGACTTCCTGCCTTGATGGTCATACGTCACCTGCTCGGGCCACCAGAGTCTCACTCCTTTAAGATGAACTCTAAAGCACGGATAATTCACCAGGCCCCAAAGAAGGAAAAGGGAGCTCCCGGCAGAGGGAACAGCCTGTGCGGCGGCTCAGCAGTGAAACACTGTGTCTTGTTTGGAAAACTGCTTGCAGCCCGGCCAGGCTAGGACAAGGCCACTGGGGCAGGACAGGAAGGGGATGTGTGTGGAGATGAGGCGGGACAGTCAGCAGGGGCCACACCGACCTGGGCATCTCCATCCAGCAGCTCTCTCTGGGTGGCCACAGGGCCAAGTCATTCCCAGGGGACAGCCCCACCACTGCGCTAGTGCCCTGAAAGGGTGGAGTTCTCCAGGAGAATGGCTAATATGGCTAATAATAATCATAGCAATAGCAAATGCTTCTCTAGTGCTTCCTCTGCTCTGTGGCTCACAGCAGCCTTATAAGGAGGGATGATGATGATATTATCTCTCATTTTGCAGAGGGGGGGAAAAGGCAGGACCCTCCCACCAATTTTCCAGCTGGGGGATGCAACCCAGGAAGGCATCTGGCCAACTTTCCTCAGCCGTACCTAGCTTCCTCCACCGTGCCTCGATTTGACCTGCACTTTGGCAGTGGGCGGACCCACCTTGAGATGCCCCCCCTCCGACCCCATGCGGACCCACCCTGAGATGCCCCCGACCCCAGTGCAGCCTCTGGAGCCCTGGACTGATGGAAGGCCTGGGTTCTGGTGCCCAATCTGCTTCTGCTTTGCTGGGTGACCTCGAGGTGGTGGTTTAAGCCTCTCTGAGCCTCGGTTTATCCTTCTGGGAATTGGGGATGCTAGCGACTGCCTTATCTCCCCCTCCAGTTCCGGTGAGACTCCCAGGAGCGAGCAGATAAAGAGCACTTGAAAAGTACAAAGAGCTGTACTCATGACACTGAGATGATTGTTGTTACCTCGATGTGGAGATAAGGGATGGGAGGCGGTGCGGTGACAGTTGCCAAGGAACCCGGGAGCTGTCAGCAGTGGCTTCCGGCGGGGCCCATCCCACTGTGGAGCTGGGCCACTGGGCCCCTCCTCCACCCCCCTCCGCGCCCTTTCCCTGGGAGAGATGGGTGCGCTGGCGAGGTGGGAGCTGGGGCCAGCTGGCTGGCGGCCACACAGCTCCGGGGCCTGAAGGTGACCCTGGAATGTGCCTGGCCCAGACGCCAGCTTGGCTCAGGCTTTCTTTGTGACCTTGGGCGAGTCACCTCCTCTCTGGCTGCCACTTTTTCCTGTGCCCAGGTGTCCTGGACCTGGAGCCAGGTGTCCGGGCCAAACAGGGCAGGACTGGACTTAGACCTAGGGGAGATGCTTGGTGGTGGCCGCTGGAACCAGGGAGGGCTGGGCAGCCCCTGGGAGCCAAAGCTGGGTAACCGGACTGAGGCCCTGGGTTGAGGGCAGCTTTGATGTGTGTAGTGGAAGAACCTTGGGCTGGAGGAAAACCTCTCTTCTGCCCTTTCCCTGGTGCGACCATGGACTTGTCACTTAACCTCTCTGAGCCTCCGTTTTCTTATCTGGAGAAAAGGTGGATAATCCCCAACCTCACCAAGTTGCCATGGTGCTCAGATATGACGTTGGGCATGGCTGGGGGAGGGGAAAAGAGGGGAGAACTCCCCATGTCCCAGCATGCTCCAGGTGCCTCCCAGCTGCTGCACGTAGAGGGAGACAAAGCATTTTAAGCTGAGCTAGGCCAGAGGGTCAGGAAGGTTTGCAGAGGAGTGGGGAGGGGCAGACCCCATGTGAACGGAACGGTGAAGACCAGGGGAGACAAGGGCCAGGCTGGAGGTGGGGGAGGGATGGAGAGGTTCAAGGTCAGGAGAGGGAGAGAAATAGCCAAGTTGGGGGAGGTCTGCAGAGGCAAGAGGCAGAAAGGAAGTGGATGGGGCTAGAAAGATGGGGGAGGGATGGATACGAGGTGAGGGAGGCTGACTGGGGAGGGAAAGCCATGCGGGGGAGTGGGTGGGGAAGAGGCAGGCTGAGTTTACCCATCCTTGCCAAATTATTTATTGAGCAGCTAATATCTACTCAGAGTCAGCAGAGTGTAGCATTAGGGCTCCTAGACCCAGGTGGGTGAGGGTTCAGATCCTCTGCGTTTCACTTGCTGTTAGCGTGATTTTGGACAAGTTGCTTAACCGGTCTGTGTCTCAGTGCCCTCCTGGGAAAGACTGCATCCAAGGAAAGCAGTTCGAGCAGAGCCTGCCCAGGGCACCTCCGTCCAGTACCAGCGTCAGCTGTCCTTGCTGTTACTGTTAGCGGTGCCTCTCTGATGCGAGCTGCTGGGTCCGCCCGCGCTATGAAGTTCAGACCTTGGGCTCTGGAGGGACAAACCTGGATTCCCGTGCCTGCTCTGCCTCCTTCACTGTGTGACCTTGGGCTAGTTAAGCTACCTTCCTGAACTTCAGTCTCCCCAGGTATGAAGCAGGCAGTTTTTAAGCCCCTGCCTCCCTGGGTTGCCGTGGTGATGACGTGGGATCATACAAGGCACAGGTGGGCTGTGTGGCTTTTGTGATTACTGTCCTTCTGCTCCCTCAGGGCTGGGACGGATGGGGGCAGGCAGGGCCCGGAGCCTCCAGTTCCTGTTCTGTCCCCATTGTGGAGCCCTGCCTGTCTCCTTGCCCTTTGGGGTCGCAGCAATGACCTTGTAGGTGGAGGAGTTGCCTGGAAGGGGGAGAGGGCTAGGTACTGCCTGGGAGGGGCCTACGCTAGCCAGCCAGGAACTAGAGAGTTGAGGGCCTGGGGGCAGGGTCCCTGATGGAAGTCAGACCCCCCCCCTTTGTCTTGAGACACCTCCCTAGTCCTGTGCCAGCACGAGCAATCGGTGTGGGGTGGGTACCTGGGCATGAGGAAGCTCAGGCTGAGAGGGTTCTGGAAGGGGAGTGTGTTAGGGAGCTGCTGCCGACTGACCCGCAGCTTGACACCGTCAGGGCCTGGGGGCCTGGGGCGGGCAGACGGAAGAATGCCACCGAATAGCTCGATGGCTCGATAAACTCCACTGGGCAGCCAGGGCCACACCAAGACCACTGTCCCCATGTCCCCATCACTGTGGGGACCCAGCTTCCCCGGGGCTGCAAATCCAGCACTTCCTGGCCCCCGGGCAGTCTCTGCTCTCCATGCCCCTGGCACTGGCCTTGCTCAGTCAAGGGCATGGGCTTTACATTCAGCCTCTGTCCCCCACGTGCTGGGGCAAGTGGCTTCATCTCTGAGCTTCAGTGTCTCCATCTATAAAAATAGGGGTAAATGATGCCATCTCCCAGCGCTGTAGGGAGGGTGGAAAAATGCTTGACCCAGCTCCAGGCCCATGACCTGGGGCTCGACAAAGAGTCCTCAGGGCAATCTCCGTGGAATTTGCCTGGACCATTTCCGTGGGCCCCTCCCTGCTCCCCCGGCTCCAGCCTCTCCCCAGGTCAGCACGCCTTGCAACCTGCGGGGACCGAAGTTCAGGCTGTTTGCTGGCTCCACGAACCCCCCAGCGCCTCCCTGCTGCCAACCTCCATTCATTCATGGATTCATTCAATTATTTGTCACTCGACAAATACTGAATGAGACCCTAACTCGGGGGCCCAGAGTTTACCATGAATGAATGAATACCAAAGAGTTCATTGAGTAAAGACCTACCAGCTGCCCAGGCTCTGAAATTTTTTGGAAGCAGAGGCTGGGAGGGGTGGGTCACTGACTCAAGGTCACACAACAGGTAAGTGCCTGGGAAGACCTCACACTGATGCCACGGCTTGAAATGCCACTGCCACCATCTCTATTTTTCTGGGTCAAGTGCTGCTTAGTGTGGGCCCCAGTTTAAGAAGCCAGCAGCCCTGAGAGCCGGGGAGGCATCTGATGCGTGGGGGCTGTGGACGGCTCCTCTGGGCCGGTTCTCCCACGGGAGAGGCTGGGCCGAGGGGAGTCAGCAGGGGGCGCTCAGAGGGTCCCGGGGTCTCCTTCCCGGCCCAGTTTCCTGCAGGCCCGTCCCCTTTGAGGGTGTGGCAGTCCCAGCTCCGCCTGACTCAAGCTCCCTGATCCTCAGCGGCGTGAATGACTCACCCTCTCAGGACCAGCCTCAGTGGAGGGGACCCAGGCGGGGGTGCAGCCACGTCAGGGTGGCCCCAGGCAGCACGGGGAAGCCAGGCCTACTCGCCCGGCCCTGGGCTCCCTGGGTCCCAGGAGCCACTGGGCACTTCCTCTCCCTGACCCCTGAGGTGGCCTCCCCAGCAGGCTTTCTAGGGTGACGGGAGCTGACCTCACCCTCACCAGACCTGCTTCCTTTCCTCAGGGAGAGGTGTGGGTGTGGGCAAAGAGGCTGGACTTGGAGTCAGGCCTCACGAAGCTGCTGGCTGTGCCCCTGACCAGCTGTGTGACCTCCGCATGCCTCTGGGTCCTGTCTATTAGGAGAGAATACCAGTGTGGTGAGGCGTCTGTGCCCTCAGGCCTGGAAACGGGGCTTGGCACAGGGCCCGGCACACAGTAGGCCCAGTGAGTGCCTACTGTTGTTATTGTCGTCGTTAGGAACAGCAATAGCCCAAATGTTCTCTCAGTCCTAAGGCTGTGTCTCCCCGAAGGCTCAGGGAGGGGTCTGTAGAGGTTAAGCACCCTGCTTAGTATAGAGGTCAGAGGATTCAGCCCTCTACAACAACCCTTGCTGCCCCTGCCTCAGTCTACCCATCTTCAGAATGGGCTGTGGACATCCTCTTGGCTGGAGTATGTGTGTGGGGGGGCTAACATAGAACTTGGGGAGAGACTCTGTCCACATCCCCGATCCCGTTTGGCCACCCTGCTCCAGAAGCCTCTCCTCTCCCTCCTCCTGGGGAACCCAGGACCCCCCCGTGAAATCTGTCCCCCAACTCTGAGAGCAACTCTTCCTCCCGAAGTTTACCTACCTCTCAGCTTGGGGCTCTCCCTGACCACAGATTCTTTCTGTCTTGCAGGAGGAGTGATGGGCAGAACCAGCAGTTCCCTCAGGCGTTAGACCTGCCACGCGTGGACTTGGTTCCCCCTCATCCTGCTTCACTCTACCCCAAGGTGAGTGTCCCTTCCCCACTGCCCCTGCCCTGGGGAGCCCTGGGCCGAGAGCTCATTAAAAAGGACCACTGGACGGGGTAAAATGTTCAAGCAGATGCTGCTTAAGGTTTAGCTCCCCAAGGGGACACCAGTCCTCACCCCTGGGTGGGTTGCATAGCTCTGCTGGGGAGGGGTCATAGCGGCTGGGAATAAACCGCCAACTGCCTTCATTAGCAACATCACCGTCGGCATCCCTATCTGCAGACTGGGTATAACGATAGCGCCTGGCACAGAGTGATCGTGAGGATTCAGTGAAAAAGTGCCAATGAAACAGTCCATGCACAATATCCAGCACAGGGCAGGAGCTCTATAAATGGGATCATCAGAAGCAAACGTTTGTTTGGCACTTGATGGGCGCCAGATTTTGTGTTGGGCTCTGCGGGGCCAGAAACCAATCTGACACAGACCCTGCCCTCAAGGAGCCAGAGTCCTGGTGAGAGATGAGTAACTGTACAATCTAGCGAATACCAGGAGCAATCACTCGCATTTACTGAGATTTACTATGTGCCAGCTGGGTACTTAACACTTTACAGGCACTACTCTATTCCATCCTCAAACTCTAAGTACTATGTGATTGCTACTGTGATTAGTCCCATTTTGCAGATGAGAAAAATCAAGGCTTGGAGAAGTTACGTTCCTCGCTTAAAGACACACAGGTTAGGATATGATGGGGTGTGACCCCATATCATCGGATATCACGCTGTATGACCAGAGGGCCTGGTACAGAAGGTCGTAAGCCTCACTTCTGCAGTTCACTTTCTGGTTTCTAAAGCATGTCCACAGACATCATGCCTCTTGGTCATTTCATCAGTCCTTGGGGTAGGCATTCTCCAGATGAGGAACCAGATGCTCAGAGAGGTCTTCCCAAGGTCACACAGTCAGGAAGTAGCAGATGCAGGGCCGGCCAAGGGCCGTGTACCTCTCCTGCGCCAGGAAGGCAGATGGCCAAGGACCTTAATCCTTGAGGGGGGCCACCACCTCCAGTGAGGTCCCAAGTGTGTGTCCTAGGGCAGCATCAGGGGATTCCTGAGACCCTCGCCTGCTCCCGGTGCCTGGGCAAAAGCCCAAGATGGGGCCATGTGGATCCTGGGGCTTGGCAGGAAGGGAGCAACTCGAGGGATCCTGGGTTCATGAGGCCCCCCAGTCCCTCTCCCCCTAAGCATGCAGGAGGAGGTCTTGGTTCTCACCAAGGGCTGTGTGTCCTTGGACCATAGCTTCCCCTCCCTGGGTCTCAGTCTTCCTTTCAGGAAAATGAGGGTAGGAACAACCCATCGCCCTGAGTCCTGCCTGCTCAGACAGCCTGGGGTTGCCTTTCATGGATTACCTTCCAGCCGCCTCCCCTCGGGCCTCCTGGCCTCCACCCAGTCAGACAGAAGCCTCCATTTGTGCCGACGCAGCTCACGGCGGGCTCAAAACCACTCCGTTCTGACAGCCCACCGCTACTCCAGAAGCGAGCCACCAGTCTGTGGATCACCCTCCTTTGGCAGGAAGGGAAACCAGAGTGCAGAGAGACTGAGCGATCCCCCTGGATGTCCAGCAAACCCGGGGTGCGGCCGAGGGGACTCAGGCCTATGACACATGGTCCATGCCCCTCCTCCAGCACCCCTAAGTCTGGGCACATTTATCATGTGGATGCAGCCAATTCGAGGGACAAGTCACCTCCCTGTGCCAGTGGGCAAGTCCCTGCTCCCCTCTGGGTTCCAGTTTCCTCATCTGGGAAACAGAGGTGACAGTTCCTTCTCTACCCACCTTGCCAGCTTCCAGCTGGGTGATGACTATGGAACTAACTTTGGAAAGCAGAAATCAGGAAGCTGAACTGTATCAGCAATGTTACATTCCCAGGGCAGGACGGAACTCCCAGAAGGGACATGCCCCTCTCATTGGAAAACCACATTTGTACAGATGCTGAGTTCTTCAGGGCCCTCCCCCTGCCCCCCCACCCCCACCCAACAGGGATTTCTCCACTTAGGAATTCAGGAATCTGCACACGTGTACATCACGGTCTACCCACACCTCTGTCCATGGACATGTTCACGCATCTGCAAAGGTGTTCAGAGACTTGCACGTGTACACAAGCCTGTGTATACAGACACCCATGTACAGACACGAATACAGACACCCACACACATAGCCACATCTGGTCCCAGAGTCACACACATACAGCTGCTTGCACATATGTGCACACCCTCCACTCTGCCTGTCACGCAGACGTCTCCAGTGATGCGAGAAGGTCTCACCTCCTCCCACTATGGGAATGGATGTTTTCTCTGGCTGCATTTCGATGGGTGCCCGGAAGCGCTCAGGCCTGGACGCGCCTGCGTAAATCAATATTTGCTGCCGTTAATTATTAAAAACAAAGCTACGCCGTGTCTGGAACACACTTTTCCAGAGTTCCCGCCGGCTTCCCGGGCTCCAACCTGACCCAGGGCCAGGTCTGGAGGAAAGGAAGGTCCGGTGCCTGCCTTCCAGGAGCCCTTAGCCCTGGAGACAGAGGGTGATGGGCAGCAGCTGGCGGCTCCTCCAGGGAGCCGAAGAGAGGTTGTGCACTGAGCTGGTGGGCAGCCCTCCCCTACAGCATCCAAAGCAGCTGGTGTTGACTTGGCCACAGCTCAGGAAGCAGTTGCTGCTTTCTCGGTACCTGTCCGGGGAAGGGGTGCTGAGGGCCCGTCCTGCCCCTGCTGCAGAAGGGCAGACCCAAAGCAGGGTCAGGTGGAAGGGCCTGCAGAGGTGGGAAAACCAAGGGCCTTATAGTTTACAGATGGGGAGACTGAAGCATATGGAGGTGGCTGGGACTCACTCAAGTCCACTCAGCAACTTGTAGCAAGGCCAGGGCGAGAACCCTCAAGTCCTGAAGTCCTTGGTAGCCCTGTTGCCTCCCTCCCCCAGGATCAGGGCAGTTGGCGTCCGGTGTGGGCATAGGACCTGGGGAAGGGAGGGAACCGGCCAGTCACTGGCAGGCATTAGGAGGTGGGAGGCAATGGGGGAGGGGAGAGCAGCTCCAGGCCTTTCCCTGGATTCCCAGTTTCTGTCTTTTCCTAGCTGTGTGAACCTGAGCATGGTATTTCACCTCTTTTTTTTTTTTAAGATTTTATTTATTTATTTGAGAGACAGAGAAAGTGAGAGAGAGCATGAGAGGAGAGAAGGTTAGAGGAAGAAGCAGACTCCCCTTGGAGCCGGGAGCCCGATGTGGGACTAGATCCCGGAACTCAAGGATCATGACCTGAGTCGAAGGCAGTCGCTCAACCAACTGAGCCACCCAGGCGCCCGATATTTCACCTCTTGAATCAGTTTTCTATTCCATAAAATGGGTCTGACACTCGTACGCCCTGGGTTGTGGGGAGAGGTCATCCTTGCTAAGAGTGCAACATCAAGTAGATGCTCAAGGAGAGGCCTCTGTCTACGAGGTAACCCTCTCCTCTTCCTAGGCAGCTTCACAGCCTGTCCCAAGAATCCCTGAGGCGGGGTAGCCAGAGCCTGGGAAGATAGAGAACGCGAGGTAGAGGCGCAATGAGTACAGTCTGGGGGCTCCGGGGGGCTCTAAGAGCCGAAAGCGTAGAGCGCGCAGGCGCAGTGTCCGGGGACCGCGGGCCGGCCGTGCGGGGGGGGCGGGGCACCGGTGTCCCCGCCCCGGAGTACAGAAGCCACGCCCCCGCGCTCCCGTACCTGGCGCCCCGCCCCCTCCGGGCCCGGCCGCGGGGCCAGCCCAGCTCAGGCAGTGTGACGCCGGGAGCCCGGATCCGAGAGCGCGGAGCTCGGTGCTGCGGGGCCCGGGTCGGGGCGCGCACCGGGGGGGAGCCGGCCGGGCCAGCTGAAGCGCCGCCGGGGCGGGGGCCCGGCCGGGCCAGGCTCGGGATGGCGCAGCCGCGGCCCCTGGCGCCCCCCGGCCGTCAGCGGAGGGGCTCGCTGCCGGCTGGGGCCGGCTGGCAGGTGAGGACTGGGGCGAGGGCGGCCTGGCCAAGGGGGTCCGCGGGAGCCGGCTCAGCCCGACTTCCTTGAAGCGGGGCAGACTCTGCCCCAGCCAGGGCGGTGTGCGAGGCTCCGTCATGGAGGGTGTGTTAGCTTCTGGGCTGACACCCGGGCACCGCGGCCACAGGGCGCAGCCCTGCCCTGGGGTCCCGGGCCTTGGGCTCTTTCTCCAGCCGCCCCTGGATCGGAGTGGCGGAGGTGGCACCGCGGCTCTGGGCTACCGCGGCGCTGTGTGTGCGTGCGTGAGTCGGCGTGTCTTTTAGCTTGGGACCACTTCGCCGTTCCCTGTCCCCTTTAGGAGGGGTCCGAATGTCCCAGTGTAACTTTGCGGGGTGCTCTGAGCCACTTCGCCCACGGTCTGCCATGTGTCCGGCGTCTGCTGGCCTGTGAGGCTGTAACTGTGGGTGTCACTTGTTGCTGTGTGTGCTCTCTGGGTGACAGTCCCATGTGTCAGTGTTTATGTGGCTGTGACTCCGCGTGCATTGTTCCTGGCCATTGTTCCCTCGGGTCACCCTGAGTGGAGCGCTCTGGGGGCCAGAAATGCGCCCACATCACTGCTGGGACTGTGCGGGGCCGTGGTTGTGTGACCCGGGCACAGATGCCCCTATTGCTGTTGTGCAGGATGTTGAGTTAGCAGGTGTGTTTGTCCACCTGGACTGCAGGTGTGGCAGTCGTTTCTCTGCGGCTGCCTGGGGAATTGTCCCTTCCAGGCTCAGAGTGTTGGGTGTGGCCGTAGGTGACTATGGATCGGTGTCTCCCGTGGGCTCTCGCAGTGCATTTACAGGGTGGGTGTTGTGTCTGGGGACAGGCCCTCGAGTGTGCACATGGAATGTTTGCATCTCGTGATCCTCGTGCTGCGTGTGCACGTGGGATGGGTAGTGCTCTCCAGCGGGTGTAAGGGGGTGTGTGTGAGGCTCACACCCGTGCCCCCCACCCTTGCTGATGGACCACTTGCACAGTGGCTGCCCGCTGTTTTTCCCCTCAAAACTCAGTTAATGTCATGGGGTCGAGGCTGCCGTTACCAGGGTGCGTGGCACTTAGGGAATGGGGAGCTTGCACGAGGGACTGGGGCTCTGTGGCTCGGTGTCTGTGAACACAGCTGCCAACGTCTGCGAGTGCACGGTGTTGTGTCTCTGGGCGTGCAGATGTGAGAGTGGTTTTGTGGGGTTTGTGTAGCTTCGTGTTGAATTACTGGTGTGCACGTCTGCACGGGGCTGGTTTGGCATGTGTGCGCTCGGCTTTGTGGGACGCGGACCTGTGTGTGAGTGGGTGTGCTGTTGTGTCGTTTAGGACACTGACATGTGTTATTTGTGTGGTAGCGTATGGCTCTGAGGCTCCGAATGGGTGAGCACAGACCCCCTGGGTCTGGGGGGGCGGCTGGTTTATGTGTGTTTGCTTTCTTTGGTACAGTGAGAGTGTGTTTAAATATTGGTGTACAAGGCTGTGTGTGTTCAAGCGAGAGAGAGAGAGAGAATGTGTTTCCTGGTGCACAAGCCCACAGCACACGTGTGTGAGCTCAGGCGGTGCCCCCACCAGGCGGCAGGAACAGGGAGTTGAGGCCTTGGAAGTGCTGGGGGAGGGGCAGTATCGCGGAGACCCTGGGGGCTTCCCAGGCCCAGCCCCCAGCCCCGCCAACCGGCAAGGATGCCGCCTTCCAGGAAGGCTAGGAGGGAGTTGGGAGGGAGTTGGCGCTGGAGAGGCCGGAGCTGCCAAGCACTGCTGGCAGAGGCCCCGATTAACCCTGCGTGGCCCTGGCTGGCCTCGGGAGAGGCCGGCTGCGGCGGGAGGGGTGAGGGGGGATGCGCGTGGACTCACACACGCTATTGAGCCAATGGGACGTCCCAGCACTGTCTCCCTCAACAGCCCCCCTCACCGCCCCCATACTGCTTGCAGGGGGTGGGGGTGGGGCCCTCTTCCAGGAGAGGCCGGTGGAACCACAGACCCTCCTGAGAATCCCCGCTGTCTCCTCTCTGGGGCCGGGACCTGGGATACTTGGCCCATCCTGGCATTGCCAAACTTGCAGTGACGTGGGGGAGACGTGTCTGTCCCCGAGGGTCACATCTGTCCGTGTCTGAGGCAGCAGCCTCCTTACTCTGGGAAGGGGCCTGGGCGCTGGGCTGACTTCCCGAAGCAGTTGGTGGAACCCTGCTGGTCATCTGCCCAGAGCTCCCTTCTACACTGCCCTCTGCACTCCCTCTTGCTGCTCAGACAGGCCCAGGGGGTGGGTTAGAGTTGCCGGGACCAGGAGGGCGGGGGCGGGGGGACTTAGTCAGCTGGGCCAACCCTGAGGACTGACCTGCCCTCCCTCTCTGCTGCAGAACACAGATCTGTTTGAGATGATTGAGAAGATGCAGGTGAGTTTGGCTCTGTTGCCCGTTTTGGGGAGCCACAGAGGGGGCTGGGCTGGGCTGGGCCCTGCTGTATCTCCAGGCCTATTCCTCTCTGAGCCTCTCTGGGCCTGGAGCCCTCAGCAGACCGTTCTGCGAGGAGGTGGTAGCACTGCATTGCCCTGAGCCCTCCGTCTGGGGGTCGGAGTAGAGGATGGGTGCCGGGAGTGCTAATTCCCTGTTTGACCCATGGGCCCAGACCCCACTTGTGTCTCCCCTGCTCCCATCCCCATGTAGGTCTCCAGCAGGGCTGGGATCAGTGGCTCATCCCAACTCCCCGCCCCCACCCCTCCATACACACCCCCACCCCTCCCACACATTCACACACATTTCCCATCCGCTAAGAGGCCTCCCAGGCTCCGCAGGACCCCTGTGTAGGATGGCAGGAGGGACAGATGCCAGGGCACAGGGCGACCCGAGGCTGTGGCACAAGCGAGGGGATGTGCCCCGCCCCCTCTACCTGACCCCTGCGCGCCTTGCTCTCCCAGCCCTGGTCTTCCAGGCCTCTGTGCTGTGCATGGGCACGTGTTGGGAGGTGGGCAGGGTGTGGGGCAACTCGAGCAGACCTCAGGAGCTTTCCCTCGGATGTCAGTTCGCCCTCCAAACCCTCTCCTCTGCCCCTTCCTGTTTCTCTTTCCCTCTCACTCTTTCTGTCTCCACCTGTCTCTCTCCTCTCTCTCTCTCTCTCTCTCAAAACACACATCTTTGTAGATGCAGTGGCCTCCCCCCCACCATCACACAGTAGCACGTGCGGGGGCCCCGCCCCCAGTGCCAGCAGCACACAGAGCCTCCAGCCCTCCCTGCAGGTGCCTGGGTAACCAAGCACCGAGCACCCTGGCCCAGGAGTACCCCGCATGGCCAGGCTTTCCCCCTCACAGGGTGTCAGCCTCCAGTGGGGCGGCGGCGCGGGCAGCAGGTGCGGGAGCGGTACATCGGGCTGTGTCACCTTCTCTCTGCAGGGAAGCAGGATGGATGAGCAGCGTTGCTCCTTCCCACCACCCCTCAAAGTAGGTTGGAACCGTGGCCCCGCCCCACCTTTCTGTGGCTGTCTGCCCCTGCCGTCTGCTTCCGGAGCAGCCTCTCCAAAGGGCTTGGGACCTGGAAGGGGTGGGGAGACGGCCTCCCCAGGCGTGATCAGCCCATTGCAGGAAAACTCAAACCCAGGACCCAGGTGGCTTCTGCCTGGGAAGGCTGATGGGGAGGGGAGGGGAGGGGAGGGAAGGAGAGGAGATGGGAGGGGTGACCTGATTGCCCCCCCCACATCCCCCCCAGCCCACGGTGAGGCGGGGGATGAAAGGAGATGAGAGGAGACTCTTGTTTAGACAGAATTTTCTTGGGGAGGGGGGAGTTGCACCTCCTCTCCCGAGAGGTGTATGGTTGGTTCTGTGTTGATTTGGGACCTCAGCAATCCAGGAAGACTGGCAGCTGGGCCTGGGGGCGGGGGCGAGGTGGGCCCAGGGCTTCAAGGTGAGGGTTGAAGGGGGAGTTCGTGGGCACATGCCTGACGCTTTGTCCAGAGCAGGGGTTCTCCGAGTGTGGTCCTCAAACCAGGGGCATCAGCAATACCTGGGAACTTGTTAGAATGTAAATTCTTAAAAAAAAATGTAAATTTTTGGGCCCCACCCAGACCCTGGGAAACTGGGGGTGGGGCACAGCAGTGTGTTTAAGGAGCCCCCCAGGCCATTCCAATGCACTGAGAACCACTGGTCCTGTGGTTTCTTCTGGGGAGGCAGTGAGCCTTTTTCCCAAGGCAGGAGGAGACTCAGAGGAGGCCGCCAGCACCAGTGAGCTAAGTTTGCCTCAGCCTCTGTCTCCAGGGGTCACCCCAAGGCAAGCCCTGGGGAGATGACCCGGGCCCCATCCACACCCCCAGCCTGCAAGGCTGGCTGAATGATGGAGCATTCTGGGGAGACTGCAAGTAAGTCAAAGACCTCACCCCGGCGGGTCTCTGCCCCATTGTGTTTTGTAGACGGAGGAGGACTACATTCCCTACCCGAGCGTCCACGAGGTAACTGGCTGGACCCCCTGCGCCCATCCCCGCTTGGGCCCCAGAGGTGCCCATGAAGGGAGTCTGGATTCTCAGGTCCTCCTCCCTGCCAGAAGCCTGATCGCAGGCCTTGCTGTGGGCACCGGAGCCTCAGCTTCCTGGCCCAAGTGTTTAGAACTCCTGTGAACCCTTAGACTTCTAATCCAAACCTTCCAGCCTCTTGGCCAAGGTCATGCTCCCAACTCTGCCTTCCCCCAAGTCCTTATCCTTGGAGACTGGAACCCCATGCGGCCTGGGTCTATGCCTGCAGTAGAGGAGGGGGCTGGAGCACGTCTGCTGGAGCGGGGTGGATGCAAGCCCTGGGGCCCATGTAAGCTCTGGCTTGTTCCCTGGCCCTCCTGAGCCTTGGCAGAAGTGGCCTGGTCTGAGTTGGCTGGGGGGGGGGGGGGGGATGTTCCAGGGCCCTGGTAGAGTGCAGCGTGGGTGGCTTTCACCTGAGTCCTCTCTCAGGTCCTAGGGCGAGAAGGACCTTTCCCCCTCATCCTGCTGCCCCAGTTCGGGGGCTACTGGATTGAAGGCACCAACCATGAAATCACCAGCATCCCGGAGACAGAGCCGCTTCAATCACCCACGACCAAGGTGAAGCTCGAGTGTAACCCCACAGCCCGCATCTACCGGAAGCACTTTCTTGGCAAGGTGGGTAGCCCACTGGTGATGGGGGCCGGGCCTGGGAGGCAGCCAAACCCATGGACTGGGGCTGGGTGATAGTCCCCGAGTCCCAGGTCTCCAAACATTTGTGGTGGGTTCACACATTCATTCAACAAACATTCATTGCAAAAGGCAGTATTATGCCATAGTGGTTAACAGCAGAGGCTGCTCCGCGGTGTGATCCTGGCTCTGTGACTTGCTACATGAGACGTTGGGCAAGTCACTTACCCTCCCTGTGCCTTTGTCTCCTCATCTATAAAAACCGAGATGGTGATGACATCTACCTAATGGGGTTCCTGGAAAGCCTTAATGACAGCAGCATTTGCAAGGTGTTTAGAATGATGTCAGGCATAAAGTGAGGGCTCAGTCAAGGTTGGAAAGCATGAGCACCAGCTGTATGCCCAGCCCTGTTCAGGGTACCCGGTGTGTAGCGGCAAAGGGAACAGACCCCGGCCCACCCTCAGATCAGGGCTGGGAGATCAGTGCAACAAACTGATGCCCCAGAGCAGGGGTCCTGCCCGGTGACAGCTTGTCAGGGTCAGCGGGTGAGACTCTGGGGGCTGGAGGGGAGGTCACACGCTGGGATCCAGTGT